>VWZK01008996.1:473111-690418 GCA_013396935.1 Baryphthengus martii | reverse complement strand
CCTCCCCCCCTCCCTTCTTCTCCACAAAATGAAAGAAAAGAGAAAAAGCCCCTCAGAAGATGAGTAAACAAGAATATGCTAATCTACTCTAGGGTGCTCCACCTTCCCAATTGAATGATTCCCATTAAAACTGCAGGGATCATGACTAATCAATCAGCTTGAAGGAGCAGATAGCTCCAGAGGTTCAAACACTTTTGCTGTTTTCTTTTTCCCCCCTTCTTTTCCTCTCTTCCTCTTTTCCTCCCTATCACTTTCCCCCTCCTCTTATTTATTTTTTTTTTAAAGAAAACAATCAAGATGAATGGATCAACATGACATAAATTCTGCACCCCTCTTTTTGCAATCTCCCCAGCTTTCCTTCCTAGTCCAGTCCAAAACACACATTCCTATTTTTTTTTTTTCTTGGCAAAAGAGAAAGCTATTTCTCCTCTCAGACTCCCCGTTGCACTTTGCTGGTAAACCTTATGCTCCTCTGCAGCACATAAAGAGTCTTGGAACTTGAGTCTAAAACACACATTCCTATGCTTGCTTGCTTGCTTTCTCTCTCTTTTTTTTTTCCTCTCTCTCTTTTTCTAATTCTTTCTCTTTTCCTCTTATTATTTCCTTAAAGTTATGCAATCAGCCAGGCTCCCCCTTTTGTGGTCCCCCTCAGAGCAGTTGTGTGCAGCTAATCCAAATGTTGCATCAAAGGTCCCCATCGAATCATCAGGAGCTAAAAGGAGAGAAGCTTTTTGAAGAGCATTTGCCTTCCAGAAGCTGTAGCAATAGAGCAGGATTTGGCTTTTGAATGCTCCAAAGACTCCTGTGTTTTTTTGAAATAAAATAATTGGAAAAAAAAAATTATTAGTTTTATTGGTGGATTGAGTAAAAAAAGTCCTCTCTCAATATTGCTAATTTTTCAGTCTAAGGAATTCAGCTCCCCTGGCTTCCCTGGCTTGGTTGTAGCCACAGGTAAGATTCTGGCTGCTTGCTGGTTTGTAGATCTCTGCTTCTGAACTGGGACGTTTCTTTTTTTTCTCCTTTTTTTTTTTTTCAATATTTTTTTTCACTCTTGAAAGATCTCAAAAGCTCCCCCTGATGGCAACAAAAAGGATTTTTCTAAGTACTTAATAAGTGGAAATAACTTAGCAGTAGCACACTCTCAATCTACAGGCCACTATTCCCCTCAGAAGTCCAGTAGAATCAAGTTAAATAGCACCAACTTCAGCCACGGAGCCAGTAACCCACATCCTCCTCCTCTTCCATCTCAAAATTAACGACTGTCACACCTTTCTTTCCTATAAACTTTTAACAGCCGTTACACAGGAGAGTTTCCTGGGACTATCATCTTTCTGCTTTTGCAGATGACCCTCTTAGTGCGAGTCGGTTGTGAGTATTTATACTTAAAATATACACGAGAAAACTAATAAAAGCAAATTTTCCAGTGAGAAGGAGTTGTTGTGTGCTTGCGAGATGCTTTTCTGGTTTCTTACTAATTTGTAAATGCTCAAGAATGTACGATTGGCATTGCCAGAGATGCTGGATAGATCCACAGTCCCACCAGAAGCCAGTAAGAACTTCACCCGACCAGCCCCCCGCTGAACTGTACAGACTTTCCCCCCACACCAGCTCTGCTTAAAAGAAAGACACAAAATACTGGCAACACCTACAAAGTTTTCAATAGAAGCAATTAAGCCTCTCAACAAGCAAGAGGAAATTGTTAGCTAGGAAACAAACTATACCATGATGGAGGCTCCCATAAATGTCCTGAAGAACTCAGAGGGATGAAAAGGAGACGCTTACGTGTACGGGGGTGCTCAGCAGAGACAACTTCAGATCGGAGCTGAACTACTGGGCTTCACTGTTCTAATTCCGCGTGTAGAAGACAGTGCAAATGAAACACAAATTTCAAAAATTGAAAGTGAACCTGATCAGCTTCAAATAAGAGCTAAACCAGGAAGCATCCTGCTGCCGGGGACACTGTTTTCTCCGCTTGACATCTCCCACCGAAGTGCCCGGGAACTTTGCCCACGTCAGGTGTGGAAGAGCAGGTTCTTTGACTTCAAGAACGCACGTTCCAGTTTTTTTCCAGTGGCAAAAGCTAATTCTTTGAAATCACATCGTTTCTCAAAGACATTATGATTTGGCTGAAACCATCAAAGCCAACTATTGAAACACTTTGATTTGCCGGCACCTCACCATTTCATTTGGAATGTACCAGACCTTCCATCTCTTACAAGATGACTGGCAAAAGAAAGGGTTTCACTGAGACCAAAAGGCAACACTGGTTCATCAGGCTGTGAATCCAGTAACCAGTTCTGGGGTATTCTTGCTACAGAGCAAAAGCCCAACGCCCAGCTCTCTGTACTCACAGAAGATGAGTATGAAAAGATGGAGTTTACCTCCAGTGCACGAATTACACATTCAATCAGCGAAAGGCACGGCAAAAGCATAAAGAAAACGCGATCCGTAAACTCTCGAGTGATAAAAGGACAGAGAGTGGAAGAGATGCGATTTTAGGAATAGTGAGTAAATCTGGGATTCCTTAAGGCTGTGGGTCAGACCTAACTTCCCTGACAACAGCTGAAATTCTACCCTGCACAGATGGACACTTATTCTCTGCTTAAGCCAGTACTTAAGCGATGTTCGGGCCTTCTGGCAGAGGGGTTTCTACCCAAGGAGAATAATCCTCCTGTTGAACTCGAGTGGAGTATTCTCCTAAGTAAAGGGAGCAGGATATTGTCCGGCATCTAGAGGTGTTTGCACAAGAAAAAGGGAAGGAAGGAAAAAAAAAAAAGGCACCAAGCCCTAGACACACATACAGAGAAGAGAATTAAAATAGATATTTATGATATGATGCCAAAAACCCTGCATTGAGCTACATGCTGTATGCAGTCATTATAAGTAGAAATACTCAGCAGGAATCTTAGCTGAAGCTGCCAATAACTCCCAGGTTCAAGACTGGAGCGGAGCGAATAAATCATAACAAATAATGGTTTTGTCAAATTTCGACTTTTTTCCTCCTCCTATTTGCAAGCAGACTGCAAAACCGCTCAAATATGTTTGAAATTATACGCCCTTTTCTTCCTCGTATTTAGTATTTCTCTAAGGCCAATTAGCACACAATTTACTGTAATGTACACATTTTCACATTTGTTCTGTGTTAATTAGGCAAGGAAGTCGCACAGCATTATTTTGGGCTCCCTGGGGGTCAGGTTTAATCACTCACGCTACAGTAAAAGAACTAATTTTACATAGGATGGGAGATTCTACCACTTGAAGCTCTCGCCGTGAAAAGCGGCGTTGGCTCTTCAAATGACTCACATGAAGGTCAATCAAAAACAACGTTTTCTTGAAAGTCGAGCTGAAAAGTCTGCCAGTTACAGCTGAATTGAGGCCCTACTATTTTGGGCAAGTATTTGTACATATTTGTCTTCACTACGCACAACTCCATCAATCACAGCAGAGGTCCTGCATGGGTTTTACCCCTCACCGATGTCCCAATCGAGTCTCTCCAAGCTTGGCTTGGGTTGAGGAAGGCTGAAACGCAATCCAGCAGCAACTCTGTTCAGAATCAGACAGGGCCCAGACACCAGATTTTAATGCAACGTGTTGGATTCAGGGAATATTTTATGCAATCAACAATGGTATGATAGGAATCACGCTGCCTCCACAGAAGAGCGAGGAATGAAACCCAAAGAGTCGAGAATAGCTTCAAAGAAAAAGGGATTTGGGCGTTCTGGGTTGCGAATCCCAGAAAGTCCAGCGCCGCTTAGGAGACAGAGCCACCCGCTCGGTGTCACGACAGCGAGGTGCGTCATGGTAGGTGGAACGTGGCTACGGCTCCTCGCGAGCCCAAGGAAATGCAGAAATGCTAATAACTGAAAAACCAGCAATAAAAAAATACCAAACGTGTTCTGCCTCAGAAAAAAAAAAAATAAAAAAAATTAACAGAAGACCTCATTTGGACTCGGGGTAGATCTGCCAGTTTTTTAGCTGTTTTCTCTATCTGTCCTCTCTCCTCCTAGTTTGAAGAGGATGAACGATTACAAGGCCGTGTGCTGCCTTTACTAACAACAATCTTGATTTGAAGGGTCCTTTAGAACTACTGCCTGCGTACTCCTAACCCCCCACACCACCACGAGCTAAAGCAGAAAGCAGAACACCAGCCCTACATCCCCTTTATTAGTGGATAAAAGACTCTTCTATGGCCAGTCCCTCAGTTGTCCCACACGTAAAATACACACTGTTCATTTACATCAATAAAATAGCTTCACGTCAAGTTGAAATACACCATTTAATCCCGAAAAGTTTGCCGAACAATTAAGGAGTGCAGTAAATGACAATCAAGACTAAACGTATAATTGATGACTTTATGAAGGTATCAGTAATTTTATAAGGTAATTTGCAGGCAGTGGCTATAAATTCCTATTTAACCCTGGCATACCACCCTTTTTTTGCCCTGCAGAGAGCTGTATTTCCTAACAATACCGATGCCTGTTCGCCTGGAATTCGGTTACTTTATCCTTCAAATTTCCCTCATGAAATATCATATTTCCAGAAAAGTTACGTATTCTTTGTATTTTTTTTCACCACATTCTTGAAATACATTCTTGGGGGTAGGGCAATAACCTCTATTCTGTAACACTGTGGTGAGAGCAAAAAGCCCCAGTAGATGATGTAAGCAACGGGGCACATTCCTTCTCCTCCTCAGTTAAACCATGTAAATGATGATTAATTCAGTAGGTCCCCTTGAATTTGGACTGTATCCTGTCATTCTAGGTGTTTGGGATGGACTGCCCAGCTGAAATCCTTGTTCAGACATGGAGGGATGAACAACCACAGACCTCACCTACGCGGTGTCCAGTTGCCACTTCAAGGCCACCTCCCTGTGACCCAAGACACGTATGTGAGGATGCACGAGGTTTATGAGAGTAGCCCCAGTTGACGCCACGGGGTGGCTTTGGGGCCAGGTCCTTTACCTCTCACTTCTGCGGGGCCACCTCCCGACGTGGGAGAGCACCACACAGGCAAAAGAGGCAGGTTCCTAAACCAGCAGACTGATGGGGGCAGCAAAATCACAGCCTAAAGCAAAAGGTACCCAGAGGAGGGAGGACCTCCTGGGTCTCAGCAGGTGCCCACAGCACCATGCCCAGTTGTCCCCACACTACGGGGGCAGCCGAGGGGCTCCCCAGTGCACCCTTGGCAGGAGTGAGCTCTCAGCACCCTCTCCAGGCCCTCCTGGCATTGCCCCAGTGTCAAAAGTCCTACTTGGACATCCCTGGCCCTTTTGGACAGGTTTAAAACCCTCAGAACGCCACAAAAACTCTTCACCTGACTTTCCCCTCTCGTTGAAGACTGACATGATGCCTATTTGAAAAGACTGTTTGCCCAGAGATTTAAGATCCCTGGATAAAACCAGGATGCTGAAATCCAGAACTGCAGAACACGATTTTTATCGCTTCTGCACTTCTTGTCCAATGAGGAATTTCTGAGGGGCCAGCAGAAGGAACTATCTCTTGAAAAAAAGGTAAAAACAAGGAAAGTGCATGAGGAGAGACCCTGATTTTCCAGAATGCAAGATGCCCTATGGATTTCCCAAACCATCTCACCCAAAGGTTATACATCCTCCAGTATTTCTGGGATTGAGTCAAAGGCTGTGAGAAGAGAATTAGATTTGGCTGGGAAGGAAAGGGCAGCAACACAAGCAGTCAACTGACCAGAGAGAGAAAAACTTCTTGTGATTTGCATCTGCTATTGATTTGTAAACGCTGGTAGTTGGTTTAGGCCCAGCAGGAGGACTGTGCGGGGCCATTGCTTTGTTCTCCCCCAACTATTTGCAGTTTGCTCGGGCTGCCTGGCTGCAGCCTAACTCCAGAGAGCTGTATCCATGGCAGGACCCACAAGCCTACCCTGCCATTCACTGGGGCCACCTCAAACCCATCCCTAGGACGCACAGGAGTACTCAGGCTCCCAAAACAGGCAAGACCAAATCACGTGGGTGATGGGGGAGGAGAAAAGACTATTTCACTGCACTAAAGACCTCTTGGACAGCATCAGACAGTCAAAGACAGTCAAGATAGAAAGAGGAGGGCTCGCTTACCACACAGAGGTCCCCTGCCTTTGTAAACAGAGGGTGCATTAGCAGATAGTTTCCCCCCAAAGAGGCAGGTATCCACAACACAAACCACATCGCTGCAGTTGCTGTTAGTTACTCACCGCCCCAATGGCGAGTCTCAGCCGAGAGGTCAAGGACAGGGTGAGCTCTGGAGCCTAAACTATCCTCTTAGACCTACTAATGTTTACCCCACAAGACAAATGGCATGGGTGCAGAGAGGGGAGGGGGGCCTCTGCTAGTGGGGTACCTGCTCAGAAGACACATGGGAGGTCATCAGTCTTCCGGGGCTCTGCTGTGACATTTTCTTCTAGCCATACATCACTTTTAAAACATTAAAGAGAGCGAGGTCATTATCAGCTGTCCGGAGGCAGAACGCGGCAGAGGCAGCCGGGCGGCTCTCCGGCCCCACGCGCCAGGGTGGGCTCGCTCGGGCAGGGTGGTATCGGCCGCTGGAGGAGAGGTGGCTGCGGGAGGTGGGAATGGAGAAGAGGGCTCTGCTCGTCCTGGTCTCTATCAGAGAAGCCACACAAGCTGCTCCGAAAGCCAGAAGGAAAGTCTGGTGCTGGCACCTAAGCACGAATGGAGAGAGACAAGAAGCACGACTCGGAGAGACAGATGGAAATGCACGACTCAGGAACAATCTAGAAAATTCAAACCTATCAGGCCATGTTTTGGTATTCACAGGCATCATCTACAAGAAAGTTTAACATATCCTGATGTTTTTCCTAAACTAAATCTCTGCTCCAATGCCAGTGCCGACAGGATTAACAAGAGAAACCTGTCGCGTCTTGCTATTGAAGAAGAAAATCAAGCAAATGATAAACAAATCGATCAAGAGGAAGACACAGCGTGTCATTCTGCAGCAGGAAAGCCAAAAGACAAGAATTCAGAGGAAAAGCTTCTCTCTGCATTTGAGAGCTATTCCCAGTGAAACGGGATTTCCCCTTTCCGCGTGCATTTGAATGGCATTTGAAAAACACAGCTGCAGAGTCCCATGCACACGCGGTACGGAGCCAAGCGGGGAACCCTCCCAGCCAGGCCGTCGCAGCCTTCGGCAGCAGAGCTGAACGGAGCTCTGCTCCTCCTGTCTTCACAGCACACAGGGCGCAAGACAACTCCTCGGCTCCAACGCTCCCCAGCCCTCACAGGCATCTCATCGTCACCCGGACTCGGGTCCTTGAGGTCACCTGGAAACCATCAGCCCAAGGGGAACTGCTGCCATAAGCTGACCCGGGAGGCTCTGTCAGTTTGAATGCAACGTACCCGGCATCTGAACCAACCTCTGCCAACTGCAATTTATACCTTAAACCCGGGGTTCAGAGCAAGGCAGGCAGGATCCGGCATCGCCAAGCAAGGCGATCACCTGCCTGCCGGAGATGTACCTCATCCTTCCAGTCACATGTTTAGTTTCAGAATTTGAAAAATCCCGTAACTTTCTCTGCCACCCCCTTGCACCTGAAGCGAGCGCTCCAGAGTCCTCCCTTCCTGATCCCGGTTGTGCTGTTGAGCTTCACCAGCTTCTCACCAGCTTTGCACCCCAGCTGCTTCATCCTCCTGTGCCCCCCGACGCTCTGCCCCCGGTATCCACAGATATTAATTGATTTGTCAAAAGAAAGTTCAGGAAAGGATGTATTAAATCAAAACATTCCACTCATACCTCCCAGGCTTCTCGGTGCAACTGAGATTCCTCAAATACGGTAAAAAACCAAAACAAGACAAAACAAAACAGAGAAGGAAAGACAAGAAAGGGTGGAAATAGAAACCAGACAGATGAAAAGCAGAACAGAAAAGAAAACCAACAACAAAATACAAACAGATTGGAGGACAGCCCTCACTAAAAGCTGCAGGTTGGGTTGGCGTGGGGTTTATTTTGTGTTAAGAATTCGGGATCTGGGGCTTTCTGTGATATGTCACCGCGTGGAACAAATACGATACAGCAAGCATTATAGGAAACAACTGCCATATGTGAGGGTGGTGGCAGCCCGTGCTCTCCCCGCCACCCCCTATTGCTTTCGTCTGCACTAAAGCCGCCTTTAAACCAGTGAAATCCATCTCTATCTGTCTTAATGTATAAATACATTTTCAGCCAAGACCCACCACTGGCTAGAGCTGTATGGCAACTCTCAACCTCTAAAGCAGGGGTTTGACTTTATCCTCAGCTCACTGTTAATGCATTTAACAGGATTTTCAAAAATTCCCCTTGCTCTTCGAGGTGATACCCGGCTCCCCAGTGATCCGTAGCAGATCTCTCCGATGCAGTCCAGCTCGCTATTGAGTGTCAAACCCTGTTTGCCCACTAGCGTAGAAAAACAGAAAACATCATGTGGACAGCTATAAAAGCTGCAGAGAACCGGAGCCCAGACAACTATAACCTTGTTTGTATTGGAGGATATTTCTCGTCTCCTGGTTTTAAAACTGCTTGTTATTGCACGAGTCCATCTGTGCACAGAATTGGATATCCTGACTGGACTGGGCTGTTGAAATGGCAGCTCAGACGCACTGCTAAGGCAGGTAATTAAACCGATGGGTACGTCAATGACCTGGTTAAGAATCTCAAGAAAATAGAAAATTCCTCAGGTGGCAAAAACTGGAATTGAAATATCAAAATTTATCCTGGAGTAAAAAATAGCCTCCTTTCATTCCTTTGCCACCAATGCTTTAAAAAAGAACGAGGAAAAAGAAAAGTGCATCAAATGAAAACCCAAATAATACATTAAAACATTCTCCCAAACTAAATAGGCATAGAAGCACAAAGCCCTGTATATATTCAATCCTATTTTTAGAAAACATTTAAACCTACAGACTTCAAAATTAATTCTCTCAAGTACATTTTCTATAGCGCAATACAAACCTCATTAAATTCCATAGTTCACAATATTTATACAAGAAAGTTCCCTTTGCTATGAAATGCTGTAGGACCTGCCCAGAAAGGTGAGCAACTCTTTCTAGGATACCAAAATCTTTTCAGTTCGGTTCATCATTAAAAAAAGGTTGGACTGATTTTAATTTAATCAAGACTTGAGTTGTCAGAACAGTTTACCGAACGGTTATTAGAAAAAATAGGGAAGGCTATTTGTTCACAAATGAAATCAGCTTTGTTAGGACTACTCCCAATACTTCAGCCCCTGAAAATGTCACGCGTTCCGAAACAGTGAATGCTTTGTGGCAAATAACGTATTGCCAATTTTTACTGGGAAAGGCTCTACGTGGAGCTCACAGAGGTTACTTCATGGGGGCAGCTTTCTCACTAAAGGTGAACGGGGCGATGAGTCCGATGTCTAAGTTGAGGCAAATCACCCAAAATCAAGAACTATAGAGGTACTTTGGTGCCACCTTTCCAGTTCCATCCGAGGAAGTGAAGGGTTTAAATAGGAGCTGATGTTTACATATTCAGCTGCTAAGTTCCTACCAGGCTGCAGTGGTAGCTGCTCTTTCTCCAGCCTTGTCAAGCGTGGCCAAGGTTATCAAGTTGTTCTGATCCTTTTTGATCGCCTTCCGTGATGTGAGTTGTTGGAGGACATCATGAGCCTCCACTCAAAACCTCACCTAGAATCCACCTGGATGTACCAGGAGGTAGCAGAGGGACCAGGGCAGATGTGCAGCAGACACAGAAACATGTGCTGGCATTTATTATACAAGTTCAAGCCTCTATCCTTCTACGTCCAACATCTTTTGCCAACACTAAATTCACCAAGACTGCCATCAGAAAAAATGCAATTGAAAACTGAGAAAGATTATCAGGCTCAAGAACCAGTAATTTAAACCGCATCCTATACGGAGTTCTTGTTTCCTCATTCCACTAACTTACTTTTACTACGGCTGATTGTAACAATAGCATGAAATGAAGAGAGAGAGGGGGGGAAAGGGGAAAAAAAATAAGGAAGAAAAACACTCTCTATTTGTTTAGATTGGGTCACGTTGTGAATTTAGGTTTCATTTTTCTCTTAATTTTGTGCAAAGATTGGCCTTAAGAAGAAACACATTTCTGGAATTGGGAACCTACAGCATGGTACAGCTTTCAGGACACCATGCCAAAGTGTCTCTTTAATTATTTTTTAGATGAATTTTCCTTGTTCTGAGCTAATGGGTAACAGACCATGTCACAGAAATATTCCACATCCCTATTTATTCAGCAGAGGAGTGCTTTTTCTAAGAGTTTTCAAGGGGTTTAGAAAACTATAGGCAGAGAGTCCTTCAGAACCACTGCCCACAGGCTGGAGGCATCTAGTTCAGGTTGACTGGAGCCACATTCAGCCAAGGACTTCCAGTTTCAACTGCAATTTAACCTCAGGATGCTCATGAGGCCACCAGACCTGTTTGCTCTCCTCTGTTCCCTCGCTGCCTTCACAACCCAGAGAGAGCTCCCAGAAACTACAGGTACGGCTTCAACAACCCTTTAAAACGTACAAAATAAACCTGCTTGAGCGATTAAGATGGTTTTGATGTTTAAGATTATCGAATGCATGAAAATTAGCAGATACTCATGAGTCATCTTTAGCCAGAAAAGCCGTAAGAAACCCCAGAGCAAGCCATTTTTGGCTAAAAGGTGCCAAGGTCCCTAGCAGGAGTGACTGTGGGAAGCCAACTGAGAAGCCTGCTCTGGGAAGCTCTCAGCCCCTCCAGGTTCAGCCTCACTCTTCAAGAGCTACTGCCAGAGCCGTGGGTTGTCTGGGGGCACCTCAGGCAAAAGAGACGCTTGAAACTGTTGCAGGATGCTGATGTTGGGAAGAGGGTGGCCACCCAATGCCTCAGCCAGCCTGGCTCCGGGACACGGGATGGGATCCTCTTTCTGAAGGAAATCACCCATTTCTCTAACCTAAGCCCTTCCCAAAAGAGCTGCTGAAGCCACCCTGCTTTTTGTTCTCAGTAATCACTTTACCAATATTTCAAAGGCATTACGCAACTGAAACGGTGTAAAGTTATTGCTACCGACATTGTCAATAAATCATTAACATTTCTTAACAGGAACAGCACAACTGTTCATGTCATGGCTGTCTCATTCACTTTCAAATCAAAGCTTTCAAATTAAATATTCATTTAATATTAAAATATTAATGCAGTCCCACTGTTTCTGTAACAAATATTAATTTCTTATGGCATTTCCAGGCAAATGCATATATTATAAACTTCATCTCCCACAGGAGGCCCCTCAGCCTTTCCTTTCCCTCTTTCAGCATTATCCTGATACGGGGCCAGGAAGGGACTTTGAGAGGAGGAGAAGCTGTGTGATGAAGGTGGATAATTTCACTTTAAAGTGTAGCCCCCAATCCTCCCCTCCCAGACCACCTCTCCACCCTCAGATCAGGATATCGAAGGCTGCCACTCTATCTCCCGCCTACAGAATGAGTCACTCATACATTCAGCAGTTCCTGTTGGAAAAACAGCGAATGCCTCTGTCACCGGAGCCCATTACAGAAATTAAACTTTGCAAATCATCAGGGAGGGGTAACATTTGAAGTCTTTCAGGGGCCCTCCTGGTCTTTCTGGTCTCAGTAATTGATTTGACAATAAGCTTTTACAGCCTTAATGTCTACGGCAGGCAGCACGCACCTACCCGGGTGCTTTTTTCTCTTGAATGTTTTCTGGTTGGTTTGTTGTTGTTTTTTTTTCCAGTGGTTCATCTCAGGCAAAAAGACACTGAATGGAAATCCACAGTGGCATTTCCATTGCTGTACCACAGCTCGACATCTGAGGCTTGCACGAAGAGCACCCCTGGTCCATCTGGCTCCTGTCGGATGTCCCCAGTAAGAGACTCCCTAGGGGGTGGGGAACCTCCAGCACCCTAAGGAAAGCTTCAGCCTTCCAGGGATGTCATGCTGTAGGAAACTCTGTTTGGGAAGATCCAAAGGAAAAGCTAAGATTATTCACTGACAAATGGCCAAGAGATAAGCCTATTCAGAAAGGCTAATTTTCTGCACAGTTTACTATAATTACTTCTGTTGCTTGTAGCTTCCTTATCCCTCCTCCTGAGACCATTAAATCTACGCCACTCTTCTTCAGAGTGAGGAATAAAAGCTCTTCGGCCTTCAGGCTCTTTAGTATTTTCTCTCACTGATTCCTTCTCTAGTCATGAGATTCTAGTTTCTGTTTGAGGATTTGTTTGTTGGGGGTGTTGTGTCTTTTTTTAAACCAGGTACTTCATCAGTTTAAAATTCATTCACTTGCATTCTTCAAGCGAAGGGAAATTATTTCTTGTCTCAATTTGCCAACAGCTCCAGACCTCCCCATCTCTAAATTTCTTAAAGGTCTGTGAAGTCTTTAAGACAGAGATGACATTATGGAGGCTTAACAATGAACTTCTGACAGAAGTGGGCACGGGTTGCAACTGAAATACTCTGGTGCTGGATTTCAGAGCGATTGTTGGCTGGATGCTGACTTTAAAATGACATTGGGAGATTCTTTCCCTCAACAGGAAGAACAGGAGGTGCCAGCCTGGAGGTACCATGTCTATTTATGCCCTTCTACATGCCAAGCCTTTGTGTCTGGGTATTCACGCCCTGAGTGCTCCACGGGATTACAAGGGCTGCTTTCTCAATTTATTCTGAAGACAAGAAAAATCTGTTAATGGGTTCTTGCCTTTCTTTGAGGTTTGCCATCACAGGGCACATTGCAGAAGCCATTATATATATCACTTAGGATTAAAACCACATATCTTTGACAGTGCTACCTTGAGGTACTCATCACCAAGAGATGAGTCTGGATGCTTGGCTTACCCCAGGGTGTTTCTGCTCAGCAATCCTCCCTTCTATGAAAATCCCATAAGGAGACCATCTTTGGAAAGAATGCTGCTCCGGTGCAAAACTACTGGTATAACCAGTGAACATAATACTGGAATTGGGTTTCCTTAAATTCCTAGAAATCACATACCAGGGTACAAGCAACACCTCCAGGAGAAGCACGGACACCCATCAATTCGGTCAGGCAAACATCTCATCCGGCCACCATCCCTCCTCTCACAGCCCTTGCCCCTCTTCCTCCTCTCTCAGCAGCCACCTCCCGCTAAACCCATCACTCTCCCTTCCTACCAAAAATTGTTCCTCTGCATCTAGCCTCAAAGGGAACATTCATCTCCCCTCTTCTTTCCCTTCCTGTAATTGCATCCTTCCCCTCTCACGCTGTCTGACTCCTCCACACTCATGTTCTTTCTGCCATTACTCTCACTTTCCATTCTGTCCCCTTATCCTTCCCACCTGTAAGTGGTACTTGTCCTTCTTTATATATCACTTCGCCCTTTCTCCCTCCAAAGCAGCATCCAGCTCCTGGAAGCATTCACTGCCTATTTAAATTCCCCACTCTAAAATGCTTCCTGCCTTTTCTTCTTTTTTTTTTTTTTTTTCAGGATGCTACATAAAAATAAACTATATTCTTTTTCAAAAGTCCCTGTGACCATTAAACCACTGAGTTTTTACAGCTTATCATAAAGCCTCCTGCAGTCCCATTATAGTTGACTAAGGGAATAAAACACGGTTCAGAAATAATCCCAAGTCTACCATTACTGATATCCTCCTGAGCTTCTTAACCGATTAAAAAAAAGTCAACATATTAAAAGTACTTTGTCCCCAGCTTTTCAGAGCAGCACCTAAAGAAGACGAGGCAGGCAGAGCGTGCAGGGCAGCTCCTGCTGAATCCACCATGGTGGCTGCCAGTCCTTCTGCAACACAGAGGAGAGATCATAGAATGCCAGTTGGAAAAAGGCCTCAAGGATCATCTGGTCCAATCTTTTAAGTAAAAAGTTTAAATGAGATGGCCCAGCACCCTGTCAAGTTGCGTGTCAAAACTGCCCAGTGTAGGGGAGTCCACCACTTCCCTTGGGAGATCATTCCAATCTTTAACTGTTATTGTAAAGAACTTTCTTCTGGGCTCCAAGCTGAATCTCCACCGGACCAACTTGCAGCCATTCCCTCTTGTTTCTCCATGTGACTTCTTGTAAAAAGGGAGTCTCCCTCTTCTTGGTAGCCCCCCTTCAAGTGCTGGGACATGGTAATAAGGTCACCCCTGAGCCTTCTCTTCTCCAAGCTGAATAAGCCCAGATCTCTCAGCCTATCTTCACATGGCAGGTCTTCAAGTCCCCTGATCATCCTCATGGCCCTAATGCTCCCCACCACTCCAGCCGCATGTTTGCTGCCCATCAGCACACCTTCAGCTGCCATCGCTCCAGTTTCTTGACCAGAGATTATAGAAGGTACATTGAGGCCTCCAGAAGAGACGCAGGAAACTAAAAAACAAAAAACTGCAGGAGCAGCCTGAGTCAGCAACTGGAATGGGCTCTGCTGCAGGACCAAGCGGATGGAGGAACCATCGGGCCCCGCTCCGCGGACGTGTTTTGGGCTGGACGCGTGAACACGAAGCGTGAGTCAGAGCCACAGCTGGCAAGTGGCCGTCACCAACGGCTGTTATCGTTATGCAGGAGACTCTGGCATCAGTGGGAAGGTTTTCTGGCCCGTGGCCAGCGAAGTGATTGCTGGGGAGGATGTGAGGTGTAACAGGATGTTTTTCTAGCAAGGGCTAAAGGCAGGAGCTATGTCACTGCTTTGGCTTCCCTTCTTCCACACCTCCACCAGGGATGAAAATGGATCCCAAGGTGAGGAAAAAAACTTTGAACATGCCGTCAGCAATTCACTCTCCCTCTTTTTGAACGAGTTATTTAAAAGTACTAATAATTGCATTAGGGATGAGCACATTTTCCGGCTATCCAGCTCACTCTCTCTCTCCCTCCCTAATGCTGACATTTCAAATAGACTGTTACAGAGTTATACCATTACTAGATTAAAAGGATGTCGCAGGCAGCCTCAATTATAAATCCAAGTGATTGTATTAAGTAGGAAAAAAAAAAAAAACAAACCCTCCTGAAAATAATAATGTTAGTTTTATAATATTACTCCCTGCCATTGTAGTGTGGTCCATGAGCAGCAGGGAGAATCAGAAAAGCTCTACACCCTTTACTGGAAGGCGGGTAACACTGGCCCAAAGTTTCTCTTCCTTTTACGTGATGAATCTCAAAAACTTTCATAGAAGAGAAAGGCAAGATGATCAGCAAAATCTACAGTGGCAGAGACTTGCAACTTTTCTCATCTGATAAATGGCTTCTGTTCCTTAAAAAACAGTCCATAAAAATCTGGCTCTAAACCACCAAATCCTCAGATAGATAACTACCGGCAGTACAGAGTCCAAAGGATCGTGCTACAGCATCAGAGCGAAGCAGGGCAGGTATCTGGGTATCTAAATTTGCCCTTATTTTGTCTCTCACCAAGGCCTCTTTCACCGCCTGTGCTGCTTCTCAAGCTGTCGGTGTCCTGAGCTTGGACCAGACAAGACGTTTCACTTGCGTTCTTGTAGATCCTGAGCAGAATTCAGCGTGTCCCATTAATGCCACTGGTCCTACTAGTATTCTGTGAGCAGCTCTGGGTTTGCTTTTAACATTTGTAATATTCTCTTTCACCTACTCAATATGTAGAGGCACTGATTTCTCCATGTGCTCTTCTGTCCCATAGAGAATCTACCTGTAAGACCAGTACCAGGGAGCACAAAGACAACATTTGATTAACAGTAAACAAAAAGTATAATCCTTGATCGTAGAATTGTTTTGGTTGGCCGAGACCTTGGAGGTCATCAGGTTCAACCGTTAACTCAGCACTGCCAGGGCACCACTAAACCCTGTCCCTCAGCACCACATCTCCACAGCTTTTAAATACTTCAGGGATGAAGACTCTACCACTGCCCTCGACACCTTGTTGCAGGGTTTTAGAACCCCTTTGATGAAGAGATTTTTCCTCACATCCATCCCAAACTCCCCTGTCAAAACTTGAAGCCATTTCCTCTTATCCTTTCACTTCTTCCTTGGGAGAAGAGTCTGATCCCTCTGGCTCCAGCCTCCTGTCAGGGAGTTGTCAAGAGCGAGAAGGTCTCCCCTGAGCCTCCTTTTCTCCAGACTGAACAAGCCCAGCTCCCTCAGCTGCTCCTCACAACACTTGTGCTCTAGACCCTAATAATCGATACATCACTTCTGGGTAACTGCTCTGCCAAGGCAAAATGCTGCCTCTTTCTGCATAACCTGCAAAGTGTGATTTAAGGATCATTACATCATTTGGAGCAGGAACATTTCCTCCCAACACTAGGGAGGGAGGGAGGGGTTGTTCCTTACCTTCATTCTCTAGTTTTCTCCAGTTTGCTTATCCCAATATCAAATTAGGTAAACTGACATTTTCCTTAGATTGTTTAGGATCCCCTAAAAGTTCAGAGGTTTGTCTGAAGGACACTCCCAAAAATTCAGATGTTTGCTGCCTCTGTTCTAGGCTCTCCAAAATTCAGGAGCTGCCAACGTCAATAACAAACGAAGCTTTCTGGAAAGGCAACTCAAATCTCCTCTAAAACGCTAGACTCACAATGGGCAGTGAGTAAAAGCAAAGATTCAGGAAAAAAGTTGCATTTCCTTTCTCCAAACTTGCATCACCTCTCCTTAGCGTGCAGCCTGCAAGACAGACCGGATTGTCCCTCCCTACCCTTTATGCTCTGTCTCAGCTCAGTGGAGGAAGGCTGAGGATGAAGACACATCCTCATGAACCTGCTCATGGCAGAGCTGTAAGAGTTATTACCATGACAAGTGGCTGCTACCTGGACGCTACCCAGGAGAAAGTCCTTTATTGTGAGCTATCAAAAAATATAAGCAGGGTTTTTTATAAAATTGGTTCTGAAAACTGCCCGTTCTAGCCAGGTAACGCCAAAGGTATACTCGTATCAGAACCTGACACTTTACACAGTGCCTAACATCACAGACTCCAACACTCTCATTTTTTTGCTATTTTAGTTTTTTGCCTTATCATGGTTTAAAAAAATCCCCAGCCATCTGTTGCAATCCTAGTGCTGAATTACACCACCACAGATGGAAAAAAAAATAAATTCATAAGGTTGCAGAGTCAAGATTTCAATGATTAGGAAATCCCTGAATTATGCTCGACTGTGCAATCAAAATTTGTTCCTCATGTGCACCCACAACTACAACAATGTCCCCAACACCACGATCACATGCTCCTTTGTCACACGCTCCTTCGGGCTGCTTCACTCAGCGCAGGGATCCTTGCTCCTGGAATGAACTGGGCTGGAGAGCAAACGAAGCTCTATTTTTGGCACGTGAGCACGGACAGCAGTCTCTTCCTCTACCATGCGCTGATAGCTCAGGAGCAGGAGCTCCAAAACCATGCGACACGCAGTCGGAGACAGAATCAGCTGCAAATTCAGGACCAGAAATAGGCACATCAGGAGAGCGAGGCCCCCCCTCATCCTATTAACAAATGTCAAATCTTTTTTTGTGTGGAAGTTTAGGAGTTTCACATTGAAACAGCTGTGAGTTTGTTTGATGGGTTTTTTTTAATGGGTAATACAAAATAATTTCCTCCCAATTTGTTCCTGGAAAGAGAAGACTACTTTGGCTCAAACATTTTAAGAGATGAACCAGCAGGAAAAATTTCAGCCTGCATGAGTAACTGAAAAAAAGATTATAGTTTCATACTGAAAGCACTAGAAAATCATAACTTTGGCTGTTATCTCTCACACAGTGTACTCCCAGAAGCAGCTACACCTGAGAGCATTTGCTTTAAGATAGGTTTGGGGTTTTGGTTTAGTTGTGTTGGGTTTTTTTAAGCTGGAAGTGAAATTCTGGACCATTCACCATTTCTCTTGAAGCTCGATAAAATTAAGCTAATAGTTTTGGCCAAAGGAGATGAAAAAGAACAGAAAACAAAAGCTTTTGAAAGAGTCCAAGTGTTCCCGTTCCAACTTTTCAGAACGATGGGATTCAATTTTACACTCCATGTGAAGTTTCGAGACCAAATTTACCTCCATCTAATTTTCAAGCACCGAACACCTACAGTCAATGCTTTATTCTGAGCTACCCAAACCCCGCTGCCTAATCTGATGCCCTCGATGTCTTGAGGGAAAGGCGCTTCACAAGGTGGCAGCGACAAGAGGCCATGCGACAAATGTCAGCAGAGTTTTTCTGGAGGCTGAAATCTTTTCTATGCGTGATCTGCACGAGTCTCTTTCCAGGAGTTTTTGGACACACGCTAGGCAGAGGGAAATATTTCCAAGAATCTGGTTATCTGGGACTCTGCTTTCCCTCTCTGGGTGTGGTTTAGAAGATGCTTTCCAGAGACACCTTCCTCAATCGCATAGTCACTGTTGTCCGCGTTACCACCTCCACATTTGGCTGAAGCGTTGGTTCAAGGTACCTTCTGGTAGTCGGTTGTCCAACGCTGAGCTCCATTTGCAGTGCTCCATTCGCTGGGGCAATTCTCTGCAAGGGCATTTTGGATCATCTCTGGAAAGCTTGCAGGAGATTTGGGGGAAAAGTGTTCACGGAAAGTATTTCAATGTGATGCTTTGTCCGTCCTTTGAGCAGCCCAGGGACGACTACTTCCAGGAGTAACTTCTTATTCTCCACAAGTTATTTCAGAAGATGCATTTCTTCCCTCTAGGAGGGGAGAAATTTCTCAAATTCACTCTAATTTGGTCTATTTGTAAACGAAGGCATCTGTCACCTTGCAGGAGAGGGGTCAGCTCTGGATGCAGGGAGGATGCTCCCTCCCTTTGCCTCGCAGGAAGCGCAGCTCAGATTTTGCTACGCTATCAATACACTCAGCCTATTTTTCAGGGACAAATGATAAATTTTTCCAGCAAGTGCACTTATTATAAGTTTGTTTGCCAACTGGAGCGGTGTTGCTTCCCTCCCTGATTATGGTTAAGTAAAAGTGGTTTTATTTTAAAGGGGAAAACAAATGGAACGGATTTCTCTGGCCTCCGAACCCCCACAGGCACCTTTGGTACGAGGTTTATCACTCAGTAAGGGTGAGGGGGAGGAAATAACTTTTTTTGGACGCCCCCTGTTATGATATGGACAGCTGATCGTAATACAAGATAATCCATTATTTTTAACAATGTTTTACAAAACTGTCACAATGGTATGCAAGCCAGAGAAGAAAGCTCTAGGCCAAATCCCTAGAAAACATAAATCAATTTATTCTGGAGAATATGCCTCTTTGTCTACAGCTTACAGAATTATTCATGCCAAATCACTTCAGAGAGAAGCTTGGGCTCTTTTCTTGCTGCTGGACAAGTTGTTAGTGGTACAGTTTTGCTGGTTCCTGCATAACCACCACCTCACGTTTGGACCCAGTCTCCATCTAGCTCAGTATCTTGCCTCCGGCTGCGTCCAGCGGCCAACTGGCAGCACCTGGACCACAAGATCCTTCATCCATGTGACAGAACAACAGACAAGACCTGAAGATAAACCAAAGCCCTTTGCTTTTTATACCAGAGGAAAAAGGAGCCAAGTACTTCCATCAGTGCATGGTTTTGGTATTGCAGTCCACAGGTAACTGATTTCCTATTTCCCTCACCACTCCACTCCATTTGGTAGCCAAGCACTCACTTCTACCTGCCACCTTCTGCTAGGTCAACGCTAAAACCCTGTCTGCACATGACCTGCTGAGTTACGGACACGTCGCTTTTGGGATTTTAGGTGAAACAACTCTATTTCACTGGCAGAGTTCTAAGAAAGCATTACCCATTTCTCTCATCTGAGAAGGTAAGAAACATTCAGAGCGGGATCTCTTATCTACTAAACTTTCCGAGAGCTGGCCTGAAGGACACGGGCTCCCTTTCCTTGAAATAGCACACAGCGTATTACATCAGGCTCGTGTCTGTCCCAAGCTGAACTACAGAGTAACTGGAGAATGGAAAAACGCTGCCAGCGCCCAAGTTGCCTGTTGCCACCTCCCACTGTAAGCTCCTTATCTGAGAAATGCCTCGTGAATCGGATGGCAGAGTTTCAACCGGCGAGTTACCGCCTCTTCTGGTGCCCGTCCCGCCCGAAGCGGCCCCTCGTGCCCGCAGAGCTGACCCTGGGGAGGACAGCCCTCGGACCACGCTGTGGGAGGAGGGACAGGGCGAGCGGCCGAGTACCCTGAGGAGGATTGTCCCTCCCAGGCTGTCACAACATTCCCTGGAACGCAACAGGCTTCTGATAAGGAGGGCGGGAGAACGACTAATTTTGCCATCAGATGGAGTAAAATTAGCTTAGGTGAGTAAGGGTGTCTGGCTGGCAGGGAGCTGATTTCAAATACAGCCCAGTGAGCTCAGCAACCCGGCCAAGAAAACAGTGGGATTTGTATTTTAAAGTGTTTCGTTAGATCGAGTGCTCGTAGCCAAAGCTGAGAGCAAGTCGTAGGGGGAGGAATGGGGTGGTGGCAGCTGGGAGTCTGGCAGCTGTGTGATCTCTGGGGGCTACAAATGAACATGTAAATTTCTATATTAAGCAGCAAAAGCATCTATTAGAGTAAAATTGCTCCAGCTTAATTGTTAGATAGGCATGTTTGTTAAAATACAATTTAAGCGAGATCGTATCGTTCTTCCTCACTCAAGAGTGTTCGCTCGATAACGTCGTTTGTCAGCAACTGCCTATTATGTTAAATAGCTGAGGAACTGCTGGATATCTTTCTGCTTAGATAATAACATTAAAGTTTCTTGAAGCATTTTAGAAGTCTGACTAATCTCTCTGTCTCATTTTATTTTTCTAAAGTGAATTTAGTGCTGGTGAAAGGTTCCGGATCGACAGCCCTGAAGACAGGAGCTGATTGCTTATCCACATAATAGGTACGGTCCAGACAGCTGCCATGGGCCTACAGCTCCTGCCCGCCCGCTCCGGGTCCTGCACCTTGCACTGTCACTTGGGACACTGATGGGTGGCTGTGAAGCTTTGCTGCACTCGGGATGGGGGTGGGCACTCCGTGGTTGTGCCAGGTTAACCTTCTTGGGTTCCCTTTATAGCCTGAGAGGAGGCTGTCACAAAATGGCCTCCAGGAAAACCAGCAGGAGCCAAACTTTGGCTCATCTACCTCCTTTTGGCTATTAAAGGCACCTTGAGGCTTCAGGCTTACGAAGGTGCGGTTAATAGGGAGGTCTGTGTGGCTCTCTGATCTCCTGGGAAGTGATAGCTTTTGTGCAGGTGCCTTTCACTACACGCAAGCAAAGAACCACAGCCTCAAACCGATCGTGAAGTCCAGGCCTTGAGAAATGCCTGCAGCTGAGAACTGGCAGAGACACGGAAAACAGTCTGAATTGGCTGAAACTGCCTAAAAGGGCGACAACCAGAGCCAGCCAAACAACAGGAGAATTTGTTTGTTTGCTTCTGACAGGTACAGAGCTGAAACCACCTGGATACCTGGACAATCATCAGCTGGCAGCAACGTTCGGACACCGACAACCCAAGATGCATCTGAATGACAACTCAGTTACAGGAAAGCTAATGAGACGTGGTCCGAAAGCCATCCAAGTCCCTGACTCACCACTTTTCTTTCCATTCAGGTCTCATTATTGGGCATTCCCACATACTGAAAGATATATGCATTTGTGGGAAGAGTACCATACAGCAGCAGACACGACAGCTTGCGGGAAAGTACTCCGTTGAGAGCACAAGGCAGAAAAGGCACCTCTGGAAAATGCATCCAGTTAGAAAAGTCTTCTTGAGAGCTCCTCATACTGTGCTGTCAGCTCTTCTCCTGCTGGCAACACTTGAAGGTCTGCTTTGGCAAATCCTACTAAATCCATGCAGTGCGTGGAGCAAACAGGTGAAAAAGCAGCAAATTGAAGCAAAGCGGGTAGATCTGGATCCCGTCTGAAATAAATGAGGATTTGTTCATTTGGCTGTCCTTCCTCTTGTCAGCTGTAGAAATCTTATTGCTCTTTGGATACCAACATGGCAAGCAAGGAGGTAACGACCTAAACCAAGCTATTACTTTTTCACAGCAGATAAGGCCTTTCCTTTCTCCAGCCAGCTGTCTCCAAACATCCACACTCGAGCTCGGGATTAGCAAACTGGCTTCTGTAATGAATCGGAGCAGTTTCCGGCATCAGATCTTTGTGACAGCCAGAGTGAAAAGCAATCCTAGGGAAAACTATACGAGATAAATGACCTTTACTCAACAATTCTTAGGTTGCTCTTGAGAAACTGTAATTGTCGGAGGAGGGAGAAGGACAAACCACAAGCCTCAACAAGGAGAAAGGTTTTAGGCAATACTTCCTTGTTTTCCAAAATTTCCCCAAAGAACCATCACAGTTGCAAATTCTATACTTTTATAACATTCTGTTTGGCTGTCAGATGGAGAATATTTACATCCCCAGTCCTGTAAAGACACACATACATTATTAATATATACCTTACGATTGCTGTTTCACGCAGCTATTCCCAGGATGCAAAGTTTTGTTTGCACACAAAAGCCTTTACAGAATTGGCAGTTTATCCTCTTATATTGCTTATTCCAATGCAATCGGATATTATCAGTTTCATTTCCTACCATTGGAATATTACAATTGCAAATAACTTCTCTTTTATCCCAAATATTGACCAGTCCAGGGCACGGACTGAAATCACCCACATTTTGCTCTAAGCAACACGCTCACCGTAAGGGCAACGAGCTGAGCTCACTCTGGTCCCAAAATTCATTTGGCTTCCACACCTCTGCAAATTAGGTGACGTATTTCCATGCTTTAGTGAAAAACACAACCTGCGACTTTAACGCTTAATATTTAAACAAAACGCTTAATATTTACACACTAAGTTCTCTTTCTAAATTTAAGCCTTTGCCTAAGTTAGACAGAAAATAGTAATAGGTGAACCTCAAACCATTGGAAGGTTGGGTCTAATTCAGTAGCTTTACCCAAACCCTTTCTGTGTTTAAAAAAAACATTGGCTTACAGACTTGCAAGAACATGAGTCATCCGGATACCACTTTGACATTATAGGCCATCAAACTTTGAGTGATGGTCCCCCAGTTCTCTTTCTGATCACCAACTTGGCTATTGCTTTCCAATTTAATCACGCTGAGTCACACCAATGATAAAAATCTTCTGGAAAACCAGTTTAATCTGTCGGCAGAGCCACAGCCAACTGTAGGTCTGTCTGCGCCGTGCCCTGATTTGCTCCCATCTCAGCCTGTTCCAGTCCACCCTGGAACATTCCCCGAGGCCACGGCTGACGCAAAGGTGATACAAAATTAATAGACCTGCCTTTGACTCCCCAGTCCTCCTATCACCAGGGGTATTCCAGAAAGTCCCTAAGATTTCACCTGCGGCACCTCTCTGTCAGTTTGGTTTATGTTCAAGAGCCACAGAAAAACAGCAAATCAAACCTTGTGGCTAATGTGAGATGTACATAGTTGATGTGGCAGAGTTACATAAACTCACGACAACGACATTCACCTAAACTACACCCCAGGGTTGGCCAACACACCGTAGGAAGAACAGTTTTTCTCGAGACTGAACATACGTCCGCAAGAAAGTTGTATTCTCTGCAGCCATCCTTAGTGACTTAGATCTGGAAACTGTCCGAAGCCTTAAAAGGCGGCTGTGGCCAGGACTGGGTGAACTCAGGAGCCTTCAGAACCTCACATGGAACTCTGGTTCTGTTAAAACTCACCATTAATCCACCAGGTTGAGGTATCCTATCCCACTTTATCTAACTGTTTATTGTAGGATGATAGGATCCACAACAAAAAGCACATCAGCCTTTATACACCAATAAACAGTTCAAAGAGTCTTAGCTCAATGGTCCAGAAATAACAACCATTCTTATCATTAAAAGATAAAAGGAGACAAGAAAACTTAATAAAAGGGAATAGTCAAGCTTTCTGGAGCCTAAGCAGAACTTGATACAGCTCAGAGTTTCAGTTAAGTTATGGTCTTCTTCAGCTTCAGTCTTAGTGGAAATAAACCTCCATAGTTAACTAATGCCACCGGGTTCATAAAAAAACCCCAAATCAACAAGCAAACCATTGAGTAGGAGATATTTTGAAATACCAGTGAGGTGGAAAATCATGATTCTTAAAAGAAAAAAAAAAAAAAAAAGAAGAAATAAAGCCCACAACACCAACAAATCCTGTTTATGCTTCTCCAAGGCTGTACTCAAGGCCACTGACATTATCAGAACTCTCCACTGACTTTATCACCCTCTCCACCAAAATTGCTCTTCCTTCATGGAATTACCTAATTGACCTGTAGGCAGCCTCTCCTCTCTGCTGTAGCTCATTTTAGGGCAGAGGACTGCCATCGTTCCCATGCTTCCAGAAGCAGAAGATTGCTTCCACTGGCAGCCCGTCAGGTTGCTTTGAGATATCAAAGCGGTTGGGGACAACGTCCACCATCGAGGGAGCCTGTCCTTAGGTATTTTTGCTTATGGTTTTATCATTCCAAACAGAAACAGAAGAGACCAACAAAGAAAGACAGAATTTAAGAAAAAAATTGCTGCCTTTAAGCAATGGCAGTAACCGACACCAGGATTATCCACCATTTAGTGATGCTTCTCCAGGAATTTCTGGACCTGTTCCTGTTCACAACTTCCGAGAAGAAATCCAGGCTATGAAAAGACTTAAGTTGTGTCTTCTGATGGCGACATCACAGAGATCAAATTCAATCAAGGGAACCCAAATAACCTATTTTTATTCCCGCAACTTCTGGTAAATTTTATTTTTGTGACTTGAGGTGATTATTTTTCCCCTTTTGATACCATTTTCAGTGCGTGCCCTTCATCTCCCTTGTGGAGCCAGCCCAAATGTCACAGAGGCTATTAATGGCCTATGCTGCACACACACACACACACTTACAGTATGTTCATTCTTGGGGAGACTAAACATTATTGAAAGGTTACAGCATTTATTTTGATGGCAGTCTGTTTAACCAATTCTAGCAAATGTTACACAAACACCAAATGGGCTTTCCTTTCCCGTTCCTCACAAGCCACCCTGAACCACTCATTTTTAAACAGAAATCCTCTCTCAAATCAACGAGGAATTAAAACCCCTGATGCCACAACGTGGCAAGATCGTTTGAATGTGTAGCAGACAGATACGTAAAGGAGAAAGAAGCATTCCATCCTTACTCCCTGCAGCCCTACTAAAGTCAGTTGGCAGCTTCAAGACCACCAGTTTCTATCAGCTTTCAGGGGCCACCTCTCCAGCAGCGGTGTGATATTAGGAAGAATCAGCAGCTTGATTCCTCACTATTTTGACTCTCATTTAACAGATGAGATTTGGATGGATTTCTTGTGATTCCTAAGGATTTCCTGTTTTTGTTGGGACTGAACACAACAGTCAATAAATACAGCCCTTCCTGTGGCCAAGTCCCTCGCAAGGAGCGCAAGCAAGGAGAAAATACCAACCCTGTAAGCCACCGGTTGGAATTTAAACTTTGGTATTATCCCAGCTGTGATTTAGAGAGGATCTAACCAGGTACCCATCCCTAACAGCCACCACTCATCTGCAGAAGTGGGATTAATAATCCCCACTGTCACTACTAACAACTCTAGTGACTCTTAGGTGTTATTTCAAGAGTTAGACCTTTAGAAAAAACCAAACCACACAAACCAAACCAAGTAGTTGGCCCCTCTTGCCTCAAACTCTGTTTAAAATCACAACGATTTAACGCTAAGGAAACCCCACATCACACCTCAACAGACTGCAGAGAGAGTCGAGGGCATTTGAGGCCAGAGCAAAGTCAGATGGCCCTATTTATC
Source organism: Baryphthengus martii (assembly GCA_013396935.1). NCBI lineage: Eukaryota > Metazoa > Chordata > Aves > Coraciiformes > Momotidae > Baryphthengus > Baryphthengus martii. Next base: position 664,763 of record VWZK01008996.1, on the reverse strand, counting down.
ATGTGCTGGCTCCACCTTGGTTTGCTATACCTTAGGTGTTGGGGAACGCATCCAACGCCATCAAAGCAGAGCGTGAGCAGGAACGCTGCGCACACCGAGCCAGAATCACGAAGCAGGGGCAGAAACCAAAATTCAGGATATTAGGGAAGCTAATGAATAGGTTCCCTCAGTATACATCCCTGCTCCAAAAATACAACCTTCCACTGCCAGTCACCGATTAAATTTCGTGTTTTTTCTTTACACTGGAACAAACTGGACTGACCGGACTCCTTTACCAAAAGGTCAAATGTGAAAATAAAGGAAAAGCGGGCTGTCCTCGCCGAGCATCACACTGCTCTGACACCTAGTCCTGGGACTCTACACTGCTCCTTTTCTCATCTTCAACCAACCCACTGTCCTACCCCTTCCTTCTTACCTTCCTTCTAGCTGCCAGCCAGCACAGGCATCTGCCCAGGCTCTCCCCAGACCTGGAGGAGCTGGAGCAGCAAGGAGGTTTGCTGCTGCTGCGGGCAACTAGGAAGTGGTGTCAGAAGCCTCATGGCTGGCCTCTTAATTGCTCCCAGAAAGTCCTGTAATCCTACCTGTACCTTCTCCAAATGGATCAGAGTTGCATCTTGGGTGATATTACGAGGTAAAGGAGTTTGGAGTTGGGCCAGCAGAAGGAGAACAAGAGAGCAGCCAGTTCTCCCCCTCAGCCGCTCTTCCTGCTCTCCACACTGTCCTTGCGTCCACATTCCAGTCTTCCCAGTTAGTCAGACTGGGAAGGTCTCAGTGCATTGCTTCCAGCCAAGCAACCTTGGAGGAGAGGAGAGACCGTCCCTCACCCGAGCACGGCAAACCTAGGTCCTCAGGAGATGACCTTGAAAGAAATGCTCTTCCAGGGCAGGCAGCCCAGCGATGCGACGGAAGGGAGCTTAGCAGCTCTTGCACAAATAGCCATTGGCATTTTCTTATTGCCAAGACTGCAGCCTTAAAAATAAGTAAATAAATAGAAACCTCAGACTGGCGGTATCTCCATTCCTTTGCCAATCCTCAGTGCCGGGGAAGGCTGCACCCTCTGCTACTCTAGAAGAGGGTCACTGGGGCAGTAGTTTCCAGCTGTTTTACCATTGGCTTCACTTCCACCCAGAAGCATCATTTCACACCATTCCAGCACAGGCTCGTGAGCCCCCGTTGTGCCAGATGCGCTGAGAACACGGCAGCCTCCTGTGGGGACCGGTGCGCGGGGGGTTCACCGTGACCCTCTCCTATCCTGACACCCCATCCTCCCTCTGTTCACCAAGGACACGTGAGGGTGGACTTGTGGGTCACCCCCTGCATAAAGAAATGCCCTTCTCTCACCTCAGAAGATGAACGAACCAGGAAAGTACAAAAAATTCAACCCAGCTGGAATGAAACGGGAACTATTCCCAAACACGACACGAAAGCTCTTACTGAAAGGTAAAAAGCAAATATTTTCATATTTCATTTTTCAATTTCATGCCACCTCTGCGTTAATTATTTGCGAACGGGTTCCTTGCCTGCCAAAATGTTGTAAAATGCTACCGACCGACGCTACGAGAGAAATCTTTTGGGGGGATTCTCACACAACAGTCCCACGGCCACCAGAAATGATGGCACTGAAAACAACAGAGCCATCCAGAGAACTTCATCGATGTTTCTCCACCATGAGTCTCCAGCCCCCTAACGCACCCTCCCACCCCTCCACCCCCTTCCCACATTTCCAGCAGGACCGGTCCCTGGCAGAGCCGGCGTTAGACGAGGCGTTCGGCGGCCGTACGTGCGCAGAGCTGCTCGAGCAGAGGAATCAAACAGCTGCATAGTTTCTGACCATCTCAGCACAACCACCCCACGTCGATACGCGGAGAGGAATGCGGAGACCTCAACGGTGCCTCTCGACACCCATCTGTTTTTTAGAGTCAACTTCCCTGAACTCCTCTGCAAACTATTAGCGCGCCGAATGGCCAGTCGAGGGCTACGTTCTGCGTGTGCGCTTTAATTCCAAAGTAAACTCTTTTGCCTCGAGAAATGTACAACACAATAAACTAATTTGAGTTGAGCTCAGTTTAATCTTTCTGGGCTTTTTGTTGTTTTGATCTGATCCCAGAAGTGGAAGTCTGGTTTTAGGTATCGTGTTTTTGTTTTGTTTTGGGGTTGAGGGGTTGGGGTTTTTTTTCCCCCCTCTCTTTCTGGGATTTGCTCTCCACAAGCCAGATTCCTGGATTTGACAAGTTCTGGTTTATGCCACTTGCACTGCCACCTGCGCGGCCGGCCAGAGAGTTAAAAGGCCGACTTCCCAGTCGGTAAAAGCAACAAGCAAACAGAGCGTTGTGTTTCGGGACAGGCTGAAAGGAAATTTGCTTCCTTTCTTCAGATTAATTTACAGATGAGTCCTTCCCTGCTTTTCCTACGCTCTGTCCTTGTGCCCGGCCAACGCTTTTTCTTCGGATAGCGTATGTACTTCAGCTTGTAGAAGTTCTCCTGCCAAATCAGTCTTGTTTAATAATCCCCTTTTTTTTAGACTTACTAAATTTGCACCGCCTGAAGACCGAGTGACGGGGAGCCGCACAGGTACACAGGCTGCTTCAGCGACACTGCTGTGGCACTTTCTGCCGAGCAGCGTCACCTTCCTGTCATCTCACTGCTGCTCTCACCAGGCCAGGAAGGCTTGCAGACCACAGCTGCCCTGTCAAGAGCCCAATGGTGTAATTTGCCCCGTATTCGGGCAAAAAAAAGGCCAAATTTTGCCGACTGATGAAGTGACTCACATCGTAGAGCGTCCTGCATGGAGTTGAGAGGAGGCTCGGGAGCCCCGATCCAAAGTCTCTCACGTGGCTGCGCAGACCACAGCTCGCACAAGAAGGGTGGGGAGCAAAAGTGATGGAGCAGAGAAGGAGGAGGTTCAGTACAGCCCAAACTCGGCAGCATCAGCCTGGATATTTCGGCGATAAGCCCAACGGCCACACTTCTGCTGCAAATTGTAATTCTGGAAAACCAAAGGTCAAGGGATTGGAAGTTTTGCTCGGTTCCTAGGAAAGTCTGCCAAGCACTACTGTAACAACTCAGCTTTCTGAGTACGTTACAGGCGCAGGAACGCAAAAGGAAAAATAATAATAAAAAAAAAAGGAACAAGTAATCCCTTTGTACAAAAATAAAAGCAAATAACGCTCTGCAAATATAAGAGCTATTTAGAGAGGTGAGATCTGAAGTTACAACTCAATGGGATTCTCCAAGACGCTGTACAACTCAAAGCTGTCATAGAAAAAACAGTGTTTTTCTGGACTTCTCATTCTTTCACAATTGTATCAATATTTAGAGTTAGGTCAATGCAATAAAAATAATAATAATAAAAAAATAAAGGCCAACTGTTTCTAAACGTGAAGTGGGACCTTTCCTTCAATCTGTGTGTCCTTCCCACTCCCTCCCTGTTCGGATAAACCAAAGTGAATAAGCACACCAGGATGCAAGAGCAGAACAAAATGACTAAGACCTCGATGTGTAATAATACAGTCTGTACTGTAACTAGACATAAACCTTTGAAACATTCAAAATAGGTGACTCAAAGCCATGGAGACTTTTCCAAACACCAGACAGAACAAAAAAAAATGAAACAAAAAAAACACACCAGAAAAAAACCTTGCATTAGGATATTTTCGGTTAAAGCAATTACATTTAAACAAGGCTTCTTATGACTGTAATTGTGGAAAAGCTCCACAACTTGGTTTGGCTTTAACAAAGAGGTATTGACCGAGAAGTATCCAGGACACACTCTGCCTTGATTTGACATCTGTCTCCCTCCAAATCACTCATCTTCACCCACTGGAGACAGAACAAAACCTGTTACTTCAAGCGGCCGCAAACTAGATGCTGTTTCAGAAGCATTTTGATTTGGTACATAAACCACAGTTTCTTGCACACATCACAGCGCCCACTGCTCTGCAGAGGAGGTGGCAGTGCCAACAGGTAGAAGATCTGGTGACCCCCGAGCCACAGACACTGGATAAACCAGAGACTAAACCCACGCGTTGTTAGTCTGAGCTCAGCGTAGGACCGAGACCCGCAATGTGTGCGCCAGACACGAGCAGCGAAGAGCGGCACCCAAGCCCTCGATCCTACAGAGAGGCAGCTTCACCAACCAAATTCTTCTTCAACTATCAACTTTCAGCTAACAAACTTGTCAGAAGACCCACATCTGGGAAACGCGGTGCAGAGAATAACCGTAGTCAGCGTCGGTTGATCAGATAGGCCCTAAAATACCTTTCTAAAAAAACAGTAGTGTAATTGAATATTCCATCTGCAGTTGACAAAAGATAACTCCACATCAAGGTACTCCTGGAATGTAAGAATGCAAAATATTTTGCTCCTGGCTTAATCCTGATTAGGTGCCTTGGGCTAAAAGGAAATACTTTTTATTTCTGTTACAAAACATGAATAAACAGAAAGCCTGGGTACACAAAGTGAAAAGTGGATTCCAAGATTTACCCCATTAATCATAAATTACTAAGAAAACCAAAATATACAACAGCTCGCTTTGTTTTCTTTGGTTTTTGAAAGCGGCAGCAGCCGCCGTCGCCACAAAAACGTAAGTATGGATGATAAACCGGCAATGATTGTGTAGAAATTCCATCTAGGAGGTGCAAGGTTAATTGTCAAGTAGGATGGCTCACTTCCTAGTGGAGGGGCCAGGTTGTGCAACAACTTCTTACACAGGGAAGAATTACTGACAACAGTCCCACCGGTGTCGGCAGAGCTGGGAGACGCCCTGTTGTGAGAGTCTGGGGCTGGGGGTCTGATCCAGCCGCTGAAGTGATTCAGGCAGCAGGGCTTGGGCTTCCCTCCTGGGAAGCTGTGCTTGAATTGCCAGAGCTGGAGGTGGAGAAGCCCAGTTAGATCATCCAGCTCGTTTCCCTGCCAGCACAGGTTTGTCTTCAAAGACATTTTCTAGGATTTTGTCCAAACTGCTTTAAAAAAACACCCCTAAACAGCAGGATTCCGCCATCGGGCTGCAGTGACTATTTCATAGCCCTGTGCCCTTCGCTTGTAACATTTCCTGATAATCACTTTTATTGTGTTTCCTTCCTACGTTACTCCATCGTTTGTAGCCCCAGATTGCTCCCTCTCTGGCAAGGGGATGGCACAGAATTCAAATTCCGCGGGATTCACCTCGTTGGGATTCCAGCGGCTAATGCTGTGGTGACAAAATTTCTCTTCTAAGGAAATAAGTACAGGATTTTGCTCCAGGAAACTGGATGTCCCCTGGATCTTTATGATCTTAGGAGGGAGGGATCATCAGCTCAGAAGACCTGGAAAGAGTCCCTGCAATTGTTAGGGTTTTTTGAGCCCTTCCCTGCATCTTGTCCCCCTTGATTTCGGAACATTTGGGAGATTCTGGCCTCTCCTGTTCCCCCTCTTCCTTATTTACAGGCTCTATATCCCACACTGACATTACACCCTCCCTTTTATTTCTTGCTGCCTTTATAAAGTTTCATTTGGCCATGTCAATACAGAACTATTCTTCTCTTTTTTTTTCTTTTTTTTTTTTTGCTTTGCTCTGGATTTACAGTTTACATCTGAAAACCAAGCGTATACAGCGTAGCCACTCAGCCTATTTAGGCTCTTTCTCAAGCAGTTCTCACCACGACGCTGTATGAATTCTCAAACTCTTACTGATAAATAATGCATTTAGCAAAATATAAATCCATTTCCTTCTATTAGCTACAATTACAGCCTAAAATAGTAATGGAGGGATTGGGTTACTAAAGCAGTTGTGCTTTCATTAAGAGCATTCACCATTCAGATCGCACTTTGAGCCCAAATAGGATAATTTCACGTTCACCTCTCCTTTGGTCATCGTCTCCCTCCGCTTATTGGCACCGAGAGGTTTACCCGATTTGCTCCTGCGCTCCTTCCAGATCCTCGCAGGGGCTAATGACTGAATCAAGCCTTCCTTTGCCTGTGTTATTTAATCCCACCTGGGCATAATAAATGGGAAATCCCCAGCACTCTTTACAATATTTGTAGCACTGGGACACTTTTACGACATTATTACAACCGGAGCATTGTTGTACCTTGAGATTTTTAGAGGTCTCCCTACCAGGAATTTTCTCTTGATACTCAGCCCAGGTTTCACTTATTTTCCTTCCACTGCCTACGGGTTTGCCTCTGTTGGCTCTAACTAGAAATTTCTTTAGTATTTACGTGTTTGAAGATAGTTATCATATACCTACTTAGTCATTTTAAACAAAGCAGCCATATTTAGTTCTTTTTAATCTTCTACTCATAAATTATCCCGCCCTGGTCTCCTTTACCAACGTCAGGAATGTTTTCCTATAGCTCCAAAAGTGAAATACGCTTACAAAATAGCTTGTATCTGATTGCAGAGAGAAGAAAAAATGGATTCAGAAGTTACAAGAAAAGCAAAGCCGAACATCCTCTGGCAGGTAAAATTCCCACAAGTCCAGAGCCTCATGCCTTATGTTCTCTGCTTCAAAAATCCTTAAAGGCCCTCAGAACTAAGCAAGGCCGTATCAAAATACCCAATAACGCACCTAATCACTCATGTCACTCCTGACCCTTGCCACTTGAGATCAGGGCATTTCCTTCCTTGCACTTTGTTAAATGTGTTTTTAATCTGCTTAAATTGCATGACAACACGGCGTGGCCTAAGTGGGCTCATGACCCGAGTCATTTTTGAAAGACCTTATTACAAAGGTGGTTCTTTTCCATTGGGTCAGTGAAAAGGACTGGGCCACATCTCGCCTTGACCTTGTTTAGGCTCCAAGCGAGAAAACGAAAGGCAAGAGTCCTCAGCTCCTTCTCCCATGTTGTTGACCACGCACTCCTTTCACACGTCTGCAGGAGGAGCAACCAGACTCTCTGTCCCACCTTCTGAGCAAGGATGCTGCTGCTGTCCCTCCCACCGAGGTACAAACCCCATCTCTCTGGGAGGCTGGAACGGTTCTGCAGGGCTCGGCCCAAGCCTGGCCCCAGGACCTGCACACACCCCCACCACACGCTTGCCCAGCTGATGCTTGGTCTCCTTCAGACCTTTCACCTTTCTAATGGTAGGTAGGGAGCAGAGCTACTAGGGGAATTATTCCCTAAAACAAACCACTTCTATATTACCCGTTCTTTTTTTTTTTTTTTAAAGTTAATATACTGGATTTCCACGCGCAATCGGCCAAACACCGCAGCACAACTCTAAAAGACAAAACAAGGGTGTATTTTTTTTTTTTTTTCTTTCTTAATACATTTCTCCCACTGTTCACTCGTTTATAGGATTCAGTCGTTCTCATCAAGCCAAACCTGGCAGGTCTAACTCTGATCCCACATGCAACAAAATCGCTGCAGTGTTTATATTTCCAGGGGGACTTTTCAGAGGGGGAGAAAAGCACCTCCAGTATTTTAATTCCCAAGGACTCAACGATTAATGAACTAATCTTATTACACGTGCCGGGGGCGGAATCCTGGTAGATGAAACCTGAGCTAATGAATTAAAGTCCAAAAAACTCCTTTGGCTGCATAAACGTGCTTTTAATTTCAGCTAACCTTTCAATAATAATCCTTCAGGATTTTTTTCCATGATGCTTATACTTTCTGAAGATATGTGACTCCTCTTGGATACAAGCTCCTTTGTTATTTTATTTCTTGGAAATATTTAGCAATGTCCCAATAACTTTCTTGTTAAAAGCGTATTTGCTTTTCCTGTCCTGAAGGTTGTAGCTGAGTTTTCCTCTCTCTATGGAAGGCTCTTGGCTTTTTACTGAATTTTTACTGCTGGGAGTAAACACAGAGTAGGAGAAATGTTTGCCATATGTTGATATAATGGTCACATTGTGGGAGGGGAGCAGAGAGGAAGGCTGGCCCCCTGACATCACGGTAGAAGTGCCCTTTCTTCACAGTTAAAAGTAGGTAAATAAATTATGGTAAATAAAAGCCAACTTGAACTTTCACTGAGGACTTCAAAAGGAAACCTAAATCCCATGTGATTACCGAAGCTGAAAAAGGCTCAATTAGCATTCCACATGTTTAGAGACTTCGGTCAGAAAGACGCTCACATTCTGAGCAACTTACGCTCACACAGGGACTCCCCATAAAAGTCACTTTTTCCTGTGAGTACCTCAGATGTCATTTTGGGCAGCAGGAGAAGAAACAGAGGTAGAGAACTTTGACAATCTTTCAAACCCATTCCTTCATCTCTGCACATTTTTTGGTTTAGATCTTCAGCAGTCTTCTACTCGCCATTTTTATGTTGTCCACACAACAGTCTCTTGGAGCTTTCGTGTATTTCCATAATAAATGATGACCGATCAAAGAACACCTACCAGATTATACTGGTTGAGTCACTAATTCACCTGCTGCCGTGGTCTTTATTTGAAATGGTTTCAAAGATTATTCCAGGAGCATCAAAGACATTTTAGTGTTTTACTATGCGATACAAGTGGTAGCTGAATAGTAAACATGAACTTGAGCCATCAAAAGGATAGGCAAGGGACCACTCATTTTACCTCACCTTGGTGGGGAAAAAAAATAAATCAAAATAATTCCTTTATGATTCTACATCAAGACGATGACTACCCTGTAAAATATCAAGTGGACAGGAAGGATCATCTCTTTCACAGCTGCCTCGCTGGCTATAAAAAACCTGCTCGGGAAGAATCTGTGGAGATATCTGGTCAAACTCTGGAAAGAAAACTTCCTCATGCCTTGTGTACGCTACACTTTTACCTTGAGATAACTAATTCAATGTGGAACGGTTTCTTTTTCAGACAAAGACAACACAACTTTTCCCCACGAGCATATCTCACTTTTCTGAAACCCACTGCAATGAGATGGACACACTCCCAACCACCGTCTCCATTCCGTTTTGATTTGCTTAGCACCTTTTGAGAGCTTACATTAATTTTACACTTCCCTATCCTGATTTTTCAAATGTTTTCTGAGTTTTGCAGCTCCATTTATCAAGAGCGGGAGTCAAGTAGGCAACTCCTGGTCAGCCATCAGATAATCAAAATAATGACCTTTCAAAACTGCATGAAATTAAGAATTTAATCTTATGACATCAGGGGAACACCAGGGGAACAGATACTTAAGTGATAAGTACATCCACTGAGATTCTGCTGGCACACCCACATGCAACACCTTGACTGATTTTTGCAGTTTAATGCTCGAAACACACTCTTTCAAGAGGAAAAACATTATTCTTTTGCAATTTGTCTGTCTCGCCCACCTGACATTCAGGTCTACAACAGTGCTACCCACCCAAGGCCCACATTTCAACAGGGACTCCGAGCTACTACTGCAATATAGGCATTAACAGCTTAAAAAAGCCTCGCTTCAGACTAAATGTTACCCCACGGACATGAGCAGCTTTCCTTGACAGTAAGAGGGCTGTTTCCTCAAGGCTCCTCTGCCTCTTGCTCTACAGCAAAAGTCTTCATTAAAGCATTAAAATCATGCTAAAAGAAAACGAAGGGGGAACAGGAATGGATGTTGTAAGGGATTCCTCTGACACAGAAGAACCCAAAACGCTGCTGCCTGTCTCAGACGGGCAGCATCGGAGGTGTCGTGCCCCAAAAGCCTCACTGCAGAGCAGCGTGGCCACACCAGGCTGAGCAGCTCCAGCAGCACCACGGAAACCACCTCGCTCATTTAATACCCTCTCTCCCTACACAATTCTTTTTCCACTAGAAAAATATCCCTCCTAATGATACGTCTCCACTAGCAAAGCTTACAGATAATTCTTTCAGGCGGGACAGCGGGGGCATCCGCCCCGAGCCCTTCTGGTGGGCGCTGCCTGGGGCAATGGTGGCTTTTGTTGGCAGCCCCGAGGCCTGAGCCCCTCGTGCCAGGGAGCGGCGAGCGGAGGTTGGCGGGCTCACATAAAAGCCAGCGCAGGCTTTGGCAGGCTGGCGGCAGCCAACCTTCCTCCCGAGACGCACACGCACGGGTTTGTTCCACACGCTGCCATTGGCTATTTCAGCTATTTTTTCCCCCCTAAACTCCCCCTCTGTCAGCTCCATAAAATAATACATAAGTATGTGATACCTCAGAAGTTGGACGAGACGGTTGCAAGCAGAAAAACCGCTATTTTAAATGCTCTGGAAAAACGAGTTATAGATTCTATATTTAAATAAAGGTTAGAACAATAAAGCTGCAGGGTTTTTCCACAGTAACTCTCACCTTCTCAGACAGTAAATGCTGAGTAACCGCTCAGCCCTCCTCGCCTGCTCCCTCCCGCGCCCCGGCCGCGGGGCTCCGGCTTCCCTCGTGTTTATTGAACGTCTGCAGCGATTTCGGGACAAGCCACAAGGCCGCTCTTTTTTGGAGACCGTTCCACTTGTCACCACGTTCCCAGGCAGAGGGGCTGCTCCAGGCCGGGCTGGCAGCATCTCCAGCCAGGCCATGGCTGCACCGACGGCCAGGAGCGTGGTGAGGGATCCATGCGGTCGTGAGATCCCTGTCTATTTTTAGGCAGCTGGAATTTCAACAAGGATTCTGAAATCTCTAGTTTCATTAGGGCGTGTGTGCTTTTTTAAGAACAGGTCATTTTAAATTGTGGTTGCGTTGAGGCCCATGATATAAATAACAAAGTAGTAACTAAACGCGTGAGGCAGCCCTAAGATGTAAATAAGGCCTGGGCAAAAGGCTGGGGCGATGAACAATGGTGGGGTACGGGCCAGCACAGGGGTGGGGAGACAGGGGCCAGTGACAAGTGGCCTGTGCGGTCACTGGCGATGGCTGGTTGGTTGTGACGGACCTTTGCCTGCTCTGGGCTATTTTTCCCAGGCTACAACAAAACTGGATTTACCCACTTGAGCCGCTCACAGTCCAAACCTGACCGTTTCCCACGCGCACACAATTTCTATACGCTTCGAAATAAACAACATACGTTAGAGTCGAGCTCTCGCGCCAAGTCCTGTGATGCTCTCACTGGGGTCTTCCAGTTTTAAGCCTCACACGGCACTTGGAACTGTCCAGTGATGTGGCTTTGTCAGCTCACTGGCATAGGCACTCGTGCACATTACCCTTCTGACCTCGAAACTACGATCTGCCCACTCCCACCCTTTCTGTTTTTTATTTTTCCCCTCCCTCCCCACTGCCTGACAAGGCTAAACTGTCTACTTACAGCTCCCCACACAGCAGCAGCAGCAGCTGGGAGCATCTGGCATGGGACATATGGAATTTAATTTCCCGATATTTACATAGATTGAAACAATTCCGACTCCAGACTTCAGAAGGCCTGTTGCACCAGACCTCAAGGCAAAAGCTTTCAGTTCATTTCATTTTCCTCCTCTTCTTTTGGCGAATGAGCTGGGAATACCAGTTTAAAGTCTGCATGGGCTTTAGGATGTTGAAAGATACTCAAAGTCCTTGATCTATAAGGCTTACAGGGTAAATGTTGCTTTTTTTTTGCTTCTGGGGAATCCAAAAGGACTTTTAAGAGCCCTAGCCACTTACAAAATATCTCTTTTCAATGACCTTGACTAGATTTGAAACAGCCCATTCGAGAGTCTTGCACATGTGGCTACAGATAAAAGTTTCTTTGTAAAAAATAAAATAGCTAAAGGGAAATACTCGGTCATACAAAGGAGAACGAAAAGGGACACGTCTAGTGTTGACTGCAGGGCCAGCAGCTCTGCTGTTGCTCAGGAGAGAGTTAAATCAGGACACTCGCTCCTGAGCGAGACAGATGCTATATGAAAATGGGAAAGCAAAAATGTGGCTGAAACACTGCACTCCTCCAGAGCAGTTGGTTGCCTTTACTTTGCCGGTCCGTTACCATCCATGACATTTCCAATAATTGCAGAAACAGAGACTTTAAAGGAGAGGGAGTCCATTATCAACAAAGAATTGCCAGGGATGGCAGCACACCAGTCCAGCTTTGCAAAAATCCCTCTAAAGTCCTTCTTGTAACAACACTTGAAGAGAATGGCTTAAAAATCCCACCTTATTTTAAGGACGTCCGCAACAGATTCATCAGTTAGAAAGGCAGATAGGATGGCTTTTTGTCTTCTTCACAGTTAAGCGACCAAATTCTTCAAATGGCAGTGGTGCAAACACGAATACCAGCAGTTATCAGTCATGGAGCTCCTCCAGCGTACGGCATCTGAGGACCTCACACATTGACGTCTGATCTGCCAGTAAAATCCCAGTGGCTGAGCTAAAAAGATACTATAGTTTCCTGGGAGAGTTCGTCCAACAGAAAATATGCCTGTTGTTCGGCGTATACACATTTTTTAAGACAAAGATAATTTTTTTTTTTTTTTGAGTGTGCATCAGGATGATGCCAAAATAGGACTTGGATCTTCAAATTTAGATTCCAAATTTAGATTCCTATGCTCAAAACGGCAACCTGAAAACTTCCGCCAACCCTAAAGGCACCTCACTGGGTTCCTTTGAACTTCCCAAGCTCCTCCGGCTTTGTTTCTTTGCTTGCTCAGCTGTTCCATGAAAAAATACTTAAACAACCTCGGAATTACGTCTGGAACTCAGGTCTCCTACCACTGACAAAGGCATTTTTTAACAAGGCCTCAGGTTTTATTCCTCTCCTCCTTACCCGATGACTCCTGCATTCTTATTAAGAGATGAGTAAAACTAACTGCAGCACTGGAAAATGCACCCAGTGCAGAGCAACCAGCTCCCTGGGCATAGATCTTTCTGGAAAGAAGGAGATTTCAGTCTGAATTCTCCCAGGCAGAAGGGAATCTGGGTCTCTGGCATCCTGGGCGAGCATTCAGACACAAGACCGTCCCGTAGGAAAGGATCACTTTGGGGAATCTGACCCACCAGGAGAAGCAGGTCTTCAATCTCTTTCTAAAAATGCCAGTCCCTCTGGTGACACCATCGTCCGGGTCCAGCCAGCGCCAGGCAGGCTTTGCGACACACCAGGCAGATCTCCGCTTGTGTTCAATTACAGCAGTCGAGACTGGAAAGAAGTTTCAAATCCCCACTCCTAATTGCTTATTTAACTCGCTTGTTAAATTTGATTTTGTACTTGTGTGCCAAAGGATCTCCTTGTTACGGACTTTAAATAAAAAAAAATAATCTAAGACTAAGAGTGTTTTAATATTGGGTTCGTTCGACTTTTGTTACTCTATTTAGAGGACCTTATTACACTTTTATTGCTATTAAAGAACTGTATCCTCCTTATGATTATTTTACAGCGCTCTAGACAGTTGATCTGGATGCTGCCTTATTAACCGTACCAGGTGGTAGAAATGCCAATTATCCTCTTTAATATCAGTAATTCAGACTACATGGCAAGGCTGACCTCAGCGTCTCTCGTGCCCCAGGAGGAACTACATTATAGCACCGCAGAAGGGGTCAGAGATGAGAGCGCTTTTGGCAAGGGACTTTCACCGCGTAGATGAAAGCATCCTGATTAAAAATGATGCTTCCTGCATAACGCTGCCCTTCTCACACTTTCCAAACCCACAAAGGCTGCTTTCTAAAGATGGGTAAAACGATCCCGGTGTGGCTTATGTAATGTATTTGCTGTGGAGTTTTAGGGTTTTTCAGGATGAAAGATACTGTAGTACAGTCAGGCTTCAGGACGGGTTGTTGAGCATTCAAAAGTAATTGGTACTGAGGAGGAATGAAAAGATGGCGGGATGCCCCAAGGCTGCTCTAAATTGGGCTTCAGAATCGGTACATGGGATTTACACTGGCTCTATTAGCTTAGCTCCCAAACACTTTTTACAGTGTTAATGCACTTGTCCTCACAAATCCCTCGGTGGCAAGAATTTTTAAAAGCAAACAAACAAACCAAGAAGTCAGAGCACGCCAACCGAGAACGGAACTCTGAGCGCTGACTGTGCCTCCGACTCTCACTGCCTAATCTGGGATCTATGTCAAAGAGCAGGGATAGGTCTCCGCATCAGACCCTTTCAAAGTGTTCTTATTTTTAGGACGCAAAAGCTGAATCGCTTCCTGTTGACCCTCAAACATCCATTAAACAGCCTGTAAAATCCCAGCCAAAGACCCTGAAGGCCATCTGTGGTGGAGCAGGGAATGAAATGCCCGTCTCCAGTATCGGAGGCCCCTTCCCACTTCCCCCCATAGCATCCCGCAGGATGTCACGCCAGCCCGGCCACTCATGCTGGATGGCGTCACACCACTGGAAACCCCAGGGCAAGGAAGGCAGAATCGACCCCGAGGTATCCCCCAAACATTCGTTGTTTGTCCAAGAACAAGAAATTTGAGGCTAGTTTTCTGAAAGCCTTGAGCCCCAGAGCAGACGTGAAATGTAGACTCTATTTTCACAAGTGTTCAGCACGCAGTCTATTGAGCTCTTCTGAAAATCTGGACCTTATTTAGATGAATAAATGAGAGCCAAGCTCTTTTGAAAAAAGAAGGTTCAATAGAAATGTCTGCCACCTCCTAGTCTTAGGTCCCTAAGTAAGTGGTGCTGGCTGTGGTGGGAGCTGCTGGTGCACTGGCTTTGTCATCCCAGGAGATCCTATGGGTTGCTAAGATGTTCCTGAAAAGCCGACAGAAAAACGTGCACAAAGAGAGCAGACGAAAAAATAACAATATAATCAGCTTCACGCTACAGCAAATGTTGAGGGAAAATGTTTGCACAGGTCCGGTGTGAACCGGTTAGAAGTCAAACGCGAGTGCCGGTCTCCTGGCGGCTAAACTCTTATTATAAAATCCCATTGCCTTAGTTCGCTTCAGAATTGTCTCAGCTACTCATTCCTATATCAGTGGGAAATTTGGAAGTGACTGTGGATTTGCAGTTTCCTTTTGATAAATGTATTAAAAATACCAATATAACAGCTTTTTATATCACAATAAAAATACATGGAGGATTAAATCCTGCCTAACTCTCGCTGACTTGGAAGGCAGTTTGCATGCTTTCCTCACATCCAGATTCGATTACACTAACTCTTAATGCACAGCTCTGCCAGAAATGTTTTTATTAGAAGAAATTGCACTCGGTCCAGAACGTGGCAGCAGGAATGATCTCTGGCATGCATGGTAATGGGCTTTTTTTTTTCACCAATCTGAGATCTGTACATAGGTTTCTAATTTCAGATGGAACTTGGTTGAAAATTTGGCCTTTGGATCAGGAAGAGATTGGACAGGATTATAGGTAATGTTGGACTCTGGAAGTCTTGGACCAAAACTTCTGGCCAATAGGCTTTGCGCGTTCTATCCCTCAGCTGGGAAGCTCTCTGCCAGAGCGTACTCACATTCACTCTTGACTTGCCTCCTCTTGTTACTAGTGTGCATTTTATTCCTTAAAATAACTTCTTTAAACCCTTTCTTTCCCAAAATAATTTAGCTGCATCTAGAATTGTACTATTTACCCCAAACAGCTTTCCGAAGTATTGATAATTTTGTGAAGGGCTTTGACGCAGCAGGTGTGAAAGACACCGCCGATCAAAAGGGATTGAACAGGTGACAGTCTTATTCTTTTTCACTGGCTCACTTCGCAGTACTACTTAATTTCATCAGTCAACCGAGTATCTTCCAAAGGGGTTTTTTGTGGAAGCACCTTTGGCGTTATTCACAGCCAACATAATGGGAACCAATGATGGTTTTGAACAGTGAGTGATGATTATTGCACCCATTTTCCCATCAGATTCTAAATATTTTTTAAAAATAAGTAGTACTAGAATCATTCCCACTGCTTTGCTGGAAGTCAGCAAAGGCCAAGGGAACGCACCCCACGCATTCGCGTGGCGATTCCCCGCGTTTTCCTTGGGGCCAGGGGACAGAAGACTACTACCGCTAAAAGGAGACAGTTGGAATGCAAGACTGGAACTAACAGAGTGCAGGACTGAGATCCATCCAAGTCTTCTAGTTGACTGAATTCTGCACGGTTGAAGACTCAGAGGAGCACAGGTTGCAAGATCCGTAAGTAAATAACCAAGAATCATGTTGGGAGTTAAGATTAAAGTGAAGGACAGATGGAGGTTTCTGAAACCAGCCGAGAAAGCCTAGGTCTCAATCCTGCTAGATTCCTGAGGCGGTCGGAAGACACTTTAATTACATGATCAATACAGTTTCAAAGTCAGCACAGAAGCCACAATGACTCTGAGGGCACAAACATTATTCGAAGGGTAAAGTGAAATCCTGTGGAAGAAAAACGTGAGATCTCTGCTTTAGACAAGCCAATCAATGCCTGCTCAGTCTCCTATGAGTTGAGTTTAGAAACATTTGAAGACATCTGAAATGGAAGCATACAGACATTTATGCAAAACCTCAGCAGTTTCCCAGATCCCTGAGAAACCACACAGCGGAGCGGACAATCACTGGCCACAAATTCATCCCGCTGAGGCAAAGCAGGTGCCTGAAACACGGCACTGCTTGTTGCAAAATCCCGGGACTCCCATCATGCAGAACAAGGCTTGTAAGTAGCTTGTCCACTTCTTCACAGGCTGTTGCTTCCTTGGACAAATTAATGAAGTTTTCCATTTTTAAGTGAGCCAACAACCCAAGAAAGACATTAGACTGAGGTGCTGCAGCAGTAAGTACATAACCTATCCTGTCTTTACCAATTGAGGTAATATTCCATAATGACAGCACATACATCAGAGAAGATAAAGGAACAGTAACGATCCCTACTGATCCATTTTTGATAGAAAAAATGCTGATTTGTTGTACCAAACACTCCAGTGGTAAGTTTCAGCTACGCTATTGTTTTAAGAGAAGATCAAGATGGGATTCGTGAATCTGTTCCAGAATGCCCTCTAACAGGATTATGGTACCCACCTAAATTTGACTCAAGGCCTGAATAACAAAAAGAAGGACTCTGAATTTGAGTCATCTCAATCCAAGCCACTGGACAGTGATGGGTTCAGATGGATGTAATCATATCCTTCCATCTCTCCCCTTCTGAAAAATGTTTAAAAGTTTTAAATGTGAGAAAAAATGAAAACAAACATTAGAAAGTCAAAAAATATTTTCTGTCAAATGGAGTTCTCATTTTCAGGCCAACTCTAACAAAAACATTGTAGAAGTACACGAGCAAAGCCCAGGCTTTCCAGGCTGGAACAAAGCACTGGTCCACCAAATCAAGGCCATCGCAGTCGGGTCCCTCCTGCAACAGACAACTGCATCATTTAATCTCTTGCAGAAACCTACCACTTTCCATCCTAAAACCACTGTGATTTTCAGCGATGAAGTAAGGCCACCACAGTATAGCGCAGAAGAGTGGTGGCAGAAGGAACACCTTTGCAAAGTAAGTTTGAGGATGAGAGAAATTTAGTTGATAAGCTTAAAAAGCCCCAAGCTGGGAGAGTTTATGCTAATATGCAAACCCCTCTAATTTGCGTTTTCTCTTTCCACCCTTTTTATGTTCTGCCTCCTTGAGAAAAGTCTTTGTGGCAGGGCCAGTATCTGACTGTCCATCCAAACAGCTCCATGCAACACACTACCGCAAGTCAGTCCCACTAATTCCTTATACACACCAAAAAAAGTTACATTCATCCTTGGTCATGCCCCAGAGGGTTTTGCTGAAGCTCTGACCAGAGCAAGAGGCAGTGGAACTTCCACTGAAATTCAACAGCAGCCAGTTGTGGGCTTTTCTAGGCTCCTCAAAATATCTCCACTATTATAAAGATTTCAAAGTACTTTTCCCTTCACAGTTACTTTCTCTTGCTCAGAACTAGTCCAGAGTTAAATTTTACGGACGATAGATTTAAAGGCAGACACATCCAATGGAAGGATAATACACGGCCCTCCCAAGGTGTCCCGAATTCCCTGTCATTACAGAATGAGGACACTGCAGGTTTTTATTGCTGATGAACTCCAAGAGCAAGAAATTTTCCCTGTACTTATTGAGAATGATAAAGATGTAAGAGTGATTATTAATGTGCATCTCATGCATTTGCAATTATGCAAATACACATGCAAATGAAGCACAACCTTTGGGCTCCTGTCATGTTGCCAATGCTTCCCTCTGTGGCACAAATTCTGGATACGCTCCTTGCTTTAATATCAGGTCTTACACACAGGGCCCAGAAGATGTAGGATTCTGAGCATCTCCCAGCCAGCCCTTAAGGGCACGGGGCTCCCTCTGACTTCAACAGATGCTCGAGGCTCTCCATACCATCCCCAAGTCTCAGAACCTCTCTGAGGCAGGTTAGGAGGCCACTGAACTCACCACTCACAGGGGAATCTTCGTGGTAAATCACCAATATGTGAAGAAAAGCAGCGAGCAGTGCCCCACTTTGCTGGCTCTGTAAACATTCGAGAGATTATTTAACGCTGTGGCTCACAGTGAAGTTGAAGCATATGCCCACCTTTCTGTTTAATTAAAGCACAAAATGTAATTGGTAATTGGTTTGGGGGGTTCTCTCGGGACGCTGAAGAGCAGATCTGCTAAGGAAGCCAAGGTGAGGCAGCGTGCGTGCCGAGGTGAAACTCAGCTGAATGTACCTCACAGCGTGCTGCCCTGGACTCTCCCGCCACCCACCCCTGCCCAGCAACTGCTGAAACAGGATTAACCCACCTCCTGAAAAGCTAAATTTGTTGCTTTCATTCCTCTCCAGCTGGGCACACACTGAAAATCTTGGTGAGTAGTGAGTAGGTTGTAAACTTCCTACAAGAACCACTGACTGTACATCGAACTTCCTGTACTTTGACCGTGCCGGTGGCAGTGGCAACCATTCCTGGGACAGACTGTGATCCCCTACATCAGAGAGTCAACAGAGGCTAGAACCATAGAATCACAGAACATTTTCGGCTGGAAGAGACCTTCAAGATCAAGTTCAACCATCTCCTAGCCCTATTAGTGCCACTACACCTCAGTGCAACACCTGCCCATCTCTTAAACACCTCCAGGGATGGCGACTCAACCACCTCCCTGGGCAGGCTGTTCCAGTGCCTGACAACCCTTTCAGGAAAGAAATTTTTTCTAATATCCACCCTGACACTCCCCTGGTGTAATTT
The DNA here is from genome assembly GCA_013396935.1 of Baryphthengus martii. Classification (NCBI taxonomy): domain Eukaryota; kingdom Metazoa; phylum Chordata; class Aves; order Coraciiformes; family Momotidae; genus Baryphthengus; species Baryphthengus martii. Next base: position 645,860 of record VWZK01008996.1, on the reverse strand, counting down.
AAGGCCATTTCCCCTTGTCCTATCACTCACCACTAGGGAGAACAGACCAACTCCCACCACATTACAACCTCCTTGCAGGTAGTTTTAAAGAGCAAGAAGGTCCCTCCTAAATCTCTCCTTCTCCAGGCCAAACAGTCCCAGATCCCTCAGTCGCTCCTCAAGCATGTTTTGCAGTCCCTGAAGGTGAAGGGTTGATTAAGTGACTTGGGCTGAGTTTGAAGCTGCACCCTGTCCTCTCCTCCACTCCTCAACCAGAAGCAGGGGTGGACTCAACACAGGGCTCTCATGGCATCATGCTGCAGATATATCAAATATGGAAGCTCGCTGCTTTTTGCAGAAGTTGTGCAAAGCACAAAAAAGCAGAAGCAAAAGGCTATCTCTTACTATGCCAACACAAGAACTTCTCTGACTTTTAGTCACCCCTCCGGTTCAGTGACTTTTCTCCCGAACAGAGGCAAATAAAGGTTGGTCCCTCGACTCGAGGAACGGTAAAAACAACGTGAAGAATGAGGAGCGAGCAGGCACGTGACGTGTTGGGTACTTTTCCCTGCAATGCAGTCTGTGCCATGCGGTTCCTCTCCAGGAGACGTTGAAAACCAACCCTGATTGGATTTCCATCAAAAATTGCTAAATAAAACTTCCAGATCATAAATGTGTGCTGAGAAAAGCATTGCATGGGAGCACTTGCAAGGTGACTACTGCTGAGGCAGTCTCTGTATAAGTCTCCTGCATGTCCACCTCCCACGGATCATCCTCCTGAAGGGAAACTTTAAGGGAAGACAGGGACAAAAAAATACCAAGAATCAAAACAGGGGTTAAATACAAAAGGCCTAAAAAAAAAATAAAATTGACTGAGCAAACATTTGGCAGAATATTTTTAAACTTTCTTTGGTGACTCTGGGACTGCAAGTGTGGGTGGAGGTGGAGTGTAAGCCCTGAAGAAATCCTTTCCCAGCCAGTTATCTGCAAGACAATGTCAGTGTGCAGAGTTTTCTACTGTGCTCAGGACAACAAGGGACTTTAAGTCCCAGCCAGGGCCAGGAAGAATTGTGCAAGCGTCTTCTGGACTGCGCTCTCATTGTTCCTCTCAACACAGCAGTGGTGGACCAGTCCCCTAGTTTGGTGGGGTCAGAAACATGCTAAAAGTTTCTTTTTAAAAGGACCTGGATCTGGGAAGAACTCTTCTTTCAAAATATTCCCCACAATTATGCCTGGTTCCCAATTCATGCATTTCTGGAAATCTTGCCTTGCTTCTTTAAAGCTTATAAAACCATTTCTTCCTCTCATAGTACTGGAGTGTCTAGGAAGAGTGTCGCCCATCAGCTCAGGTAAAAACAAACCAACAAAAACCAAAGACAAATAGAAGATGATAATCCAAGTTCTTTGGATAACCCACCCAATCATCCGCCTTCTAATACAATCAAGAGCGAGGGCTGTGAAATCCCTGCTGAACCACAACTTTCTCTTGCTCTCCCCTGCGACTGCCGCAGTGCTTCTTGCTCCTGCAAGAGTGACTGCCTCACTACTCATGTTGGGCAATGCACAAACACACAGGGGAAGGAAAAAAAAAAAAAAGGAAAAAAGGAAGCCAAGATTAAAGAAGCTCTTCTTGCAGCAAAGACCAGACACGCTGCGACAAACTCCACTGCCTTAGTCAGGATGATGTCTTCCTCAGCTATGCAAAACACAAAGGAGAACACCATGCACCAGCCAAAATTCTTCATGTAACAGGATGTCATCACTAAAGCCAGAAGCATCAGAAATGTGCCAGATGACACCAGAATTTGAACTTCGAAGCACTGCTGCCTTGGAACGCACCCGCCAAGATAGTCCCTTGGATCAACCCAGACCAGTGTGTGTTGACAAAGTTGTCATAGGTTGAAATTCAGAAGAAACTGGCTCTGTCTGCTGATATACTTTGTTGAGTCTACACTTCAGAAAAAAAAAAAATAATAAAGCAGTGGCACCATTTGAAGCACGAGCAGCACAATTCATCATCCACTAGATACCGTATGTGCTCAAGTTATGAATGCAATTTTGCCCTCAAAACCCGGAGTGCAGCAGTGGTACGGGCTTGCTTAAAACCAGTGCTTCTTATAAATCAGGGCTTGAAATTCTATATAGGAAGTATCTTACTCTTACCCTGAGTATCTAGGCACCCCTGACCATTCAAACTCCTGTTTTGTCTGTGTCCCTTAAAGATATATCAAGATCAGTAGAGAAAAAAATGGTCGTGAGCCAAGATAGTTCTCAAGCACTTAAAACTCATTGTCAGGAACAGCATTTCAATCTCTCAGAAACAGAACCAACCAGGCATCTCTTTTTTCGGTTTCATGCAACTAACTCTGTTTGTTAACCATTTTTCCTGTCCCAGCAAACGGGATAGAGTGCTGAAACCGTCAAAATGTACAGATGAGCTCAAAACCTAGGACTGGGAAACAATGCAGATACTTTCATCAAAGGAAAGTTACACCTTTATAACTTACCATTAAAAAAATCTCAACATTTAACCGAAACGGACAATGTTCCTTCCCTTTCAGATGCGTTTGATTCGGTTTAAACCATACCATGTTCTCGGGACACGCGTCTAAAATGGTTCAACCACAGTCTTTTTAAACACCTTGGATGGGGAGCGCTCAGCGCCAACCATCTCCTGTTGAGACACGACCTCAGGGTTCAGAAGGAGCCTCCCAACATACACCACCATACGGACTTCACTGGAATCAAGTAAAACTCCAGCCACCAGAACAACAGTAACTTCAGTCTTATGGCTCTTCCACGTCCCCTTTCAAAAAGCAAAGTAACGAGCCTGGGAGGCTGCGTTGCCGCAGGCACCGTCCCTCAATATGCACGTGAACTCAAGTAACCTCCTATTCATCCAGGCCCTAAAATAGGAAGGCACAGTCCTGGACGAGCATATTGATCTGGATTCCTGTAACTATCCCTTTGAAACACAAATAAACTATTGTTAAAACAACCCCAACAGATCTCAGTGTGCGCTCCGGTTCCTTCGCAATGTGTACTATCTGACTACAATCCATCTTGGCAGCGGAACAGCTACGCAGACGTTCTTCTGAGCCAGCTCTAATGTAAAGGGGTGCCAAGTATGTCTTCCCTTTTGTATTTACAGTAATAGCTTCAGCTTTCCCCACCACTGGGAGTGCTGTTGGGGATCGGTTGGCAAAAATATACTTATCTAAAAGGACCACTCGAAGTTGAACCATTTTGCAGGGGTTGTCGGCAGGGACCTTCTCCCACATTAATCTGCAGCAAGCAACGTCGCGGTGCCGTCGCCGGCACCAAGTTGACAGCAAATCCCGTTTCTGCCTCCTCCCAAGCTGGACGATCTGCTGACAGACCTGGCCTCAGTTTGGCTCTCTTACACTGGTCTGTGTTTGGAGTGAGTATTGCTGGGCTGTCTGAGCTGAGCTGTCTGCTCTGGAAATGGGAAAACAAGGGTGATCCATCACAGAAGCGGGTACTTCAGAGGGACAGGTACACAAATGTTTGAATCAGACAGTGCTAAGATGCAGCCAGAGTATTCTGGCCTCCAGGAGCTATCAAGGAGTGGGGAGGGATACGGGATGTGCATTGCATCAAATGCGCTGAGTAACCTGCAAACAGCTGCGCTGTGCTAGTAAAACCAACTTCAGGGCTGCTTCACGCTGCAAAGTTTAGAACATGATGTCTCCAGCTGACCCAGCACCACAGCTGGCAGGTCACCTCAAAGCAGCTGGTGCAGCACTGACAGACAGACAGGCAGGCTGGCCACTGACTTGCATGAGGACTTCCAATATCGGAGCGATAGAAAGTTTTGCTGCTGATTATCTTACCCATGCTAACAACAAGAGCTGGAAACCACTTCTCCACTAGTTGGAACTATGGATGGTCCCAAAGGTCTCAGCACTGCCCTAAGCACAGCACCTAAAAGGACACAGATGACAGGTTGTGGGTTTGCAAACAGGAGAACCAGCCCCTGGCAAGGGCTTGGATTTGGCAGATAGCTGAGCGGGATTAACATGCGTGGCTTTCACACAACATAGATGAGCAAATCTTCACTGAATTCTTGAGGAATCTTACTGCTCTGCATCTCTCTTCTGAGCTCCTCCACTTGCACAAAAGCCTGGATCTCAAGGTCTTACCATTTGTGGCCTTATTTGTACTCATATGAAGGGAAGGCACAAATCCTACTCCAGTGGGACACCTCATCAGGCTTGCTCAGCTCTGCTGCCCTCTCCCACTCTGCCTCATCTGCCCAGCTCAGCATCATATTCTCTCAACAAAACAGGCAGAGAACGCGCTGAAGATCCCTCTGTGCAGGAGCTGAAGGAGGGAGAAATTATTTTATCTTTCCAGGATATATTCCTGGGTGTCGAAGCTCTGCCCAAAGCACTGTGCAGCACAAAGCAATCACTGAAGTCTGCGGAAAAAAATTACAGGGAGTAATTTCTCACTGCTACCAGCAAACTCAGCTTTGAAAAGCTTGGAGTACAGAAAGTTTGAAACTAGTCTGTGTTCTCCCCATTAAAACCACCACCTGATTGCCCTGTCTTCTCAATAATGTAGAATAAAGCACAGCGTTTGCCACAGAACTAAACTCCCAACGGGATTCCAGAAGGACTTTTTTTTGTTGTGTTTTGTTTTTTTTTAGGTGATAATTCATGTAAATAAACCACCCCCCCCACGACTATTTAACATTTAACTTATTATACCATTATCCTAATTTATATTTTGTTAAGCCTTAGGGGATTTAACCGAGAGCTCAGATCCATTGCAGTGAGTGCTATAAAGACACACAGTAGAAAGCACTCCTTGCTTCAATGAATTTACGGTCTGAATAGACAAAAGGCAGGAGAAAAGCAGAATTATTCTCCAGGCCCCACCAAAACAGCCAATAAACTTACCCCTACTTCCTGCTGACTTGTGCTCCAGAACGTCAGCTTTCATTAAAAAAAAGCAACAACAACAAAAGACATTTCTAGCTCCTGTGGTTGTAGAAAGGCTCCTGAAGACACGCTAAATCGATGCAATTCCATTTACCCGGCTATGCAGATGGCTTCGGAAAGACACACAGCCATTCAGCTCCGACGGGGTGCAGATAATGGCGCATTTCTGCAGCCACGAACTTCTCCAGTTCGGTGCAGCAACTTTTAGCCCGTATCTCCCCGCCTTTCTTCAGCCTACCTGAAGTTGTGACTTATCCTCCAGTCTTCCCACTCTAAATCCACGTTACTACGCGTATTTCCACCTCTGCTGCAGGCAGTCAGCAACTAGAAGTTTTAGCTGCCTGAGCTGGGGTCTGTCTTATGTTGAGCAGTAATGGAAGCAGGGCACGGTTAGGACACATGCAGGAAACTGCACCGGAACCAGCAGCCAGAGGAACAGGCCAAGGGAATGAGCAGAGAGAGAAGAAAACCAAGACAAAACCCAACAAACACCCAACAAAAACCTCCACCCTCCACAGCAATGCTTCCTCCTGAGAGGACACGTCCATCAAACATCCAGAGTCTGGGGGACAAAGGGAATTCCATGGAAAGGAAACAAAGCAACTCCTACTGTATTGTTTAGACTTGTGCCACAAAACACGGGAATCACCAGCGAGCGTTCCCACCGTGCGCACGCACACTTCGCGCTTGCGGGACCTCAAAGTGCCTGAGCCAAAACTAGATCTTCCCAAGTAAAATCTCTGGTGTACCCATCACCTTATCCTGCTTTTCCAAGACATAGGGCACGCTAGTAAACCTTCCTACCCAGATACAATTACATGCGTTGAATGCACAGACGGGTCTTCAACAAAGAAAAAAAAAAATCAAACCAAACAAAAACCAGTAACAACAACAGAAAAAAAAGGAGCAAAACCCAACCCAAATCCAGTTCTGTCTTCTCATCTTGAAAGGACGTGGCCAGTCAAGGTGACGTTGGGAACATTACACACTTGGGAACACACCACTGCTTTCACCACCTGCTGGCACGCTCGAGAGAGATCTAGCTCTGCAAACTTCACCTCCCCTGCCAGCAGGAAATAAATCTTGCGGTTTTAGAGTTGGAGAGTGAATCCATATTCAGTCAGGAATTTATGGTGACTTTATGGATCCCACAAATGCTTCACTACCATCATTTTCTGGAAACCGTACAATTCCTGCAGTTCATTCACTGCCTTCAATTGCCTTTTTTTCAGGGAAGCACTTCTAATTGCTTTTTTACAGATATGGGTTTCTGTAAAGAATAGAACACGGCTCACACCGCATAAAATGTTACCATAGCCTTTTCAACTATATATAGCTTTTACAGCTAGTTTTAATTTCCCCAGAGTATTCATCCCAAAGGGTCAAATCCGTCCCTCGTGTAACTCCCGTGGATACCCACCAGAGCGTACTTGACACAATAATCACGACGCTACAACTCCAGCAAAGTTTTCTCATACAATTTCTACCATCTCAGAAGGGCCCTTTCCTTCCAGCTGCAACGAAACGTAGAGCAGCAGGCAAATACCCGGGCAGCCTGCGGCACTTTACGGACACCCAAGCCCTGTTACCAGCCCCTGTCTCCCCAGGGCTGTTTGTTTGTTGTTGGGCGGGTATTTTTTTGGTTTTAATATCGCACTGGATTGTTCCACTCTTTTCCCTGGGTAACATTTGTACACATTTCTGCACCGCAAACACTGCAAAGCCAGTATCAATTTTCTTCTTTTATATTAGCCCCTCTGGTACCTTTACATTAACCCAGAATGAATCACTGGCCTCCCAGTCATTTCTTGCTCCACAACACTTTTGAGAAACGGTGTAACTCACATTTCAGAGAAGGCCTGGTTTCTGCTGACGGGTTCCTCAACTGCCAAATAGTTGCTGCGATGTCTCACGCTTCCTCCGGACACGCAGCCCATCCGGACGGCCCCTGGCAACTCCTGCGCTCCTTCGCCCGGCTCGGCATCCAACGCGCTGGCAAAGAAACTCCACGGCGGCCGGCACGGCACGCACGGGGAGCGGCGAGGTGGCTCCGGCCCTCCCTCCTTTCCACCGAACAGGGTCGGCTCATACTGTCAGTTTTCGCTGCCAGCTCAGCGTCTTTTTCCACGCAAATTCTCCTCATTTCCATTGACTCTGTTGCCCTGTAGAGAGACACACACGTTTACCTCATACGCCCCTCGCTGACGGAGCCCCCGGCTCTATCAAACCAGACAGAAGACAGACACAGCGCACACGAGCTGAGCCAGCGTTTAACAAACTGCCCATCCATGGCAAACTGGGCAAGCTAATAATAAAAGAGAGCCTCTAAGTGTCTGTATTAAACCAGTGAAATGTGAGCTGTGCTTTAGATTATTGTAGCAGACTCAGACGGATGACGAGAGCCTCGTTTCATCCAGCAGAACCCCCAAAGCTCAACGCGTACTTCACAGCGATGGAAGAAATGTGGGAATACAAATGATGTATCAGTGACCTGAGGATTTAAGTCCTGCTTGGTCCTCTCCTGCCTGGCCAGCTGAAAAGGAATTCCCAGCTGTGAGCACAGCAGTGTTTGCTCTTCTCACAGGGGACCCACAGCAGACAAAAGCATCCGATAGTCAAGACTGAAGACCTGCCTTCTCCTGCATTGCCACCAGCCAGCAGTAGAAAGACCCATGTTGAATTTGCTGACATCAGCATCTCTGCTGACCACGAGAACATCACCCTGAGACCCAACGAAGTCTTTTCAAGGTGTCTTTTTCCCTCACTAAGGAAATAGTAGTGGCGACAGGGAGACACCAACTGACCCACCGAGCTGAACGGCATCTAAGCGCTGTGCCATTGCGTACCGCAACAAAACTGAAAAGAAACTAAAGTGACTATTTAAGCAGCAAAGAAAACAGCAAAAAGGAAAGAATTCATTTAAACAAAGTAATAGGTCCTAGCAGAGAAAAGACTTTTTTTCCCCATCTTCCTGGCCAGAAATCTTATTTGATTTGCCTTATTCGCTCCACTCTCAGAAGTGCTGTTACCCCCATTTAACTCACGAGAAACTGGGGCACAATGGAATTAAGTTGTTTTTGAAAGGCCATGAAAGGTTTGTATGGCAGAGCAAGAATAAAATATTTACGGTATTAAACACCCAGGGCCTTTTTTTCCTTTAGGCACCGGCGGGCTGAGGTATTGGCTTCTACAGCAAATCAGTCTTGACAAGTACAGTAAATCTGTCTCACGACAAGGGTATTAGGATCAGCCCACTACAAAACATGACATAAATCTGTCCCTTACAGTTTGAGGAGAAGGTGTAGATTTGGGTATTAAAACTATTGAAATCTCCCACTACCAAACCCCAAACCTGATGAAACACATCTGTTCCTTTCTCAGCAGCTTTCGGATCGCCGAGATCCACGAAAACTCTGATTTGGGTTAATACGTTGAGTTGGGAAAATACAAGACTGGGATTCAAGAAATGCAGTTTTGGTCCATAGCTTTGACATGAATTTTTTGTTGCTTTTGGACAAGCGAGCCCCCTTGCCTGCCAGGTTGGAATAGGTGCCGTCTTTTATCCTTAGCTCCTAAGTTCTTCACGGAGACAGACATCTCTACAGGAATACACAGCACACTGGAGCTCAAGCCCTGAACACGATCTGGAAGTCAGGTCACTTAAAACACAGCTTAAAATGACATCAGGCACATTCTGATATCCCGCACAATTCCAGTATTAGCTAAGGTTTGGTTTGAGGGTTTGTGTGTGAAAATTCTGGCTGGAATCTCACGGAAAATGCCTGAGGGCTCCCCACAACGGGGAGCCAGCAAGAAGTGAAAAAAAAAAAAAAATAAAAAAAAAAAATTAAAAAAAATCATTGAAGTTCAGCACACTGGTGCCACAACCTTCCCCCCCACCGCTGCTGCGTGCCCGGCTCTCGCCGAGCCCTCACAACACGCTCACGGCAACCGGCGACACGTTTCCAGGGGGGTTTTGCGAAACAAAGCCGAGCCCATTTAAAACCGAAAGTGTTGCCAGTAATTTAAGCTGCGTTAAAGAGCCAGTGTGAGCGCTCCACTGGTAATATACTGCGGACGTTCGTCAACCCAACACAAATCCGGTTGAATAGATTTCTTGTGGCCTGTTATTTATGAGGGGAAAATATCCCCCGGTCTCCAGGCTGATGTGAGTCCAGACTTTCCCTTCTAATCTTAACGGCCTATTATTAGCAACCCCATTTATAGAACGCCCCTCTGCCTTATATATCCCAAGTACCCCGGTTTTCCATCCTGCCCAGGTCCGTGGCAGGGGAAGACACGGAGCGGTCAATTACTGGCATTTCAATGTGCCTTTTGCAGCACACTCCTACACTTGGGATAATCTAATTACACAGGGCAGAAACCTCACCCAACCGTATATTTTCCTTAGACCCTGTTGCCACCAGCTACTTTTACTCCTCATTGAAACAGAGTCTCCCTCTTTTTTATTTCCTTCTTTTTTTTTTTTCCACATCATTAAAAATTTATTATTTAGACTGATGATGACATCATCTGGAAAGGGACCCAGGCTGTGGTCATCGGGGCCCTTTTCTGCATTACAGAGAAGCAGTTTCTTCTCTCTCCCTTGCAGATCATTAATTTTTAAAATAGAGCTTTGCTTTAAATACATACAGCTCATTTTGCTTTCAGTTGATGAGTCAGAGGAGCTGTCTTTCAAGCAGGTCAGGTGCCCCCCGTGCCATGCTTCCTGCCCAAACCAGCACGCACGCTCCCCGATGAAGCTCTGGCTTCAGGGCTCTACGAGGAACAAGTCAGAGTTTTTGTGTAAATAAACAAATACCTGGATTTGCAGGCTGACCAGCTTTGCTCTGCCATGCATCCTGAAGTGGCCTGGGGAGTTGAGGCCTGGCCCTGCAGGTGCTCCTCGGGCAGGATCTCATCAAGCTTTGCCTGCAGGTATTTTGTTTAAGGGAAGACTCTCAAATATGGCTCTTCCCCAAAGAACGTGAGCAGGTTTCAGCATAGTCTGAACATACAGGACAGCCTAGTCAGCCCAGCACCTGGTTTTAAGGTGACTATCCCATGAATCCTGACACCACCCTGTTGAGAGCTGTAGCTTCCTCTCCCCAGTTGACACCAGGTCAGGTCTCTGCATCATCTGCAGGATTACGCAAGGAATAACAAAGCAAATGCTAATTGTGGGTATTCACTGCTTGCACCTTGGACCTGAAGGACTGGACCATGTGCCTTTCAACCAGGAGGAGTGGACAGATGTCTATGAGAGCACCATTGCTCTTCTGCTGGCTGACGAGCCAGCAGAAGAGCCAGAACCTGAGGCAGCAGTGGAGCCCTCCAAGAGCTGTTGATGTTGTCACCTGCACCTCACAGCAGGATCCAGGATGGAGCAGATGGAGCCTGCAATGGAGAAGCCACAGAGAACCATATGCCTGTAGCTTCCTTGTTTGCAGGGAAACATCTCCATCCCCACAGAATCCATCACCCAGATCTCACCTTGTCGGGAGCAGGAGCTCTGGGGAGCACAACTCTGCGTTCATCCACTAAAGCTTTAACCCAGCCTTAAGTCTACAGGCAGTGGTTGCTAATTGTATTACCTGGGAGAGAACAATGACTTTCCTCATCTGCATGTGTTTCTTCATCCCTTAGTAGACACAAATCCTTGTGAGCATTTCCTATTGAAGGCAGCATTTTGCAAGTCCTTTCAGATGAAATAGATTTTTATCAACCCCGAATACAACCGGGTATTGACAGAAGCACCTGGGATCACGATGGATCTGCAGCCACCATGGAAACACTTCAACACGATACAGCAATTTAGGAGGATGGGACAAGGCATCTCTCACCCGAACAAGGATGCAGGACACACTTGCAGAAAGGGGGTGTAAACACCACTCACTTCTAGTTACCTGTCTTAGCCTACATTATGGGACTAATTCTCTAGATTTCTTACATATTTAGTGAGGAGAAGAGAAAAAAACAACAACAAAAAAAAAACCACCACACACTTCTAGAAGGCAAGTAAAAGAAGAAACTTAATTCAGAGGCACTCTCCCTTCATTGACTCAATGGAGAAAGAAAGTGATGGAGAGAGAAAGTGATGGAGAGAGCCTCCTCAATAAGGTGCTGTAAATATCTGCCATCAACACACAGAAGAGACTCACTCGAATGAGCGTCTGGCCAGGGCAAGGTGTTGCTCACCCAGCACAGTGAAAGCTGCCACGGGTTCTTTAATGAGTGCAAGTGGCTTCAGCTTTGGTTTTAGGTTTACTCCAAGCACAACACCAGTCCTCAAACTGTGCTGGGGCACGAGTTCAGGACAGGTCCATGAAGAACAGTGCTCTTCATTCAATCGTGTCCAGCTATTACCTTCTTTAATGCCTTGTTTTTCACTGAATTTTCCACATCCTAGAACAGGCCCATCCCTTACCTTATGAGCACTCAAAAGCTACTGAAACTCTAGCACGGTATACCCAGACTCAGGCTTAAAGAAAAAGAATTTGATAGCCCTTTATTACTTTACTATATCATTATATTATTATCCGTAACACTTTAGTAGATAGAGAGGGCTCTCAATGTAGAAAACAGTGTCATACACAGCTTGTGAGGAGCGTATGGAAAGGTCACAAGAATGAACTGGCCGTTGCACGGACATGTGCTGTAAAATTTTCTTGAACTCAGCGATCCAGTAACAGCTCCACAAAATCTGTCAGAACAACGCACAACACCTTGCTCGCTCTCAAAAATCACTGCTTTCCCCTCCAGCTCCTCAACCTGACTGCTTGCAGGTTCCTCAGCTCCCTCCCAGATTCCAAGAGATGATCTATAAGAGCACTCAATAATCCTTCCTTTTTGGCTGAAACAAACAGAACAGATGGGAGATAGAGATGAAACAAAGAATAAAAGTAGACAGCACAATCAAACACGTTTCACTGCACTTACGAGTTATAACTACAAGAAGTATTCTCCAAACACAACTTCTCCACGGAATGGCAAGGGCAGAGAAGGGAAAGTAAAATGCTATATGGTCATAAATGGAAAGAAGCAGCCTATAAGACAACCTCTGGGTGCAAGTAGACTCTATACTACAGACATTTTTAAGAAAAAAAAAAAAGTATCTCTATTTCAGATTACAGCAGAGAGCCTCTTCCAAAACTCCCTCCTTTATCTACACCTCCTGGCTGCGATTCTCCTATTCACTCTTCAAACTCCCAATCTCCCTTTCCCAGACCTGCTGCTGCCCTCCACGGAAGATCTGGAAGATCTCTGCCCCTTCCACCACGGTTAACTCTGCTCTTGCCACGAGCCTCCTGCTCAAAACCTTCCTCTCAGCCCCGCTGTACGGGAACCTTCCCATTATCTGCCACGAGCCTGTGAACTGGGCCCTAAGTGTGCTGCTGGAGGAGAGAGGAAGGTTTTATATGCAGCAAAAAAAAGAAGTTCAAATGAATTAGATTACGGTCGTATTAATTCAGGGCACCAGCCCAATCCTTTCATTAGCTTGATTCTCCTGCTACTGGAGCAATCTATAAATGTTATAAGCTTTAAATGCTCTCTGTACTTTAAGCTTTACAGGAGACTATGATTAACAGTTACAACAGTTGGGAGGAAAGAGGGATGCTACACAGGGTTACATATGAGCCTGTCAAGGCCAGGAATACACAGCCTTACGCTAAACATTCCCAGAACTTGGGATGAGACTTCCGATCGAACAGCTCCCGAGGTGACATCTAAGGCTACATTCCCAAGAGCGCTCGGGTCCCACCAGCAGTGTGCGAAGCCTTCCACCTTTTTGGCCGCTCGTTGCCTGGAAAGAGGACGGTACATGACTGTGACCGGGTCCAAAACACTGAGCGATTCAGCCCAAGTCTTTACCCTGCAGCCCAGACAACCACAGGCGTGTGGTTAGCGGAAGATTGAACTTCTGAACTCTACTTTTTTCTGTTAGGTGGGGAATTAAGTGGACTTAGTCACACAGAGCTTCAGTCAGGGGGCTTTGAAGACGAGTTGCTGGCAGTGATAACGCCTGGTGTGCATGTGTGGGGAGGCATTTTTTCCTCTTAGTCCTGAATACCATGTTCAGCTTCTCAATGAGAAAAAACCCAGGGATGAGGGCAGCAGCCTTCACATGGCGATGAAATCACTTCTTCCTAATCACCACTGGAGCCTCAGCAGCCGGAGACCATCAGGTCACAACCTAATACCTTTTCCAGTCATAAATTTCCAGATATCTCCAGTAACAGGTCTGATCTGTTTAGTAGAGTTGGGCTTTTATTCTTTTTTCTCAGAACAGGCTTATGGAAGAACAACAACTTCATTGGCAGCACCCCAAATTTATAGAGTTTTATCTCAGCCACTGACTGACATTAAATTCCATATTTACATTTATAGCCAAACAGGCAAACAAGTAAGTACAGGAAATTTAAAAGTCCAATTTCCATTAAATTTATGTAACTGAAGATGAGGAGAAAGTACAAAGGCATCAAGCCCCAGCTCAACACGCTTTCCAGGAACACCACCTCAATGCTTTGTTACCTTCCATAAAGAGATCAGAATGAAAATTAATCAGTTATAAAAAGAGAATAAAACTATTCATGGCAAGTATTTCTTTTTACCAGTGGCTGCATTACCAACAGATGCCCATTCTCATCCTTCCACCTGAACAAGAGAAAGTCTCCAAAAAATGGCCAACAAACCCCATTTCAGAACAGGGTACGTTTCACGACTAAAACACACAAGGGCAATAAGAGGGGGGGGAAAAAAAAGAGAAGCACTTGCTCACAGTAATAGCTATTTTCCTTTCCTCTTAAAGCACCACAATGAAGCAATTACTGTAGACTGTATTCCAGGGGCTGCTTCAGCCAAAGCAATTGGCTGGGCGGCTTGGAGGGGGCTGGAGGTGTGGCACAAGAAAAAACAAAAAAAAAACAACTCCTACCAGATATGATTCACTAACAACAAAAACATCCCCGTGGGACCTCTTACTTTTCATAGGATGAGGACAGGTTTTCCAGCAGCAGGGTTTTCCGATTAGAGGAATTTTTCTGTAATGGGATTGATGACGTAGGTGTCGGTATGAAAATAGGAAGGACCTCAAAGGTTACAGCTAAGCTGGGAGTCTCCTTCTACCTGAACCGTTGCAGAGTCTCAGAAAACTCCTTGTGGTCTCAGGAGGACGTACCATATGGGAAACCCTTTAATTTACTTGAGAAAGGAGAACGTGTTCATGGGTAATTATCTCTCTGGAATTACACTGAACGGAGAATATATGAATAAACATAGAACGGTCCTTGTTAGGAGAGCCAACGCGTCTCGCTCAAACACCCACCATCTATTGCCGGACACAGGGAATGGGGAATCAACAGATTAGACCAAAGAACATCACATAAAATTAGAAATAGATGAAAGAACATCATGTAAATGTGTTCTGTCGGCAGGCATCAAATGAGGTGAATCATCAGGCTCGTGTTAGCCATGTATATTCTAAAGCATGTCTTTAGTTCTGATGGTCTCTGGCACACAGCTTCCGTGTGTGTCTGTAAATCTGCATTTGTTTTAAAAAGTATTCAAGGCAGAATTGGCAGCAACTTCTACATTTAGCTTGCTTGGCACTTTCTTTTAGAAAAGATTCTTTAAGTCTTTTTTTTGGAAACTTACTTAAGAAAAAATAATGAAACACTCGCTATAAAATTAAATTGAAGGACAGGCAGATGGGAGAGAAATACTATTACCATTTTTCTCCTTGTCAGCAGGCACTAATAGTTCAACATTTTGCATTATAACACTTGAGCTTTTGTAATTGTCTCGCAGAGATGAAAGTTTGATGAGACAGAGCTGAGGTTAGAGGCGTCTGTCTGTCATCTCGGGCAAGTTTTCCTAATATCCAGGTAGTTGTGCCTCGGCAGGGGGTCTGATGCTACAACACTGAACGCAGTTCTAGGTTGTGTTGGCCTGACAAATGACTAAATTGCTGTATAATATATTTGAAGTTGTATTTCAATATGAGGTTACAAGGTTTTGCAACCTTGACTCACGTACGCTACTCACAGCTCCCAGTGAGATCAACCAGAGATGTGAGTGGTCGGTACCATCTTAGAGTCAGACTTTTCTTAATCATCAACCAGTGGGTTGCATTCCTGTAGATAATTAAGCAGATGATTTCTTTTACCCCACAGCAAGTGGAATAATCATTTTACAACCAAAATATGCTTTGGATGAATGAACAAAGAAGCATGAAACCAAGGTACAAAATGCTAATATTGCCTGATTTTTTTTTTTTTAAATAGATAACAAGCAATGTCAAAAAGCGTAATAATTTAACTGCCATTTCAAATTAATGAATCTGCTGTAGAATAATGGTCTATACCTGATTTCTAGTCATGGATAAAACCAGACAGAATCATTCATAAAAGAGAAACAATACCCATGGCTTGGGCAGGAATAGCATGCACTGTCAAAAAATAGCAGAACAAAATCATAAAATTTCTACACCAAAATACCTTATAGACTTTTATTTTATTAAAAAAAAAAGGAAATATACAAAAATATAGACATACAAAATTTCAAATTAAAAAAATGCCATCGCATGCCAACCTTTATTTTCCATCCCATCTGAAACTGCTTGCAAAACATATGTATACTGGTGAGTAAGAAAGCAGAGGAAAGGGGAAAACATTTTCTTATTTTCTTTTCTCCACACCTCATCATTTCAATGATATTTAGAAGAATGAGAAATTTCTACCACCTCAGTCCATCAACAACACATCGGTCAGCGCAGCCTAAACTTGACATTTATCATTTGTGGATATTCCACCCCAACCCATGAAAGGCTTCAGAGATTCTCCTGCAAAAGCCTGTGTGTGTCTTTTTTATGCACTTAGGGCTGCAAACGGAACCTTGACTGAGTGGTGGGAATCACACCTGCCCAGCACAAACCCGTGAGAGCACATCACGAGCTAACGCCACACGCAAACGCAGCGCTGTCTTAAAAGATCTGCTGATTCATTGATGTTTTCACTTCACTAGCAAATATCTGGGGTTGTCTCAAATAAACACACGCAAATAAAGCCACCCTTTCTGTCAATAAATTATGCTTTGTGTACTTCGTTTTCATGCCAATGGGAAAGATGTTGTAAGAAAAGTAGTTCGAGGATGGTCAAAGAGAACTGCAATTAATCTGCCAGAAAGAGTTATGGTAAATATTATTATTATGATTATTAATGATTTGTAAAGCGTTGTAAATCTCCGTGACAGTAATTATGATGCTTTGTATATATAAATTTGGCATCCTACATATACAAGCACTTGGGCTCGAACTCTTCCTAGATCATTAGGAAATTAGAGGTCATCTCATCGGTCACTTGAAAAGCAATTTCCTGCAGATTTTCAGGCGATTCTCAGATTTATCCTCACTGTAAAAAAAACCAAAAAGGTACTAACGATTTCTCTGCAGGCAACCAAGCTTACGCCGAGGCTGCGATTAACAACCTTTCTAGTACAGCCACCCAGAGCTGCAGAGGACAGAGCGAGTCTGGAACCCCTTTTGTGTCAGCCACAAGGCAAACTACGGTGCGCAGGGCCTGCCGGAGGCGAGGAGGTGGCAGGCTGAGGGCCCATCTTCTACATGTGTTGGTAGAGTTTCCAAAGATAAACTCAATCTGTGGAAAGCATTAATCTCCAGGGGCCTGCTCTAGGCTAAGTGTCACTTAATGTATTGAGAAAGGCAGTGGGACTGAAACGCTCTGCCGTTCTCATGCTAAGGAAATTCTATAAGAGAAGGGTCTGCTTCTTCCCAACTCCTTTTCTCAATCTTTGGAAATCTGTGGTTCCAGGTAGGGGATTCCCACAAAGCCGTTAAAAGAGGAAAGAAGCAGCTTCCAATCTCCTCTCGCAGGAGGACCACTGGCAGTGGTTCAGCAGCAGTTCAGCAGCGTTTGGTGCTCTGCCCTCTCCTTCAGTAGATCCCTCCTCCAGTGACAAGCAAAAAGGGCATTACAAGTCAATTCCATTGAAGATTAAACCCAAGAGTCTTCTGCTCAGCTAAATTAGCAGTTTCTGCATTCTCGATGCCTGCCAGAAATAATTCCCCTGTTCCATCTCTCTAAAACACCCTACCTTCCACCCCAGCACTGGCAGGAGCACCCTTGGGAGCAGCTGGGGATGCACTGGGGGAACACACAGTTTGCAAACGCAGAGCCCAGTAGAGCTCCTGTCGAGAACGTGCACTCGCAGGGTCAACCGATGGCAGTGTCTGCGAAGCAAAGCGGTAACACCGACGTTGAGTCTCCCTACTCAACGCTGACTAAACAGGGAGTGCCTGAGCAAGCTGGGCAATGACATGAAGTTATTTCTCTATCAAATAATAAAAAAAAAATACAATAAAGCTATTGGGAGTCATTTCTCCACTCTATTATGACTGAGTTCAATAGCCTTGCAAGTCTAAGCTTCGGAGGGATGGTTTTACGAGGACATCAAAAGCGGTGAGCTGGACCAAGCCTCCTGGACACCCGCACGCTTCTCCTACAAGGACCCGCAGAGAGCCTCCATTGGGAGCTTCCCAAAAGAGAACCCTTCCTGAATTACGAGCGGGCCCACACACGCACACACTCAACTTCACAGTCCATTGCTTTCCCAGGAGCGGAGTCTGTGCTGTCTGCACCAAGGCAATATATCTCTTCATGGCCTGCCAGTGACTTTACAGAGAGATAAACAAAGCTTTTAAATCAAAAGGAGACGGACAGAGCGAAAGAAAAAGCTTGGCACCCCAGAACACATGCCGCTATTTATTTTTTAACCCTTTGTGACAAACAGGAAAGCAAGTTGCTCCTTACGCAGGAGCTGCCAACTGAGGACCATGGGAGAAAGCGGAAACCCAAGGGCGAAAATTAAAAGAATTCTACTAAAGTTCAAAATTTATGGCAAAATCTCTATTCAGTGAAGAGACGGCCTACATACACATAAAACAGTCTCAGAAGCGCATATGGCACTGAATTGAGCTGTAGGATAAGCAGCCTTAAACTAGAACAGTCTGAATTTGCTATTAACCAAGGATATGACGTAAAACTCCCCTGTAGCGACTGTAAATTTAGGGGAGCAAAGAAGAACATCAACTTTGCGTGCACGGCATTAAGAGTAAGATCATCATCAAGGTCAGTGCCTGTGATGTACAGAACACCAAAACAACACCAAATCATCCCATACTGACATACTGTCTTGCACTGCCTTTCAACTGGGGAGTCTTTTGAACAAACAATAGCACGTGGGGCTGTAGCTCCATCAGTGAACTGGATTTAATCACTTTAGAATTGAGTGGAAAGTTCAAATTTCCAATGGAGTAAAAATCCACAGCTACTTCAAGGCAAAAAATATCAGGAGGACCCAAAACATTCTAGTGACTTATTTCTTAAAAAGTTTCATCATTTCCCTACCACACAACCTGTTGCACGGATCTGGGACATGGTTTGTACATGTAGTGCTGGGAGAACGCCTAAATCCACTACACAACATCCCTCCCTCTTCAGATAGAGGCTCTGAAAACTCCTTCACCTTTTCACTGAAGGTGAATATACTTGAGGTTTCCCTTCACTCCCTCCTCAAAACCATCTTCTGCCTGCAAAGACAAAAGTTCCACTCGTATCTCAAGCAGAACCAGCCCAAATCCTGCTCAGCAGCTCCTGCTCTGCAAAGGAAGCTTGTGGGGATGGATTGCACAGGACCAGGTCGTTCAACCTCAGGAAAAAAAGAAAAAAAAAAAAGAGGGTGAGGGCTCAGGGTACCCATGTACTCATGTGAGCCAGGATCTGCTTTTCTCACCTGCAAGCCAGATGATTTTCAGGTGTGTGCACAAACTGTTTGAAAAGCCACCAACCTGCACATGCAAAAAGGTTCTCCATGTGAACAAGTACAGGCCAGTTCACCCTCAGCTCTCTTGTCTGCAGCCAAAACAGCTTCAAGAGAAGTTGTTTTCTAAGAAAGCAGGTTCTTTCACAAAATTTCTAGTCCATGCAAATCAATCTTATGCCCGCCTTCCCAAATCCTAGTCCAAGCTGCGTTGCTGTACTGAAGGACTTGCTTCAGGTCAGCTTCTTGCAAAAGATGATCTGCAAAATTCGGAACTGAAATGGGAACGAAGCCGCAAATCCTTCACCATCTGCTTGGCTGCTCAGAGCTTTCCCTCACTCCCTCTGCACAGGACCTGAACCCCACCAGCTTCAGGAGGACTATTCCTGATTATACCCATGTAAAAGGCAGAGGCCAGAAGTCCACGCTCAGTCCAAACTAAAACAGACTCTCCGTTCTGGTCAGGACCGTAACTCTAAATCTCACCAGAGCAACCCCAGCGTCTCAGTGCAAAAAGCTGCTTTTCAGTTATTTTAGCTACTTTCACCCAAAACTCAGACTACCTAAAAGCAACTACAAAGTCTTCCAAAGATTTTTTTTTTTAAATTATTTCTAACATTTTGGGGTGTTTTTTTCTCTGTGATCACAGCTGAACTCCCTGCTGGCCCAGGGAGAGTAGAGAGCAATAGCTTTAAATGGCCTCATAGATGCAGCCATGGCCTCAAGCCAGCACTAATTTCCAATCTTGTCATGCTGAAGAAAAAGGATGAAAAAAAAAAAAAAAAAGAAAAAATAAGGAAAAAAAGGAAAAGAGAAAAGAGGAAGAATGGAAACCAGAAAAAAAGCAGAAATAATCCCTTAATGTTAGTGAGAATTGGAAAGTTCTGTTGGTGGTTTCAGGATGAGGTTTAAGTTTCTATTAAAAAAAAAAAAAAACGAAGAAGAATTTGGAATATCTGTTTAAAATGAGGGTGAATATTTTTCCTTAGACACAAAACATCCTTGTGACATTCGGATCTTTGCCTATTACAGGCAGGATGGAATTTTACTGACCAAAGAAAGCACAGTCACTACTTGAGTACAGCAAACGTTTGTAAAAACTTATTAAACATGTCATAAATAAACTCAATTCGGGAGCCTGTAAACACTCACTTGAACTCAGAGTTCTTGATTTCACCAGCATAGCCAGATATCTGGATACACACAGGATCCCAAATTCATCCCTTAACCTGCTAAGGCATTGGCTTTTCAACTCCTTTTGCATTTTCTAAATTCCTGTGGGCCTATTTAGTCTACTCCCTATCCCCTTCCCTGACAGTGGATAAAAATGAAGAGCACTGGGGAAAAGGTAACGTTCTGTAACACCTTCCCAACAGCTCTCACTTTCCAGACCCAGGCTTTTACCGCTATCGGGGAAAAAAAAAGAAAACAACAAAAAAATGCATTTCCAGCCCGTGTTAGTCAAGACAAAGTCAAACTTTGTATCACACAAGGAGCAGATGCAAATCAAAATAAAAGTACAAGAGGAATTTAGCAAGGAAGTATGGAGTTACCAACGTAGGTATTGGCCAAGAAAATGGAGATACTCGTGCAGGGAGCACCGTGACCACAGCCTGCGAGAGCCGAGGCGCCGGGCCGGCAGCAGCCATGTGCTCGGCTCTTATCCCCACCGAAGGAAATGTGGGTTTGGAGCGCAGGCTGCGGATTGATGAAGAGGGAAAGCACCATTTCCTTGCAAACTGGTCTCCGCTGCGGCTCGGTCAGAGTGAGCTCCTCGGGTGAGGGCCGAGCAATAACATCCTGCTGGCACAATGTGATGGGATTAAGGGAAGCTGGCAACCTTCTCATTTGATTTTTTTTTCCCCCCTCCATCACCTGCAGCACACATTCAACTCCTCTATCCAGCAGCGTTGCCCAGCAGGATTCAGCTTGCGGCCCTGCTCACCCTATGAGCAGAATTTCTGTGCAGGGCTGAAGCAAAACAAGAGCTGGAGCTCAGCATAACCCTACAAATACAACACAGAGTTAAATCGAAACCGAGGAGGTCTGGCAAATAATCCCGATTTGGTCCGAGGGGAGTTACACAAAGCAGAGTAATATGCCCAAAGGTGTGAGGAAAGACAGAGTATAAAAATTAACAACTCACTCTATAATATCAAGTAAGGGACAAGGAAAAGAGATCCCTTGTCCTCGCACTGCGTTTTCTTTCTGTCCTGCATTCAAGATTTCCAAATTCACTAGAGACGCTCTGACAATAAATGGTGTTTTGTTTTGAGGTTGCATGCCCTGCATCCTCAGGAAAAGGCAGCAAGCCACGCTGTCTCCTTGTAATCTCAATTAGCCTGCAAGGCTCCCAGGTATTACACTGCCTTAGGTGATGCAAAGCTGAATCTAGATCCTTAAGTCAGGGCCATCAGATCCAAAGTTTAACCATGGACAAAACAAGCCATGTTTGATTCCCCAAAAGCTGCCACTAAAGCCAAGGAAATCGCCGCTACTGCTTTTAGTTCAAAGTCTTCCTATCTGCCTTGGACAATCCTGGTGAGTTCTCGATAGAGACCTGGAACAGTAAAACACGGTCAGAAATAACCGGAACAGGAACTCCTTGGAACAGAGCTGTAGGGCTGACGGGGCGATCAACGCTGGGTGACAAAGCGCTGCCTGTCAAAGACACACCAGCTTTACTCCACCTGCTGCTTCAAGCCCCCAAGAGGAGAGCAAACTCCAGGCATCTAACTCCTACGGATTTCTCACTGACTTGAACTGGAATTAGAGCCTAGACAGCACTCCAACAACCCCTGACGCTTTCCCTGAATTTTTAAGTGCATAAGGAACGTTTAACAACAAGGTGACAGAAACATCTCAAGTGGACGGTTCCCTTTTGAAAATGGACTTTGCCTGTTTTCTTTCTTCTTGGCTTATTTGACAGAGAAATCCAACTAAACATCTGGGCCAGCGTGTCTAAATCTCCCCTGCAGGCACTTTGCTCACCCCGAAGCCCTTTGCACAGAGACCCGCTGCCACCCGCAGAAGCTGCATTTCTCTTTTGTGGCACCGTTTGAACGTGTGGCCCTAGGACCAGATGTTGCCTCCTAATGTGCACGTGCGTCTTTTCCCTCCAAACAGCGATTGCTCCTGTTGGTCTGATGCCAAAGATCCCCTCATGAGACACACACGCACCTCTTTGGTTTTTTTTCAATCTCCATCTCCCTGCACTGGGGAAAGGTGGGAGTAATTTTTTTAACATCATAATAACCTGGGTACAATTGTAAGTGAATCCAGCTCAGTATGCCAAAATGAGCTGCAAGTTTAACAATAATAATAAAAAAAAAAATCATCAAAACACTTAAACAACAAAAATAGTCATAATTTCTCAGCGGTTTATATCAGCTGTGGGCCCATACAGAAACTGAGGCAATTTGGTCAAAAAACCAGATGTTAACTGAGGAGACTCATCCTGCACTGCAGGTCCTTGGCAGTAACAAACAAGCTGCACTGAGAGTCATGTGCATCTAAATTGCCTTTAGAGGAAAATTGTCCTCGAGAGCAAATACTGGAAGGTATTTGGGGTAGGGAGCAACTCAGTTGCTCTTTGTACAGGATGCCAACGTCCAGGCACGTAATTCCTAATGGCAAACAAAACAAAAAAAAAATTGTTGTCAGGAAGATCACACAGTAGAGAGAGATTCTGAGCAAGAGGGCGGGGGTTGTGTAGGTGCCATTCCCAGGTCAGGCACCCTTTAAAAAAAAATAAAATCACTTGACCGCTTTGAAGTGGCTGTTTCTGCATCGACGAAGTAGAGTCCGATCAGATGGCCTCGCTTCACCAGAACACTTGCAAGCCTCCTGCCCCGACTGTGTGTCGAGATCCCCACTGGTAGGTGCTCAGTAAGAACAAACAAGCAAGAAGATCAACTCCTGATCACCCAGCTTTAAGCTCCTCTCTGAAAACCAACACTGAGAAACCCAAGAGCCGCTGCCACGCAAGGACAGGCCAACGAGCAGAGCACCGTCCACCTCGAAGCCCAGCTGAAGCAGAAGCTCACCGGAGGGCAGCAACGTTTCTGGGGGAGGGAGACGCCTCGCTGGTTCTCTGGAAGGTGCCTGCCCAGGTCTGTATTTTACCAGGCTGACCTGAGGCCAGAGGAAAACAGTCATTATTTCTTTTATTTTTTTTCATCTCTCCCCTACATCTCCTCCCTAACAGCTTCGGCTGCAGTCACATTCTATTTTCTTCCCCTAACAATTGTTTCAATAGATTTTTTTACGGTTTATGGGTTGGTTTTTGGTGTTGTTCCCCCCCCCTCCCGCCCCTTAACCAAAGCCTGAAATATGCTCTGAATTAAGAAAAAGCTCCATGTCACTGGGGATTGGACTGCTGTTGAACTGTTCCGTGTGTGTGTGCATGCAACCTCCCGGCCAAAAATGCCTCAGGGGCTCTCCCTAACTGTTGGGGTCCTAAAAAGGGTCCACTTCTCCTGATTGGCCACCCCCCAGAATGGCTGGGGAGGGGGAGAGCTTTCTCCACCCCCACTAACACCACACTCCCTCTATAGCACATCTGTCCAAGCTCGCTCACTGCTGGCCCTTTCCTTCCCCATATGCTACAGGCATTTTTGGCCTGAGTGAATCCTTAGTGCATTAAGCAGGAGGCCCCTGGTTCAAGAGATCTCCCCCAGTTCTGTGGAGCGCAGAAGAAACGGCGTGTGCAGCGGCGGGGTGAGAAGCAGAGATCGGCAAGGAGGAGAAAGAAAAAAAAAAAAAAGAAAAAGGTGTGTGTGAGGAGGGGGAACATCTTGCCTGTTAACTTTATCAGAAAAGGAGGAAATCCACTGCAGGAAAAGTCACACCCAGCTTTGGCTTTTAACCTGTTGTGTTCCCCAGGCAAAGGTGGGATTTTACAGCAGGGTGCTGCTCGTAAGGACCGACTCTGGGATTGAGGTCTCCTTGGTCCACACAGACTCTGTCTCTAGTCAGGGTAGTTCATCCTGGGATGAAGCAGCTGTGCAGCAAAACAACACACCCGAAACACACACGCACCCCAAACAAGAAACCTTCTGGAGAGCGCTTATGTTTGGTCCCAGGTTTAAAACTGGAATTTGGGAACCGGTCGGTGCAGCTGGAAAAGGTCCCATCCGGACCACGCGGGTCCAGCCCTAGCGAGGGTCACGGGCTGGGGCAGCCAGATACGCTGCGCAACCTTCCCTCAAACCTACCATCAGGCTACCTAATCCTGCACCCCAGCTCCCAGGGCGTGAAAAACGGCAATCCCAGTGCTGAACACACTTCAGCGGGGAGGACTCGGCTCTCGTTACTCGGACGATTGCTTCCTGCTGCTCAGACACACGGAGCAACGTTGCGCGAGGGAAGACAGGGGGGCTGGGAGGGCAGAAAAGCTGCCAACCTCTGCTGCTTCTCTCAACTCGTCATCGGACATTGACATCAACTGGTCGTGGACCTCCCACGTACAGGTATCCAGTGCCTCACACTGCTGTGCCCAAAGGACCACGGGCATCCAGCAGTGCTGGTGGCCTTGTCGGGTCTCACTTTCCCGTAACTGTGTAAGTCAGGCTTCACAGAGGCCACCAGATCCCTGAGGAAAGGCAGCTTGGAGCAGGATAACACGGTGCCGGACTGTCAGCCCCTGCTCAAGTGGACCTGACCTAGCAGAGCCTCCCCACAAAGTCAGCACAAACCAGTCCTGAGGAAACCCCGCAAAAGCATTTCAGGTTGAAAGGGCAGAAGTGCGGTTTGTTCTCTGACTTTTTTTCTAAACGGTGTCATGAAATTTCAAGTGCTGATGGTTTTAGGTATTTGGCCTTTCCAGAGGCCGCTTCCATTTACTCAAAACCCACGTGAACCAACAACTGTGCTTACACTGCCTTTACGTCCTCTTCAGACTTCTGGGTTCGCACACAAAAACCAAACCACATACAATAACATTTACATTCTTCCAGTCACAGTTCTAGAAAGAAAGAGGGAAGACAGCGCTACGTCCTAAACTATCCTTGTTTCAGCCATGAGATGTTCAGCAGTCTCAGGAGGCTGTAGGTGTCTGGACCGCTTGGGCACTTTGAACATCCCAGCCTCTCTTGATCTCTAAGAGCCATCTGAGATTTAAAAGGAGAGGACCTGGTTTCCAGGAAGCGGTGTTCACCAGCTAACAGCGAGTTTGGGAATGGAAAGTTGTGTGTGTCCCATCGCACCACTTCCACTCGGTCACAGTTATCTCACAGTCAACTGTAAATAACAAATGAAGCCATTTAAAAACCTAAGCACATTAATTACTAAGCACAACACAGAAGAAAATTAAAACACAGGCAGAGAAACGGATGAGAACCACAGTGCAACTTCAAGGAAGACTACGATCCTGGGGAACAGCTATTCCCAATTGTCTGCCGTCGAAATAACTGGAGATGAAACAAGCACAACACACTTCTCACAAAACCTGAAGGGTAGTTTAGTTGAGAGGGCACCTGGCCTGGTTATATAAACTGGTTACCTAATAGAATACAGAATAACCTTGAAGCTACTTAATCATGTTCCCCTCCTACGGTAAGAAGTGCAATAGTCATTTACCTCGCTCGAGTGCTGGATGAATAAAATCTTTCACGATTGTAAGAACTCAGATGCAGCTACAGCATCATCCTGCTGAAAAACACAGTAGATGAACGACCAACACTCCGTCTACCTGCCAGTTGCTAATATCTTACTCAGTTTAAACTTTAAACTCACTTACAATTAGAAGCCAAGGTGTAAGAGCCAGAAGATACCCAAAGCTGCAGGCAGCGCAGCCTGTTCCCTCACAGAGGGCACTACAAAATACTCCTCAGCCACCCCTGACAGATGACTAACTTGTTTTTAAAGACCTCCAAGGAAGCACCTCAGAAACCTCCTCACACGGCTTATTTTAATACCGAAATATCCTTGAAGCTAGAAAGCTTTTTCTAATAGCTAAACTAACCCCTTTCTGCTGAAAATTATGCCAATTATTTTTCTCCTCGTTGCCGCTATGAAGAGCAATTCATCACCATTCTCTTTCTAGTAATGTTTTACACATTGGAGGAATGTTATCACATCCTGTCAGTCTTCCCTTCGGTAGACTAAACAAATCCAATTCTTTCAATCTTTCCTCATAGGTTGCATTTTCCAAAGCTCTTATCATTCCTAAGGCTCTCCTCTAGTCCCTCTCCAATTTGTCAAGATGTTTCTTGAACTGCACAACCAAAGCGGAGCGCAGCCAAGGCTGTACGAAGGTTGCCTGAAAAGCAAAATTTATCCCTTGTCTTTTATCCACGAGTCCCACTCAAACTCTCCGTTGCACGACGTGTCTTTTCTGAAGCAGTTTGATGATGTTATATCATACTCAGTTGATGATTTTTAGCGCTCTGTATCCTTAATTGAATTAATTTTTAACACCGCTTTGCTTGCAAAGTATTTTCAGGTTTGGATTCTATTCTGCACTTGCCTTTATTTCATCAACCGTTACGATTTGGTTTTATCACATTTCAAACTGCTTATTTCTTACAACCAGGTATAAAAATCATTCAAGGTTCAGCTTCTCCTTTCCCAAATGCTGCAATCCCACCCAACACGACCTCAGAAAATTTTACTAGTGTGCACTTCAGTGACTGACTTGCACCATGATAGAAAAAACTGAGCAGGTCCCAGTCCAGGGCAGATCCTTGAGGGACCCCACTGGACATGCCCTCCCACCTTGACGCGAAACAACCTACATCTGCTTTTTGAGCCTTAATTTACAACTAGTTGTGCCCCCACTATGTGGCAACTTGAAATGGAGCACATCTCTACTTCAACTATGAGGATGCCATAAATGGCAGCATTCAGAGCCTTACTAAAAAAAAAAACCAAACAAAAACCCAAAACAACAAAACAAAACCACACATCACATCCACTTCTTGGGATTTTATTTACCAGTTCATCAATCCTGCAAAGAAAACGGTACTGGTTTGACGTGATTTGCTCTTGACAAATCCATATTCGCTGGTTTTTATTAACTTTTTACTCTCTGAGTGCTTGTAACAGCTAATTCTAGAAACTTTGGGGGTATTGAAGTTAGTTTTACTGTTCCATAATCCCCCTGGTTCTCATTTTCCCCTACTTAAAAATAGACTTCATGTTTACCCTTCCCTGGGCCTCTGACTCTACCTTGGTCATCTGTGAACTCTGAAAGATAATCTCTAATCACTCTGGGATTGTTTCAGCTAGATCCTGAAGTACTCCAGGGTAGACTTCATCAGGTTCTGCTGAACTGCAGAACATCTAAATTATCTACATTTTCGCCAGCATCGTCTTGTGCTATTTGAGATGATCCCCTTGTTAAAACTTCGTGCATTAGTACACAACCACAATCAACCTTTTTTTTTTTTGGAGAAGCAACCAAAAAAGGCATTGAATACTTCATTCTCTGTATCATTTGTTATTTCCTCCCCTTCCTTTTTAAGTAATGGACTAACTATCTTAACATTTGTTGGTTTTTATGTTTGCATTTATGTTTTCAAGGGGTTTTAACTCAGGGACTGACTTATGAGGGGGTAACATAATGCAAGAAGAGGATCTGGATTACCCAGAAGCTCAAAATACTGTGAGCAGATGAGTTCACGCGTAAATTTTTATTTCAAAACTAACGCAGAGCCATTTAAATTAAAAACCCCTATAACATTCCTTTAGAAATTAACAGAAATCTAAATAATATAAATACATATGCAAAAGGCTTCTGCTTTGCTTTAAGAAAGTTTATCCTGTAAGTGGTACAGGCAAGACCCTGGGTGCTTCCTTACACCTCCCTGTACGAGCTGCTGGCCTAAAGCATTTTGAAGCAAATTTATATGCTAATGTGCTCAATATATAATTTCTCATCTAACTGACCAAATCATCTCCAATTACATTTTGTCCAAAGAAAAAGGAAGATGATGACAAAAGCACCCAGCACACTTGGAAAGCAAAGTAACTCCAAGTACTTTTGTTTTATTCTTCCAAGTGTAGCCATTAGCAAGAGATCCCTGGAAACCCTGTAGGTTTCGTGAGGTTTGATGAGCTCTTAATTAGAAATGGCTGAAATTTGAACTGAGGACTTCTGAATGCTGTGTCTGGATGGAAACAGAAAGATTGCTTCTGCCCGATTACTTACTGAAAATAGGCTTATGTGAGAATTTCAATGAATCTGGCTAAGAACGGCAATGCCAAAGTAGACTGGTAGCGCAGGGCCAAGTGTTTCCGACACAGACCGACTAGAAAGAATTTCTTCCCAAACACAGATCAAAATATACTTTGATTGAAGAAACAGGTAAATGGCTCAGAGGCAGGTTAGAGGCAACAAAACGGAAAGAAGGATA
Organism: Baryphthengus martii; assembly: GCA_013396935.1. Lineage (NCBI taxonomy): Eukaryota > Metazoa > Chordata > Aves > Coraciiformes > Momotidae > Baryphthengus > Baryphthengus martii. Next base: position 617,722 of record VWZK01008996.1, on the reverse strand, counting down.
AGGCTGGGTCAGAGGAGGCCAGGAGGAAAAAAAAAAAGAAAAAAAAAAAGTGGAATTTGAGAAACTGAAGGAGTCAGGCAAATCACAAAAGCTCTGAAAATCAACTCGGGAAAAACCCCAGCTTTCCAAAGCAAGTTAGGTGCCTAGCTCCCGTTAGGCCGAGACCTCCAATCTCTTCACTGGTGTAAATAAGTGTTGCTTTCCAAAGCAGGATTGAGAATTCCTTCAGACAAGTTGCATCCTATAAGCACTGAACTGTGCTTGGCTGTCACAGGCTGATGGAACATCTTTTATCTCCTCCCAGACATAGAAACCAAACTGCTGAGCACCTGGAATTGCTGCAATCCTCTGAGCACTAAGTGTGGTTATGGGAGCTTAGAGAAAGGCTCCTTAGAGATCTGAGACTCTGCGCCTATTTCCAAGCTGTACCTGAAAGCAATAGATGTATCTCTTGCATATACATGTTACCTGCCCTCCTCCTCTTTGAGTCTCAGGCTGCATTTGATGAACTCTGCAAAATATTTTGGGATGTGGTTGGTCTGGAACAACACATGCAGAATAGATGACGATTACGCAGGGTGAACCAGATCACTGAACATGAGGCAGATTAGCAGCTGGACTAGACAGCCAATCTATTTAAGTCTTCTGCATTTCATTGTGATCTAATTTAATTAAAATACTGTGGAGTTTTTCCAGTGTATCAGTTGAAAATAGGATTTCTTTTTTATCTGGGAGATTAGCGTTATTACTTAAGGGTGTTCCTGTTCTGGACAAAAGTCCTCAATATTTTGGTTTAGACTTTACCATTTTCAAGAAGCGGTAGCTTCTAAAAATTATACCTCTGATGAGGATGACATTTGTTCTCCATTCCAAGCTTAAACACTAAAACCTTAGAAACGCAAGGTTACAGACTCAGTGAAGGCTGATGAAAGGCTTCTTAAAAACAAATTACAAGCCTATAACAGAGTTACTGGTTTTTTTCTGCTACAAATACTAATGAAAAATACTTGCTAATTTCACACTGCCCTTTTGTACTGAAGAGCTGCACTCGGTAGCGTTCAGGTCCTCCTGTATCCTATCAACTTCTTTATTGCTCCTATAAAACACTGGGACATGTGTGCTGACTGTAGCATCCTCTGAACAGAAAGCGGGAGCCTAAGGGAAAGAACTTCTCCAGATAAGCGGTCGAGTGACTGGGTGCAAAGCCTTTCCAAGGGGAAGAGGTGGTTGCTCACGCACGGACCTCTTGCTTCCCCTCTTCAGGGCCTTATCCCACGGCCAAGCTGCCGGATGCAGTTTTGGGAGACCCCAGTTGGCTGCCAACAGGCGAGCGTGGGGGGAGAAACTTGTGAGTTGCGAGACAAGAGAAGCGCTCTCCCGTAGCTTTTGGTTTCAACCTTTTCCTTCAGAGAACCGAAGACAAGTACCAGCAGCTGGACCCTGAATCCGTGGCAGTCACCGAGCCTGGGTAAACACTGAGGTTTCAGGAGAACGAACGGAAGCCAAAGAGCTTCGTGCCGGGGAGGGGGCAGGAACGCGCTGCATTTGCTCCAGAAACTCCTGCGGACGTGTCCGAACAGGCCCGAACTCGCTGGGGGTGGAAGCCAAACAAATTTCTGCCTTTGCAGCCTGGCCCCTCTGTTTAAATTGGAGTGATGACATCAGAGGAAATGAAGGCTGAGGGAGGGAGAGAGGGAGGGAGCCTGCGGAGCCGGAGCCCGGCTCGCTGCAGAGTGCCGCAGCTCGCATCAAATACCTCGGCTACGGCTTATGCAAAACCTGGCAAGAAATTCAGTCCCCGCGTTCAACTCACGGACGGAAGGGAAAAGTGATGTGATTAATGCGCACAGACGTATACGTGAGGGGAGGGATGGGGAGAAAGAGGAGAAAGCGAGCTCTGGAGGCTCTGTATTAATCAAGGGCTCCTCTCCAATGAAATAACCGGCTACAGAGCCGCGTTCCAATTACAAGGCCTCCCGTAACAATTTTAGCACCTCCCGCCTATGCTCCTGGAGTTTTCTGCGTTAAGCCGGCCAAAGCTCCTCGCTCCCTCCCGTCACCGCTGTCCCTGGGTTTGGGGACAGCTCAAAGCCTGCCTGAGGGTTACGCAGCAGGAGGAGGACGGCCCACCAGCGAACACTGCAGGGTTCATATACGAAAACAGGGTGGTTTAGAATGACAGAATCACTAGATGATCTTAAAGATTTGCAAAAGTTCCAACTCCCTTGCCGTGGGCAGGGACACCTCCCACTAGACCAGGGTGGTTATATTCATTGGAAACCAAAGGCCAATAATCCAAGACAAATGGGAGTCAGCTTCCCAGTAAAAGATGAGTGGGAACTGGAGCATCAGCTTAGCTGTCCTTAACTGTGTTCTCTGCACCACAGGGATTTACCTATAGAAGGCTTGCGCACTACAAGGTAAACCCAGATAATATGAACTACAGGGTTATTAGTTTTCTCTCTGCTCTGAAAGATCTTTAAGCCTTATAGTAACTTTATAGATGTGGGTACGCTCCTACGCCTGGCTGGAACTCCTCTCTGGAATCATCAGGCGCCCATAAGAGAGCAGGGTCTCCCAAACAGATCCCGTTTCAGATCTTCCCTAGCCTAATGTTAAAAAAAGCTTATTTAATTGTTTCAATTTCATAGAATCTCATTTTACTACAGTTTCGTTCGTCCCTTGGGATCACGGTAGAAATAAGCTTGACCCGTCTTGTAACATTTATTCCGGTATCTTGCGATGTGCTGGGTATTACAATGTGAGGGGAACGAAGTCAGATCCTTTTTTGTCTTCCCCTCCCACCCCCGACAGGAAGCCAACAGCTGAAAACTGCTTTGGGAGACAGCAAGACAAGTCATACCCCTTTTCATGCAGAACACAGTTCCTGAGAAAATTGCTCTGGCCTGAAAGGTTGGGGCTTTTTGCAATGTTATTCTACTCAAGAGCTTTCTACTAATTGTTCTGATCAGCAATAACATCTTCTGTTTTGCCATTTTATGGCCATTATGTAAAGTAAAAGGACAATGAAATAAAATGGATTTTGTCAAAGCCACCAAACCATTACAAAAGAAGATTCATTGCATAATAGATGCCCTTTTCCCCATAGGGAAAGAAAAATACCCTGGCTTCAGCTTAATTTTTTTGTTTTGTCTGTTTGATATCTGATGCCTACCAGAAGGATTTGTAAAGAAACCTAAGGCGTTTAGACTCCAATTTAATGGGATTTAAGCATTTACTTCTGCTGGAAATGTTTGAAAACAATACACTAAAGTCCAACCGAACTACTGAGTTCTAATCACCTCCAAACTTTGATACCTTCAACAATAACACGTTGAAAAACAGTAGGAAATTATGAGGCTGGAGGCAGCAGAATGCAAATGAACCCTTCTGTGCCCTGACTTTCCAAAACATTTCAGACTATTCGTTCTCAATAATTTCAACTGGAGCTGCAATTACTAAAGACTTCTGAAAGTCAGCTGTCACATTCTGAAGTGTTTGGGTTTTTTTCCCCTCAGTAATAGCAGATGGTTTGGAGATATAGTGGCCCTAAATGCTCACTTGAGGAACCTGAAAATTCCAGAAATAGGAGATTATAAAGCTGACACTCACAATTGATGGGTTTTGAGACTATTCTATGAAGCTGAGAAAAGGCAAAAAGAGAAGATCAGGAAGAGAGAGGGAAAGAAAAAAAAAAAAAACCATGAACAGGCTTTCTCAAAATAACCAGGGCTCTGTGGCAGTAACAAGGGAATAACAGAACCTACTCGGTGCCTGACTCCGCTACTTCTGCCTCTGCTCTTGTTGAGCAGTAGCATTAGTTTCACTGAAATCAATCAGCCTGCCTCTGGAGTCAGCTGTTATTTAATTTCACTGAAGGGAAAGGGCAGAATCAAGCCAGCAAATACTATCACATTTATAGATATGTTTTGTTATGTTACATGAGAAATAGTAGCATGGGACCGCTGGCAGTTTTCAGGCTGATAAAGCTGTTATCGGATTTCTCTTTTTCACTGGGGAACTGCAGCACCAAGAGATCAAGGTCATGTTTAGTAGAGAGAGCTTAAGGGTTATTTTACATATGAATAACTTCAGGCATATGTTTAAGTGTTTAGCTGAACTAGAGTCTCTTCCAAGGGCCGAAGACAATACGGATCAAGCAAAGTCCACAGCGGTGAGCACAACCAGCCCCAAGTAGCTGTTCAGGGATATAACTGCAAAACCAGAAACTCTTTGCAGTGACAGTTCTATTAATGTCATCGTGCTCTTGTCCCTAAACAACGTTTCTGCCCCTTAGAGCCCATCTAGCAAAGGAAAATAAGGAGACACGAGCTCCAAGTCCCTCTCCATTTCTTATCTCAATACAGCCTCTTAGTTGATCAAGAGCGTCACACTGTCCTAAGCCTCTCATTTTAACAAGAGATGAGAGTTTTACCTGAAGTGCTTCAGTGACTCTCTTAGACAAGTCTGAAGCTCTTGAGACTAGTATTAAATGCACTAGGTGTTCCTGCTGCATTACTCAGATCCTTCAAGAAGTCAGAGGGAGAAATGAATATGTATTCTATATGTCAGCTGGTTATATCAAAGCCTATCTGTGCCTAATTATGGAAAACAATCTGCCTATGTGAAGTTAACGGGGAAAGCTCTAAACAGATGTTGATTAAAGAGTGCCTCTGTAGAGTACTTTTTGAGAGGTCATTTTGCTGAGTTTAGATTGAGATGGATGAAGGTGAGGTGTTTGGCAGTGAATTGCAGCTTTGAAGTGAGTGACGAGATCAGGTTTTCGTAGGGAAGCGCAGAGGTTGCGGTGACATTCATCCGCAGGAGAGGCAAGTGGAATTAAGGGAAGGAACAAACTCATTTGCGTGAGAAAAGCCTTTCTGAAGCGAGGAGCGGAGTTGACTTTAAAGGTACGTAGGAAGGTAAAGGTTAGCTCAAGAGCTGCAGGAGAAAATCAGTAAACTTTTTGCTGGGAAAAGTGGCATGGAGAGGATATCCAATTTCTAATGAAAAGCTCCTTAAATGATGAGTCTTTCCTTCAGATTAAATTCTCCCTCACCTTGAACAACGTTAGGGGAAATATGTGCCAATAAAAATTTCTTCACCACCTTGAAAGCACCGTCAAAGGTCAATCAGCTTACCCCAAAAGGTTTTTTAAGTTGCCATGGAACACTGGTAGTGAAAAAAAAAAAAAATTACATTACCCTAAACAATGTGCAGAGGATGGGCCCAGCCCTTCAGCGCTGGAAAACGGCAGATCTGATAGGCAGAGAACTTGGCTCATGTATTCGAGTCTTCGTGGAGATGACGCCCGAGAAGGAGCAAAGGAAATGCCACAAGTTCCTCTCTCTCAAACGATGTTGGCACTCCTCATGACAATCCCAGCAGATCTATTACCTCTCTGAAAACATCCTACTGTGCTTTATACCTCCTTGTGGAATAACCACCATTTACTGGTAGCCAGAAGCCATTAGGTGGAAATGGTCCTTTCTCCTTCTCTTTGATTTCAACAAACAAAAACCCAATATACAACAAAGAGCTGCCGATAGAAACTCCAACGAACATTTGACTGTAAATTAAACCCTCAGTAGCTTATTGCTTGGAAGTGAGAGCAGAGGTTGAAAAGTAAATGCACTTTGTCCAGGGCGGATCATTGCTAAAATAATTTCTGACAGCCTGTGCCAAAGCACTGAAGTCAACAGACTTGGCTAATCCGCCCTGATAAACGCAACAGGTACAAAAATAAGGACCTTCAAAAAGCAGCTGGGAGCTGGCCAAGAAGAATAAGCAGACGACAGCCACACTTGATGCCCCTAAACCCTGAAACAGGCAATAGGAAAACACAACCTTTCCAGGGACATTTCTCTCTGGCACGGACAGTCCCTGCCTTGCTACCAGCCATGGACACCTCACTTGGGACCAGCCAATTTTCTGCTCCAAAGGAGTATTAGTGGGTATCAGCTGTAGAGCTGTGGCTTATTTCCATGAGTTCCTTCATCCAAACAACCACCAGCTCTAAAAAACACCCAGCATTCCAACTGCCCTATAGGACCTCGGGCTTTCTTTGCTGCTTGCTTGGTCCTGTTGTCACCTCATCACTTAGAGACGGGCAGAACAATTTGAAGTGACTTTTGAGCCCACTGCATCTACGCTGGAAGCAACGCAACTGTTCTGTGTGAAATAATACAGCACAATTAGTAAATACAACGGGCAAAGAAAATATAACTTAACTATTTTTTGGCACTTTATCTCACTTTTTTTGGCAATTCGACTTACTTCAAAGCGTATTTTACTAAATACAAAGAAAGGGTTGCCGTGGAGAGAAATGTATAAAGGAGAAGAGTGAAAGAGATAGCATAATTTCAGAACTGTATTTTCCTTTGGCCCACTTCCCACAGAATCTTTCCATCTAATTTATGTGGTACTGTGAGTCTCAGAAGTCCATGGACCTCTTTGCAACTTCCAGAAGCAGCCAGGAAAGAAAGATGCAAGTACTTGTAAGGAAATCCTTGAATTTCCAACAGCTTTTTACGCAGTGGCTTCATGTCTAGACTCCTTCTTGGAATGAAGGCTCTGGATCATTTTTCTTCCCCCCCCACCCAGTACTGTCTTGCATGACTGCAAGGCATGAAGAGTCAGCCTCTCTCAAACTGCAGGCATTGCTTTTGCTAAACCTGCACCTACTTTCAAACTTTATAAAATCAGATGATATTATACAAAAAAAGAGACAGAAATGGAAAGCTAAAAGGATATCTTAATCATCACTGATTTTCAAGATTTGTGACTAATACTGCGTGAAACAAACCTTCAGAATATTGCAGTTCAGCAACCGATTACCATCTCACAACTAGGCCTCCCCTTCATAAATTATTTTATATATATTCTCATACAAGATTAAGCTGCAGCTCTCCAAGCAGTGTTTCTAATCTCAGATGCCTTCTGCTTTCAGAGTTTACACACCCTGATTTTGCTTCATTAGAGCCATTCCAGCCCAGTAACATCTCCATCAGTCCATCACTAGCCTTGCTCCTGTCCAACTAACACAGCTTTAGCTCTGCTGCTGAACTGGTTTTGCAGGCCTGGCTCTATGCTTTAGGCTTTAGAGAGGATGACAACTTACTGCAGCTTTGCTTAGAGACTTCACTCTGCTCTCAAGTGCCAGCAACTCTTGCTTTAATATTGCAAAGGCAAGCACCCACTGCACTGCAGTCCAGCCCTGGACAGAGCACAGTCCGGTTGTCCCCAACAAAGTTTCGTGATTAACAGCACATCCAGTTGCTTCTGTTCCCATCTTAAACTTTAACTATTGTCTCCAAGTATGAAACCAAAATACATGGGCATGATGATACTAGGGGGAAGTATCATTGATCAATACTGTCTACTCATAGAAGGAGCCAAAAACAATTAAAAAAATTAACTCACATCCCATCACAGAGCTAAACTCACATCTCCATAACCTCAGTGACGCTACTCAGTGCATCGCTTTTGCACAACAAAAGTCTCTCATCAACTAACGCAGTGCAGATCCCACCAGAATAACTCAGTCCCAAAAAGCAGTTTCAAAGACCCCAGCAACCGCGGCGTCCCTCCGCATCCGCAACAGCGATTTCACAACCAGAGGTTCCAAACTATTCTTTAGTTTAAGCACAGCTTCCAAGCGTGTAAAACAAAGCGATGGTGGCAATGGCAGAACATTGCCCGTCGGGCAGCCCTAAACCTGGGCCACATTAATGGTGGTTGGAGACAGCCTATTCATTAACTCACGCTGAAGGTTCAGAGCTCTTACCTACTGAGCTATTAACTCGGAGAATTGTTGGTTTGAACGTGAAGGAACATGGGATCAATGACTATGATCTAGTTGAAGATGTCAAAAGGACTAGATAACCTTTCAAGGTCCCTTCCAACCAAACCACCCTACGATTCTATTCTATGACCTAGATAGTGACCCCAGGACCTAAGGCAGTGATGAAAGTGAGAGGCTTCAGTTCAGAGCGGCCCTGGGTCCCCTTAGCTGGAGGGAACACACCCTTCGGCTTTGCTGCTTTACTCTCCCTGGTTTACGTCACCAGCAGAAGCACCAAAACTTTGCAGAGCTTTTTCAGACGTAAGCTTCCTTTAGTCACAGATCCTTATCGTGGGTCTTAAGACCGCAATAAGATAATCAAGTTATGAAAGGCCAGCTCAAGTCATCTCCCGCCCATAATGCATCGGATGAGCCAGAGTGACAGGACAGAAGCTCAGAACACATCATGCATTATGGATCACTTCTTGCATCTCTCTCGGGCACCGCATTCTTACATCACTTCTTTACAGGAGGCATGAGACGGGAACTAATATATATGCGTGTCTTGGCACAGCACGTAATGCAGTGAAGTCCTGACCTTGTTCAAAGTTATTAAGCGCTATTAATATATATAATGGAAATAAATATTAGCCCTGCTTTGCAGCTCGAGCAACCTGAGACACAAGGCCCCCAAGGCATTTGTCGGGACCGACAGGGAGCCATGTATCCTGACAATTCCTTTTACTCTGAGCACCTGACAAAGTTCATTCCCATCCATCCCAGCGCTCCTGCAGGGCAGGGGAAAAAAAAAAAACCAAACCAAAACTCGCCTCTAAAAATATTTCTGCTTTATCAGCAAAAAGAGAGCGATAACAAAACCAGCTCAGGCCAGACAAAAGCTAATTGAAGCATATGGGCTCACGCAGATCCTTAGCAGCACTGCCTTAAAATAGGGCGACAAGACTACGGGATGAATCTTCCTCGAGGACTGCGAGGAGCAGCCTGGGAGCCAGCAGGCAGGCAGGCAGGCAGCACCACGCCTTCCAAAGAGCCACCACAAAGCGTTTCCAGGCAGGTCAGGCACCTGCTTCCCGCTTTCTGAAAGGACAACGCGGCCCAGTGTGCTGAAAGCGGCCGTGGCGTAGAGAACGTCTCTCTAAATCGCTCTCCTACGCGAGAGGGCTGCCTAAACTTTCCAGTGGGCAGTCCGAGCCCCACCAGGCTCCTGCCTTCGAGCCAGCCTCAAATACACGTATGAGATCATGGCTACGGAGGTGCTATTGATGCTGCACTGAAGTGACCTTCTCTAGAACCTTGAATAGAAATGGAAAACACCAGAGGCGACCAGACGAACGTTTGACACGTTGCCTGGAGAGAGAACAGCCTGTTTTCCGCGCTCGAAAGAGCAATGCTCTATGGCAGTAAGTAATTGGTAGCATCCATTAAGCAGGATCTCTTTGGACACAGATCTGGGGGATAAGTTTTCAGCGTGACATTGAATTCTTCAGACACTGTCGTAGGCTTAGCTTCTTTAAAGGAAATTTGCTCAGAGGAATATAAGCCATTTCCAAGCATGAAGAGAGTACATTAAAGCACTGACTCAGGCTTTGATTCAGAAAAGCACTTAAGCACCCTTCTTGTAAAGGGATCCTTTTCGGCGCTCAGACCTGGGAGAGGAAGGTGTATTGTGGTCTTTTTGGCTCAACGCCACGTATCGGGGCATCAAATAAACCTCAGACTAAGGCAATCAAGGAAGAATCTTTCACAGTGGACATATTTAATCCATTACTGCCCACTGCAGCAGTTCTTGCACTGAGGACTGGCCATTGCCAGGAGCGGCACGCTGACTAGACAAAAGAACGACCTATTTCGATCACAGCATTGTCTGAAATATTTAAGAAACAAAAACCCTATTGCTTGGCACTGTGAATTTGAAAGTGATGACTTGGCTTTTCACCTGTGACAGATTTGCATGGGTTTATAATGCGATACACCCAAAAATGCAGGCACAAGGAACACAGCACCACACACACAAAACCCCAACCAACCGGCTTCTATGGACAGAGGAGCTTCAATGGGAAGAGCACCAACAGGTCATAGAGCCCCAGGGGAGTGGGGAATATCGTGCAGGAGAGCAAGGGGGCGGGAGCAGTGGTAGAAAAAGGTTGAGTTCATAAAAAAGGTTTGTCCTAGAAGAGGAAAAAGCAGCAAACTGGGAGGTGGGGGGAGACAACAACAAACCCACCCACTCGTTTCATAGCTGGCTGAATTCTTTGAGAAAAACTACAAAGAATTTCACCAAAATTCAGCTTGTCAAAACGGTGCCGTAAGCTTTCAAATGAAAAAACCAAACCCTTGCAACTGCATTCATCTTTAGCGTGAAGGCATCAATGATACTGATATCAAAGACGCTAAATCACAGGCTCATTCATCTCACAAGCAAAATTCATTTGTAATTCCCCAGCATTTTATTTCGTGATGCACTAGTAAGTGTTCAGCAGTGCCTTCTGCAATAATAATAATAAACTAAAAGCAACGTGAGATGTCAATGCTGTAACTTGGCTGTTAGATCTTTTCCTGAAAGTGCTAGGAGCTTGCCAGAAAGCTTGGGGAGAGATGTCAGGGGTGCAGACTGACACAGAGAATCCACCCCGTTCTATTATATACTGCAGAGCTTTCCGTTAGCTATTTCTGCTATGATTAATCTTCCAAACTCTTCTGCATGTTTTTATTATAAATATTATTATTAACATTCATATTCTTCTTGTAGGACACCTATAGTTTTAGTTCAACTTCCAGTTTGAGTTTGATCCTCATCACTCATGCCATAACTAACTTCCTCACGTCTCTGTCCTTTTAAAATATTACGTGGACGTAGAGACATTATACAAGAAAATAAGTTGAATAAGGGGAAATTTTTTTCCTTTCAGATGATAAAACTGATCTTAAGTCTCATAGCCAGGGTTACATGAGGGGTTAACAGCAAAATTAGTTATTCCTGCTCAACTGTCTTACTGATGCAATCATCCTTCCTTGCCAGTTAGCTCTCCTAATAATTACAGTGTACAGTGACGCATGTTTTAAGAGCACAGACAAGCTCAGAGCTAATATCATGTTAAGTGGGCTCTTGAGCGACTGCATCAACTCTCTCAAAGTCTGTCCATCTAGGGATGTACTCAGAAGAGTGACACCAGGACAGTGGGGGATGAAGAACACGCAGCAAGAGCCCGAAGATTTATTTGTAGCCTAATTCATACGTTTTGTTTTTTTTGTAATCCCCAAGAAAGTAGACACAGTCCTCTCAAAAGTGTGAGAAGGGTAATGCAGCAGTTCCCCTTGGAGCACTGATGCAAAGTCAATGGATGCTTCTCCACGGGAAAGAAGAACTTCCTATTTAACCGTGTCCTAGAAAGCATCCTGTCCTCAGGAGCTGAACCCTCTCTAGCTCATTTCACACCCCTGTCTTCAGTCTTGTGTGACTAAAATTACCTTTGGCCTTGGCTGCACAAACTCAAAGTTTGGCTTTGAGTTCCTGAAAATCCATCTCCTTTTTTTAAGTTGTTGTGGGCAGAGATAGCAGTGCAGCCCAAGGCGACGTCCTGTTCTACAAACTGGGGGATGCTCTGACACTGGTGAAACACTCCTGGGCAGCTTAACAGTTCTTCCTAAGGCGTGAAAACAGAGAAACCCTCCTGTCTGCACTGACTTTCAGCTTCCCAAAACACTGTGCAAAATATTAGCTCTTATCCTTTAGACTCTGGTTTAAAGCAAGAGTTGGCTCAACAGTACCCGGAACTCTCAGCCCCAGCTTGCTAGGACCTACGTGCTGCAGATCCTGGTGCAAGCTCTCATCCTCACTGCCCTCCCTGATTCTTTCTTCAGCTTCTGGACCCAGACCTGCTTACAATTTAGATCTACAGCTTCTCATCCTACTCTTCTCCAAAGAGAACACGTTTTTTCTTGAATGCACAGGCCTTGTAGGCATTTGACAGCTTACATTCCCCTCTCACGCTTTTCTTCTTAGAAAAGATGAGTTCCTCAGGATTTCCTCAGAAGCCACATATTCTGTCTGGCCACTCTGCTGACTCCTAACTTGGGTTAACCGGGGAAATGGGAAAGCAAGCCTTTCATAGCTCTGCCATGTTAATAAGGACTTCTCTTTTAAGGGCAATGAATGTCTTTTCTGCCATCCAGGCTCCTGCCAAAGGTCTCTCCAGAACAGTTTCTTTCTCACTGAACTTTTGATAAACTCTTCATTTTCCTACCTTGGTCACGTGCTCATTAGTGGTTCTTTGTCCATTTCTGTACGCTCAATGAACAAACATTTCCTGGTGAGACTACTAAGAAAACTGCTTTATTTGCAGAAGAGACATTATGGCTCAAATATCTAAATACTGTAATAAAGGCTACGCCAACTTCCATTAGGCACTACAGGAACCCATGGAAAGGAGAGCTTCTTACTAAAAGATCTAGATGAAGTGAGAAAAGACAGGAGCTGTAAATATCACCACCGCTCCTATTTTACAGGTGAAAAACAGAACATAGAAATGGCATATTTAAAAGGTTCCTAAGCAGTCAGGGCAACAGCTGATTTCCTAACTGGATCCTGGCCTTAACGAGTTGTTTCGGACATCTACTCAGTCTCAGATCAACACTTCAGCCACACTCCTTTCAATTCTTTAGAGTTTCTGTTGTAAACTTTCTGCTGCTTCATTCTTCATGAAAACAGCTCCATTTTCAAAGCCCAAGGAGGCTCTGAAGGCCATAAACTATGTGAAGACCACAATGATGATGGGAACGCTCTATCGAAGCAATGAAAGGTATGAAGATCATCTTGTGAAAAGCTGAGCTAAGATCACGCCCTTTACGTCAAAGAAAACTCTCTCAGTTTATCTGCCAATTTTTACATCCCGTTTTTTTGGGGGCTTTTCAAAGCTCTGCACCAAGTCCAGAGTTTCATTATTTATTTATTTGGGATGCTGCGTGTCACAGCGACACATTGAGAAACTGGCATCTGCAATTTTCACATGTCAGAGTGACTGTAACTTGAACTGACAAAATAAATTGCTGTTCACACACTCCCACTGACTTTGTTATGTCCCTGAAGCCCTGGGCCTATTTTTTCAATTAAGATCCCCCTTCTTCCATCCCCCCCTTCCAACTGCAAAAGCACAATGAACGGCTGGCAGGAGGGAACGTGACTTCCACAGCTGGCAGCAGTTGACTGGGAAAGGCAATGGCATCGCTGATAGAGAGCAAATAACTCTCTGTAGCTTTTCAGGAAAAGGTCCACGTCCTGCCTCCAGCAACTAACGCTCCCAAACCTTTCAGAGCTCAGTGTGCAGAAGACAACGGGACTGGGTCAGGTTTGCTGGGGTCTTTCAGCTCACAAAAGGAGTAGAGCATTTCTTCCAGGACAGAGCAATTCTTAATTAAAACCAGTGGAAAATTTCCCAATCAGGAGATTGAACTGATCTTCTGATCACAGGAATGTCAGAGATCTGAGCGAGTTCAGTGAGAAACTACACTCGGCTCCCTACGAATGGTGAGCAAAGTCTCACTGGTGGGGATCTCTCACTCACTGCATGGTCCAGCAAGCGAAAATAATCTTAAAAAAATCTCAAGGACCTCAGAGCTCCTTAAGCTTTGGCTCACTGAAGGCTCAACATGAACAGTTCCCGCCTCTCCTTTGCCTAATTTCCCATTAGTGAGCTTGAGCCACCACCTCACTTCCAGCTTCTACCTTCACTCCTTCTCGTCCCATAGAGCGGGCACGGAAAACCTTCCCTTCTGTGCAGCGGCACAAGCCAAGCAAAGCAAGCAGCAACTATTTCGAGCACCAGAACTAGTAAGGCTCACGAAGCAATGCTGCCCAACTTTCTTAGTCCTGTGACAATTCTACCTCGCCCGAGCCCCTGACTTGGATTCCACACCGTCCGTCGGCTTCATTTGGTAAAATGCATCACATACTCCTAGGTGCTACCAAAGGAAAACATATTTTGTTTAACGCTCCAGGTTGACCCAAGTTGTTCCCTCATTTTGTAATCCTTTCCACTTATTTGAGCTGAATTTGGAGCAACAAAACCACATGTGGCTTGCATGACATTTAATTGCAAGAACTTCACACACTTCTAAATTCCTTCCTTTCGTGTGCAGCGCTACGCATTTAGTCGAGGACATGTTGGGGAAGGTCAGTGGGAGGGAAGCGAGAGAAAAGAAAACCATCCTCTAACGTCCTGGCCATTCCAGAAAGAGCCCTGCTCAACCACAAGAACTAGTCATAGGTATGAACAATTCCATGCTCCCATGGGCAGAGCTACAGGGGTGAACTCAGTTATCTATCTGTCTACAGCCACTTGCTGGGCAGTCATCGACTCAGGGAACTATTGGGGTGTCTTGTGGCCTAGGAATTTATGAGAACACAACATAACTGGATTACAAATAGGGTTATTTGGAGGTTTCAAGGTTTGCGGTAGTGACTATTTCACAAAAAAATCTCCTTCTGGGCTATGAGACTACAAAGAACACCACGGTTCTGCCTATTTCAGATGAGCCATGAACAATACAGCGATGAAAAGAGCGAGGGAAGGAAGGAGGAAGGGAGCCCAAAGTCTCAACAGAAAGGCACTCTAAAGGAGCAGAGTATAAAATAGAAACCAAACTTGGGGTACTAAACTAAGGCAATTATTCAGTTAAGTACATGAGAGCTGTTATTGTCTTTCCTAATTGTGACTCTTAAATGATACAGTCAAAACTAAGGTAAAAACCAAAGAGCAGATTTCATGCTCCTGGGCCCACACCTTACTACAGATCATCAGAATCCCATAAAAACTGAAATATCCATTTCAGAGTAACTCTTACCCAGAAGCTTTAATCTCAGGTAGCTAAATTGAACCTGGTACTACTCAAGGAGTTATGTCCTCCTCTCAGCCCCATCCCTGGATGTTCTCACAGCCAGGTAAGTGCCCACATGTACGGATCTACTCTGCTCTGGCTCTACTCTCATTTCCACAAGAAGAAATGGGGATAAAGCCTTTTTAGCCAACTGAATCTTGCGCAGAAAGGATGAGATGGGTGTTAATAACACTGGTTTCTACCCTCCAAAGTGACGGAGCATGGACTCAATAACAGCAGATAAAATGGGTGTCTAACGGGCAGAGGAGAGAGCACGAGCAGAGACACCTCTGAACGGGCAGCAGGAGCCCAGCATCCCTTGGGCACAGATGCCCACATCTCTTCATGTCATTTCAAAGCCATGGAAATGAAGCTTCCTTCTCAAGTGGGCATCAGCAGGGCCTTTGAGGCTTCTGGTTTCCTGCTAAGGAAATCAAGGGCAGTCGCTGCTCTGCCTTTAACCTTGAAAAGAATCCAGTGAGAGCAGAAATTGCCAACCTGACAGTTGATGAGAGTACGTTCCTCTGCATCTACACAGCAGGTAAAACAAAAATAGCAATAGTATGAACTCCTTCCCATCAACTCACTTCTCCTCAGCGCTCACCTTCAAAATACCTGTGGGCATTTTCCACTACCTGTGGAAATAAAGCTTGTCTGGGTCTTCATAGCCTCTGGCAGGGACGGCGGAGCAGCGGGAGGCGCACGCAGGAGAACCAGAGGAACACGGACAGACTGGAGTAAGCACACATACACCTCCAGTCAGGCAGTCCAAGGCTCTAGAAAATTCCCAGGGAGCTTTCGAGGTCAGTGGGATGCTGTTTCCTTACTTGCCCCTTCCCAGTGCACAAGAAAAAATCGTTCCCATATGAAAGCAACAACTGCAGATGCACAATAGAGAGAAATTTAAACAAATTTCCTCTTCAGAAGGACTGTCCAAGGAAGAACAGTCTGATTCATGCCACTTAACTATGACTAAAGCCACGCTTTGCACTTGGAAAATGAGCTTAGGTGTTGGCAGCCATCTCGGATCTTTGTAGTGTGTCAACAGGTTAGAGATATGAAGACCAAATTCAATCTTTCAAACTCAATGCTATTCCTGATGAAGGCCTTAGGATGTGAACTCAGCAATAAACAGTAGAACTATTTTAAAGAAAATACCATCAGTCAAAAACCAAGTTATTTTTCAGAGGTGCATTTGCTTCGGCAAAAGCAGAGAGATGTTTCTTCCAGCCCCCTAATTCAAATTAAGAAGCAGTGGCTTTCTGAATGTCCTGACAAACACCACACAGTTTACTGGCTTGGGGAGTCGGGGAAAAGAGCAAAGTTCCTCTTTGGAACTAGAAGGAAGGAAAAGAAAAGAAAAAAAGAAACCTAGTTTGTGGTTACATTCTGTAGCAGAATACATGTCTGAATCTCCAGGTCTCCAAGGCCAGAGTGTTGCTCAACAAGCCCCTCGAGCAGAAGTACGACTTTCCCGTTAATAGGGTATTCAACAAAAATTCAGCAAGGCTGAGACTGCCCCAAGGTGTTCCATCAGTCAGCAGCAATACTGAAAAAAAAAAAAAAAAAGAGATCCCATCTTTACCAGACTGCATCCACCCAACATGTTCACATAGGGTTTTCCAGGATGCAGCAAATTTTGGTGTTTACTGTGATGCAGCTACTTAACGGTTACACACAGATGGTAGTTTGAACAGCATCTTTTTGTGCTGTCCCAAATTTCCTTTGATTATCTCCACTGGCATATGAACAACAGCCATCACTTCACCAAAGGTCTGTATTCCAGGAGAGCTAGACTTGCATCTGTTCCTCTCCAGAGATCCTGCTAAATCACATTCCTCCTTCCCCTACTTTCCTTCCAGAGCTAAGCTGATTGAAGAGCAAAAGAGAATGTCGAGGTGAGTAAAAGCCCCGTGTTAAGCATGAGGTTAGACACAGGGCTTGTGGTATCACAGCAGCCTTGGAGGTGCCCAAGAATCCCCGAAGCTTTGATTTCAGCATTAAGTAATGCTGGCCTGAACATTCATCCGGAAATGTGCACCGCACAGAATTTTTTATGTATAACTTTTCTCTTTTTCTAAAGGTTTGCTTCTCCCTTCAGGTCAGAAGGCAAAAATAAAAATTAAAAAATATGCCAAGAACATCGGATTCACTATTCGGGTCAGTCCACTACTACATCTCTTTCGGCACCCTGCCTGACAGATGAGTTGAGCCAGCACCAGCTGCTCCAGTGGTAAATCGGAAACTCTGCAGTAGGCAGTTATGAAATAACCTTGGGAAGAGAAGGTTTCTTGCTGGCCTCGTCCTAACCGCTATCATTTAGTAAGCTGGCTTACACCCAGAAGTACCTAGCGCCCAGAAGGATGCATATATCCCTTTTTAAATTCTCCTAACATAATTGGATGTTCTCATTAGCCTTACATATTTTTAACCGTGGTCAATCATCTCATAAATCGAAATGCCAACCGCTTATTTACACGTCAGGGGCAGAATATTCACAATATTTAATAAAGATCTGATGTTTAGATTCCATCAGGCCTCCCAGTCCAAGTGTGCTCGTGCTTTACACGTGGCAAGAGACAGCGTCGGCTCCAGCACGAACAGAAACTGTCCCCTCTGAACTGCTGAGCAGCACCACGCCCCTCGAGACAGGAGGCAGATGGATATTCACAACCACAAAGATGATTAAGGGAGTGGAACATCTCCCTCGTGAGGAAAGGCTGAGGAAGCTGAGTCTCTTTAGCTGGGAGAAGAGGAGACTGAGGGGTGACCTAAATGTTTATCAGTATGGAAAGGGCGAGTGTCAGGAGGACGGAGCCAGGCTCTTCTCAGTGACGTCCAACAACAGGACAAGGGGCAATGGGTGCAGCTGGAGCACAGAAGGTTCCAGGTAAACGTAAAGAAGAACTTTTTCATGGTGAGGGTGACAGAGCCTGGAACAGGCTGCCCAGAGAGGTTGTGGAGTCTCCTTCTCTGGAGACATTCAAAACCTACCCAGACAGGTTCCTGTGTGACCTACTCTAGGTGATCCTGCTCTGGCAGGGGGGTTGGACTCAATGACCTTTCGAGGTCCCTTCCAAGCCCTACCATTCTGTGATTCTGGGGAAAGTCAGCCCCGAGGTCTAACAGAACAAGGAGCTAGAGCAAGTCGGGTGTTTCGCACGTTACCTAAACTGACCGCTCAGTGCAGTAACCCCAAGGCTGATGCGCAGGGAAAAATTCAGATAAATTCACAGGCAATTGGTGAAGCAAACATGGCTGAAGACACTGGGAGTATTTTTGAGAAATGGTTCTGAAACAAGCTGGTCACAAAAGGAATCAGACATACCCAATACATCACGTATCTCCTAGAGATCTATGTATGTGCACGTATACAAATATATTTATATCTGTGGATCTCTAAGTATTTACATGTCCTGCTTTTCTCAACCAGGTGAACATTGTCCAAGCAAAACCACGTGATGTTTTTCTCCGCTGTCACGTGCACGTTAATGTTGATGAAAAGTTTTCACTGCCTTCCTCCTCAAAAAAAGAGTTAGGACAAGGGTACTACTTCTGCCTGGGGAAACACACTGCCAATTATCTTCCATTTATCTGCAAAATTCATAACAAACACTTAGTGGTTGGAGTAAATGCTAGCTTTTTTATTTAATCTGTCTTCCATTCCTTCCTTAAAGCAAAGGTAAAAATAAAACTCTTTTCACTTTCTTTCCAAAACAGATAAGATTTTCCTTTGCTGGCCTAGTGCTCCCCTGGCTCCATTTAGCACTTGTTTCCACTGCTGGGAAGATCCATCTTTCAGCAGAGCTACTTTTCCTGGTTTACATGGAAAGTATATACAGACAAAGGCAACCAGCACCGATAAGAATAGGCAGGACTAGAAAGGAGCCCTCAGCAATATCACAGTTATCTTACAGCAAAAATAGCGGGGACTGAGCAAAACTATCAGGCCCCCCGTGCCGCATTACAGCTTGTACTTGTGCACCACAACGACACACTCCCTGGGACAGGCACTCATCATAGGAAAAAAAAAAAAAAAAAGACCAGAAAATAAAACAGGGAAGCGCAGTCTGGTCTTACGTGGTCAGTATTTCCAGAGTAAGAAATGTGGTATCAATTCCTGGGTGCAAAACAGGCTTCTGGAGGATTCACTCAGATCTCCTAAATGCCTTTTTTCATCTGGACTCAGCAGAGATGCAAAGACCTTTGAACATCCTGATCCAAGTCCTCTTACCCTTAACAGAAGAGGTTGAGCCCTGGATCACAATCAAACCTGGGAAGTACAGGGAAGGTCCAGCTACAACATCCTCAATTCACCTTCATCTTTAAAAGTAAACAAATAAAAAGCCCTTAAAGACTTTGTTTAGCTTCAAACCTTTGTTTGAGGGTTTAGCTTCACTTGCTACAACTTGGCATCCCTTCAGAGAGCCCACGTTTCAGCCAAATTTGAGCCTGCGCTGAAACTAAAGAAATGTGACTGGAAAAGCAGGAGTAGGAGGCAGAAGAAACAAACAAGTTTTCTTCGGGATCTGAAGAAACTGAAACAAAAGAGCCTGTGAGGTGACACCATCACCTTTCTCACAGCTCTATAAACTACATCACATCCCAAAGGCAGGAGGAGAGGGGAGCAGCAGCTCTGAACAGCTCAAACATATTTGCAGATGCTCAATTGGTTGAAAGTCTTCGTGTTCGTAATACAGCAAACATCATGTGCGCCCCCATCAAAACTGGAGGCCTGGGAGTTGAAAGGAGAAGTCTTCCTTGCACCTTCAAACACTGACAAAATTTCAGGGTGGCTGTACAATTCTTTTTCCAAGTCTCCCAGGTCCCTCATACCTCACTGAACAACGAGAGATGTTTTCCCTTTAATCTGCAATGCCACCTTGTGGCTGTGAACAACGAGAACATTTAGAAGACGCTTTTCCAAACAAAATTCTAGGTGCCTTTGACCAGAGATGGAAGTATCACGTATGTAAGAGGAGAAAAGTCAGCTGTGAACACCAGCATTTTCTTGAAGCTACTGTGTGATCTGTATGGATTTCAGTGCCCCAAATTCACAGCAGCATATGGACGAGTATATACGTCCAGCGATGACTGATTTCATTGCATCCTCTCCCTCCATGTTGTCAGGAGGCAGGTGGGCAGACAATCTCTTTGGAAGAGGAATGCAGATCTTCAGATGTCTTGTCTCATCTCCTGTAACCCCTTCCAAGCAGACCTTCAGAGCAGCAGCAGCACAAAGACTGCGCAGCCCAGGCACAAACCGCGTTCCCAACCCCCAGCACTGATGTCTGCAGGCTGGGACCATCTGAACACCTTGGTATCGCTTCCCAGCTGGCTCATTAGCCAATTCTTGCAACAGTGGAGGATCCTTCCCACCAAGAACTGACAGCCCTTTCCAAGGACAGCTGTAGCAATGACATCCCCAGGCTAAACAAGATTTGTCCCAGGTAGAAGCACCTGCCTGACAAAGACTAGTGCTGAGAGAGGACTTTCCATCTGGAAAAGAAGCAATTGCTTTTAGCTGTGTGCTACAAAAAGCCCCAGCTCCAGTCCTTCCCAGCACTCCTGGGTGTGGGCTATGCCCACTTGGACTTTTCCTTCCTTCCTCGTATCTCAAGACAGGCTCATTCTTTAGGAACTGTGCCTTCTCCAATGGCTCCTTCAACCCGAGACCGAACCATCCACAATCTCCACGTTCTTGTGTTATGCCAGGAGATGCACTGAGGTCCCTCTGGACTGGAAGACCTGGCTTAACTCAAGTTGGACACTGTTAACCTGTCACGGGGCCCAGTATCTGAAAACTTAGTACAATTCAGCAGTTTTCTTCTGAAGGCCTCAAACGTATATTTTGAAATAATTTAGCGTGTCTCAGTGTCGCCTTTTGAGCAGACAAGTATTCTTCCCATCTCCCAGCTGACAGGCCAAGGCACACAAATACTAAACCCTTCTGGGTAGGGAGTAGCTGCCCTGCTATGCACAAAAATTATTGTATTTTTAAGCTTTAAGATATTATTCTCTCAAGCAAATTAGGAGCAGCTGTCCCTCCCTGGGACAAGTTGGCTTCTCACAAATATTTGGCATTTACAACACTCTTGTCCTTCGGCCACTGGGCCTGGTTTGTAATTTGGCCTGATTTTAAGACTGAATAACCAGGCTATTGCTCTGGGTGGCTGGGACGTGAGGGGTGGTACGAGGCGAAACTCAGCAACAGGGCAAGTCAGGGCATCTGCAGAAGCTAGATGGAGGAGTTCCCACCTCGATGTCACCTTGGATCCCTAACCCAACAGTGGCTTCATTCCCTATCCTTGCATCCCGGGGAGAAGCAGCTGGTCCAGCCTACTTACACTAACACGTACATATTTACTCTACTCAGGTGCCTTTCATCATCCACTCTCAGCAAGGCAAACACAAGTCACCTAGAAAGGGGTCCCTCTCTCCACCAGGAGCATTCAGCACATCACCTACGGGATTGGGTAAGAAGAAATCTCCATCCATGGTTCTGCTGGAAACTCCATGGAGCCAACAGACTTCTTTTAAGTGACAGCACCGAACGCTGGCCTAGACTTATCCCACCTTACTTTATACACTTACAGAAGCCTTTAAGTTAAAAGTCCAGGAGGTAAAGCCTAGGGTAAGCCTTCTAGATCCCTACTCCACTCAACAGAGAGATGATAGCCCTCCTGAAAGTAATTAAGATCTTAGATGGACTAAGAGCTAAGACAATGTTTCTGTAACTCACTTATGATGTCACTGAGCCGCTGCCAAAGACCGAACTGAAATCTGAATGCATAAATCTGCTGCTGCTTCTCTGTCCACAAGACCTATTGCCACACCACACAAGGAAATCAGATGGCTCTGGAGAGATTTTTGGCATGTTATTTCTATCCCTGTTATCTTATAGGTGCTTTAAAACGGTTTTAAAAGGCCATCAGATTACTTGTTCATGTACGTTTCCAGAAATCCGTATTAAGTTGGTGGATCTCTAGCTCCCCAGCTCCTCCTTTCTTCTTTAAGGATACTCACTGTGCTAGTCTTTTTGCAGGCTTCTGATTCTCTCCCCACTTGCAGCACTGATATATATATATATTTTTAAGTATTCTAAAATTAAATTCATCATTCCAACCAATTTGAAAACACCTAAATTATCCAGGTTGGCCCTAACCCATTTTCACGAATCTGGGTTGGGACCTTACCGCTTTATAACTAGTCCTAATTACAGAAGTCACCTAATTAGCGTTGGAAAATCATGTGAAAAGACATGAAACAATTCTCTTCAGTGCTGCTATGTCGCTAGCTGGCATTGCTATTGTAGAGCAGAAGAGCCTCTTGTAAGAGCGATACAGAACGATAGCTAGTTACTGCCAACCGCTCTTCAATGTTCTATCTTTATTTAGTTCTTTGGCCTTTCTGATTTTGCCGATGCTCCCGCTACACTTCTGTTCTCATGCCTGGAGCCTGACCTAGTTTCCTCTTACTGCTTGTTTCTTTCTTGCATTTGAGGTCAACGATGAGCTCATGATTAAACCAGTTTAGTCCTCTACTCTGCTGAATGGGATAGCTTGAACTTGTGGCCTTAAGGCTCCCCAGGGGTCTGCCAGCTTTCCTTAAGTCACTTATCCCTAAACTCACCCTTTAGGGAGATCTTTTCTCCCTATTCTTAAAGTCTATTCCAGTTACCTTGCTTTCCTGAAAGTTATTTCCAATTTTGCTGTGATTTTTCACCATATAAAATATACCCATTTTGCCTTTGTAGTCTCCGTAAAAAGGCATGTAATCAATCAATAAACACATTTATTTACACCTAATACACGCTTAACAACGCAGCAAGTGGAAAAATAATGGTAAGCAGCAGGAAGAGCAGAATCCAGGAACACCCAAGTACTTTAGCTGACCAATACATATGCCCTGTATAAACAGAATATTTGCCAACGCCACCCGTTAGGCAGCAGGGATCGGACAGGCAGCTTCAAAACGGACAACATGGATTGTTTTGGCCAGAGGAGATACTGAGCCCGAGCAGGAATCAGTCAGACTTCGGACTCAGGTGGTGCTATTTTCAACACCGGTATTTGAAGGAAACTGTGTAAGCACAGAGGGGAAAAAAATTTTAAAAAATCTTAAGTAATTGATCTAATTAATCAATTTGCCAAATGCGACTCTTGCCGAGCATCTTAACAACTGGAGGCGCAGTGAATTTTCACAACACATGCTGTGCATAGTTGATCATCTTTGGGATACAATGGAAATGCAGATCTCCATCCACAGCAACGAAAAAAAGCCAAGAGCACAAATAAAATGAAGCCGTACAATATTCTCACACCAAGAACGGAAAATAAAGAACTCGCGGTCCTTCTCAAACTGTTCTGCATCTGTTAAAAACTGCACCATGAAGATCCACGCTGCTGGGCTAGTTTGAAGGCTTATTACAACGCTTGCCCTACTCTAATACCACTCATCTCACTGGCTAAATGTCCTCAGCAATCACACACTACCTGGAACCTGCCATAAGGCTGCAAAGGAAAAAAAAAAAAAAAAAGAAAAGCTGGGTAAATTCTGGCTAACGACTTTGAGACTCCGATGATCCCAAAGTGGTCCCCTCTGTCCCACTGATCTTCTTTTTCCACAGCTGCAGGGCACTGCCCCTTCTGGTGCTGGAGCCGTCTGCCTCTCCAAGAAAGCAACACCTCATCTCTTGAAGAACTCAAAAGCAGTAAGTTACTTATCTCAGCACTTTCTCATTTACCGTGATTTTCTACCTTAATCATGAGTTAAGTTCCTGCTTTCCCGGACTCTGAAGTACAAGGTGGTAACAACCCTTTCTTCCTCCACCTCCTGCTCTGATGACTTGAATAAGTGGGCTGATTGTCCCACAACTCAAACTCCACAAAGAGAAAACATCACTTCCAGCTGGTGTTCTCATTATTTCCTTGCTTTCCAAAAGAGCACTCTCACACCTTGTTCCTGACAATCTTCATCTCCTACTGCATTACTTACATCTTCTTTCTTGTGAAGGACAAGTGCAGCCAGTTATCAGCTCCAGGTTTGGTGGAACCCTGGACGAGGATCCCACTTGACCATTTGGGCAGCCTGTGTCACCACCAAACTGGAAGATTTCCCATCTCCTTACCACAGACTTCAATGGCTTCATTTTTCAGGGAGAAAATATCACAGAAGCAGTAAGAGCAACTGCTTTTTCTCACTTACTCTGTGATTAAGCCTGGGCGCCAAATCCCAGACAAACAACTGAGTTCTCTGGATACAGAAAAATGGAGAGCCACTCAAGCTGGCTGAATTACAAATGTTGTCAATGGAGCATCAAAAAAGTTCATCTGGGGATATATACAAAAGTGTCTGGACTTTACAGTCACTGAACGTCCTTTAGCCTCCCCGAAGAGGTCAAGAGAAGATGGACAAATAAATGTCATTCCAGCAAATGAACGTATTTATTTTTTCCCCAATGTGTTTTTTCAAGAGCTGGATCAAACTTGTAAAACTCTCTCGTGCCAAGTACTCTTATTTATGCAAAGTTTGACTGGTCTCAGCCCCTCAGAGACACCTGAAGGGGATGCTGAGATAAGACAGCCTTGGTCTCCCCCTGCATCCCTTACAGCAAAACAAGGAGCAAAAGGAAGCATTAATTTTGAAACCTTCAGGAGCAGAAGCAAAATAGATTCACTTGTCAGTAATGTCCATTCGGATTAATATAAATGCACGTGGCAGCCAATATCAGAGCACACTATGTGGATTTATTTACATAATTATTTGAGAACTTGCCCTCCCCTCCTTGACTCTGATGCTTGGTACATATTTATTTACACAACACTGCGCTGCCAAACAAGCCAAATGTTTTCCAGAAAGACATCAGAAGAATTACAATTGTTTGAGCAGTGCTTATTTCAGGATGATAAAAAACAAACTCAACTCAAATCCATTTAGCAACTGAAGTGCTTTCCTCAGATCACAAACAATGCTGCTGCTGTCCTTGCGTGGTCATTGACCTTGAGTGGCTCTGAAGTCACCAAGGCAGCTCAGGAAAGAGCTGGCATAGGTAGAACTCAGGGAGGAGACGACTGCTGAGTTGGGCAGCGTAGGAGCAAGTTGGGGACAAAGCCCTAATGCCCAAGGGGTTACAAAGAGGGAAGAAATGTTGAGAGATGTTCCCTCATTATAGGGAATAGAAAGATAAAAGTCAAGTGGCTCATACAAACCAGTATCTTTACCACAGCTGACTTGCAGATCTTCTGGACCCAGCCAGATGCACCCAAAGACTAATTTCCATCGGTGCCCAGATGGCTACAAGGCACCAGTGGGCTCCGTTACACCAGTAGGCATCACTGCTTAATTTTGGTTCTCAACACCTCTACAAGTCAGACCACAAGTACCACCTGCTAACAGGGGGACAATGCTGTAGATTTGCCTTCATAAATCCTCTTACACTACCCTCACAAGACCCCAGCTGGAGTACTGTGTCCAGCTCTGGAGCCCACAACTCAGGAAGGACATAGACCTGTTGGAGCAGGGCCAGAGGAGGCCACAAAGATGATCAGGGGGCTGGAACCCTCTGCTGTGAGCACAGGCTGAGAGAGTTGGGATTGTTCAGCCTGGAGAAGAGAAGTCTCTGGGAAGACCTTACCCTAGCCTTCCAGTATTTGAAGGAGACCTACAAGAAAGCTGGGGAGGGACTTTTTATGTAGTGATAGGACAAGGGATAATGGCTTCAAACTGAAAGAGGAGAAATTTAGATTAGAAATTAAGTTCCTCACTGTGAGGGTGGTGAGACACTGGAACAGGTTGCCCAGGGAAGCTGTGGATGCCCCATCCCTGGAAGTGTTCAAGACCAGGTTGGACATGGCTTTGAGCCACCTGCTCTAGCGGGAGGTGTCCCTCTTCACGGCAGGGGGTTTGGAACTAGACGATGTTTAAGGTCCCTTCCAACCCAACCCCATCTGCGATTCTAGACTCCACCCAACTCACACACCTTCCCAGCGTGCACAGCACAGCCCCTGACAGGGCGATAGAAACACTCAGATGGGTCATGACAGCACCTTCACAACACGTCAAGCCTAAACCCATCTTTTGCCCAACATAAATGCAACTCGTGTGAACACAACCCTGTCACATTCCTGTCATGACACAGTGAGGTGAAGGTGACAGAGCCCTGGAACAGGCTGCCCAGAGAGGTTGTGGAGTCTCCTTCTCTGGAGCCATTCCAAACCCGCCTGGACACGTTCCTGCGTGATCTGCTCCAGGTTCCTGCTCTGGCAGGGGGGTTGGACTCACTCTTTCGAGGTGTCTTCCAGCCCCTAACATTCTGTGATTCTGTGAGGTGCAACCAGCCAGCGTTCACTCGGTATTTCGTTATTTTTATAACATTTCTCATTAGTTTGCTGAAATAATAAATAAACCACTCTCATAAATTAAACCAAATATGGGGAAAAATGTTAACTAAACTCTCCTTTGGTTCCAAAGGTATCAGTCGGAGTTTTTGGCAGGGCAGGCTCCGGTTTTACATTCATCTGGACACAACATGTTTTTTTTCCAGATCCTAATTGATCACTAGAGTTACTCAGCACACAAACAATGCCTGTTGTTTTGGAGCTGATTTCTCAACCTATTCTGTGTAGTCCTGTTTACAAACGGTGGCTGCAGCAAGCAGAAAATCTGCAGGGGACTCGACTGCACCCACTTAACTCCTACGCCTGCCGGCACGTAGGGAATCCTGTAGTCATTGGCCATCTTCACACCGAGCACTGGGAGCGGTAGCAGAAACTGAACCCAGAATTACCCTAAATCACAGGGAATCTGTGCGGGGAGCAAACAGTGGAAGGAGCGAAGAGGAGTAAGGGAGGTAACAGCGCAATGCTTTTCAGAGCTATAACAATTGTCGTAACAACGTGAGATGGTGGCACATGCTTGAAACAGATAATTCAGTTTGTATTCTGGAGCAGATGCCTAACTCCTGATGTGCTCCTTTGGGGAAAAGGCAACCGAGCAGGAAACATCAAGGAATTCAATGTACAGCTAGAGACGGCAAGAAGTAGGGAACAGAGCTCTACCTAATTCCTCGGGCTTGCAGTTTTGGTTTGCGGAGAATCTCGAGCCCAGAGTTTTATCTTCAGCTCAAACGTGAACAGAAGTGCTCAAAAGCCCAGTGTGAAAAATCAGCCAGAATCATGAAGTTTTGCCTGGCTCAGGAGAAGGATCGGATTCATGTAAAATTATAATTCAAGTTGGTTTCCACCCAAGATCATAAATCCACCTCGTTTTGCCAATAGGATTCTGACTGTCAGCAAATCCTTTCCTTTGGCAATACTGGATAATTTCAAGAGCTTCAGAGTAAAACTCGGAGGCTTTGCCTGAGCCATTGGGCTTTGTAGGAAGAAAAGGCGGTGAGGGCCAAGGACACCCTTGAGAACAATGTATCCCCAAAAACCCTACCACACTGGGAGCACTGTGGCAGGGAGAAGGTCTCTGGGGCGTTCTCCATCCCGATTGGTGTAAGGTGCAGAGCACATACTCCTGCCAAGTCACGACACAGTCTGGGGACCACTGAAATTTATACTGGGGCTTCTTCTATCTCTTCTATTTCACCACTGGCATCTCATCTTAGCAAATTGTACAGGTAAATCAGCACCTGACTGCCAGCAGAATTAGAAACCCACACTTCTTAACCTCTCCGAGGTCCTGTGGGTATAAAGACCATCCCCTAATCCTCAGCTAGTGACTTGCATCTTCAGTTTGACAAGTACATCCCCTGCCACCGCTTCAACACCGGCCTGATGTGTTCAGCCAGTGACAACAGCCAGTCCCTTGGCAAGGGAAACTCAGACTGGGCTAGCGGGGGCAAAACGGTGTTTCGAGATGAAGGGATAAATGAAACACAAATCGTTTCTCAGAGCTGCAGGGACTCCCTATTTTTCCTGCAGCGCGCGGCGGCGGCTCAGGGAAGCAGCATTGACAGTAGTATTCTTTCCTGTTAAGTGGAAAGGGCCCTCTCATGTTTCCACTGCTTTCTGCAGTTTAAAAACATGGGGGCTGAGGCTGTGACCATGACCTCAGCTGTCTTACAGCGTTTCCCCCCCAGGGAAGCCCCACACTTATCGTTTAAGCAAGTATTAAGTCTGCACGCAGCTCTGTGCATTGAGAAAAACCCCAGCACGCATTTCTCCTCTTCCACCCAATGCAAAACGAGGATTGATTTTGCTCCGAGCTAGGAGGAGCATTTGGAATATAATGAAGTTGGAAAGGGTGGAGTGGGAGTACAAAGAGATGAGTCCAAGCTCAGTATGACAAATGGTACACAGGACCACTCGGTTTTATTATACGCTATCAAATATCCGTAACTTAAAGAGCAGAGCTAATAAGCGTGCCAATGTATATATTTACATTGCCTGAAATGTGCACAACCCTGTACAAAAATTAGAGTGCAACTGTTATGATCAGGCCATTAGAGAAAACAAAATCAATCCAAAGCCTAGATCAGGCTTTGCTAACAAGCTCCCTGCTTTGCTGGCTCCCATTTCCTCAGATGCTTTATCAGCAGAGTGAAGATTTTCTGACCTCGGAATGAAGGAACTTCCACAGGAAGCCTTAGAGAACTAACTGTGATGGTACTTCATCTAGCTAAAATGCAAATAAAATAGCAGCCGTGAGAAATACAGACCAGGAACCAGCATCAGGGGTGAGAGGGAAGTTCATTCCCTTCGTACGGAGGTAGCCGAGACTTTCTGGAGCACCTTTGGCAGGGGCTACATTGTACCTGCTCCTCCTGGTAACCCAGAGTGAGTCCTCTCTTGCTGTTAGCTATGGACAGAAAAGGGTTTCCCAATTTTGAAGATTCTTCCTCCCCTTCTACCCCACTTCCAAACCAGACCAAAAAAAAAGTTGAAATTGGAGGAAATTTGTATGGAGAAAAAAGCTAATGAGGAAAGGGAGAAAAAATGGCTTGGGTGAAATGGAATGCTCTCCTTTTAAACTTTAAAGATATCCTGTTTTGCTTTAATCACTTTTACTTGATGTTTCTTTCTCTAAATTTAGCTTAAATTCAGCTATTATACCATTTAGAGTTCTTTGTTGTTGGATAAAAGAGTATCTATAAAAAAACAGCCTCTCTCATGAGAAATTTGGAATAATCCAGATTATTCCTGCCCACGAAGATATTAATATTTTTACTGAATTTTTTCCAAACCAGTTCTGCCTCTTTATGCAGAGGGAGAGCTCTTCATAAGTTTCAGCTGCTCGGTTTTGCAGCCCACATGACCTTTTAGTTCTTGCAGATTTTTATTTGCTTTAAGATATTCACATAGTGTCAACTAATCGCCTGTCAATAAAACACTGGTGAGAGGATTTCAGGGGAGCGCGCCTTTAGCCAGCTCCCCTGCGGGACTGGAGATCTGCACGGGGCGGTCAGGGAAGTCCCAGACAACCAGCACTTCTCCCTTTGACGATGCTGATCTCTCCTCCTTCTGCGTTGTGAGGATGAGAAGGAGCTTTGCTGGAGGATGCTGCCAGGGGCTGTCTCCTAACACAAGGATGCCTCAGCCTCCAGAGCGCAGACCACGCTCCGTGCTTGCCCGAGCAGCACGCTGCGGTAGCACAAGGGATAGGAATAACACGCAAGGGCAAGCTGAGAAGGAGATATTTTAAAGGTATTTGTGTCTCAGGCTAGCAAAAAAAACAAAACAAACCACTTCTGGATTCAGAAGATGGTTTAAATGAAGAAGCAAGTGCTTGACAAAGAGACCTTGGGAGACAGGGGGGTGCCTCTGTCTGATTACAACTTGAACAGGACAGATCCTGGACAGATTCCTGGCAGACAGAAATGGGCAGTCACTAATTTACATCTCCTGAGGATCCACTTCACCTCTACTATCATGTCAGCTGGGGTATAAATAAATCTAACGCAAAGAATAAATTTGCATGGCATTTTTATCTGGAAAGACCCCAATGGAACACAGTTAGTACTTTGTCTGCCATCAAAATGTAGTCGCCACAAAGGTCCAGCACAGCAGCTCCTCAGGTAGAGCAAAAGAGATCAAGCTTATTATATTCCCTGGAAATTGCACAAAGGAGGCATGGTGCAAAAAGTTTATGTTTTCTGGAATTTAGCCAGTACACTGGGACTAAGCCTTCGACATTTGTAAAGGTCTTTCATCAACAGAATTTTGACTTGACAGATTCCCAAGGTAACTCCGACCATCAAATCTCTCCTGACCAATAGTACCATGTGCTGCCGATACAGCATCGAACCACGAACGAAGGTTGTCTTGCTACCAAGTACCTCCTGCTGCCATCATCTGGTCCCTAGTTCATTCTGCACAGCCCTCCCAGCCAAGCTCTCCCCTGGCCGGGGTTCAGGCTCACGTGCACACGAGTAAAACAACACACATCCCCTCCTGGCTACACACGTATGCCAGCAGATGTTTGAGCTGAGATTTTCAAGATGCATAAAGTCTTTTGGGTGTGTAATCCCTCGTGTAAAAATCTCTTGCTTCCTAAAGCAAGCTTTTAAGCCCTGGAATCACATACTGTCCAAAGAAAGAGGCATCCAGTGCATTTTAAGGACAAGGTGTTTTTATCTGAAACGCTAAATCATCTTTTCATGGCAGCGAATTGCTAAAACTGTTATTGAGCGGTTCCCAAAATGCAGCAGAGGACTGACCTCTACAACAGCTCCAGCTGACATCAATTCAGGCCAAGAAGGTCAACAAAGAACCACTTGCACCCTCTGCAGCCTCACAGCTCATTAGGAAACGCTACTGAAAGAACCCTACGACATGTCAGTGAACAGAGCAGGAATTCAGGGAGGTGGGGGCAGAACAGTAGGTAATTTCATCTGATCGTTACCCTCCACAAGCGCAATTACTAGAAAAGGGCACTTGCTGCCTGCTGACACGCACCATTCCTTCCCACTTAACACAAATATATCCATTGCTTTTAGTAAGCAAACACCCAGCACCTCAATTGAACACTGGAACCCCATTTTGTCAAGTATTACAGATGTCAGTATCTGGATGTCTTTAATGGTCTGGCAGTTCAGGGAGGCACTGCGAAGCACTGCAGGGCTCCCAGGCCCCTGAGCAGTATTTTCTAGCAGCCGCTTAAACCGCAGCTTTGTTTCCACGGGTTAATTTTCTTTCGCTTCACGGGTCATTTCCACCTATTCCCCAAGTTTATCTAACTAGCCCTTCTCCCTCTTTCTGACAGAACAACATGAAACCACAATACCAAGATCTAGCCAAATTATTTGTAATAACAACGAACGGGAGAAGAAGAAAGAAATTACGATCTGTAGAAACACTAATGTGCCAAGTAAAGAAGAGTTTAGGCTTCTATTTCCACAGAGAGAAAAATGTTCAATCTGCAAAAGCAGTTACAATTGTATTTGCAGCGGATTCATAAATGTAAACACTTGACATGTTTGACTCACAGGCTTTGGCATCTCTTTTGGATTTTTCACGGATTTAAAGGCGAGAATCAAATTAGCCGTTAAGCCATCCATCTCCATTCGGAGGAGCTACCATTTATCTCCTGCACCAGATCTCGTCCACAAAGAACTTCTTGAGAGCGGGGTTAGGGCAGAAAGAAAGCGTCCAGATACAACCTTAGTGTAGAAATCATGGAGACAACTGTAGTAGTAGTTTGAAAATTTAACCTTCTCACAAATATCTTAAAGTCTGGTATTGCAAGGACCTTCCTGCGAGATCTATAGCTCTGAGATATTATAAAGATGGTTCCTAAATAGTATTTTCACACCAATCTGAGTCCGACCGGTGAGACATCCAACTCAAACCAACAGGCACTAACAGCCCACCCTTTGGTCCAGCCTAGCCCTTCTATAGCTTTTTAGCTATCGAGTATTTATAGAGCGAAGCTTTAATAAATGTTTAATTAATGCTTAAAATTAAGCTAAAATCTCTATTCCACAACATTCAGCTGCTATTAATATTCATACCAGAGCTCCGTGATTAATGCATACAGAGGTTTTTATGACCTTTAATTCAAATTCTGAATCACTGTTTGATTTGGCCATTGTTAACATACTTTTTTGTTGGCTACTCACAGATTGTTTTATGGTTCTGAAAGCGTTTGAGAAACACTGGTTCTCTGTGCAGAACAACTCTACTTAATTAGTCCTCTTTTAAGAATGTAGTCTGCTTAAATTTCGCAGCGTCTGAAAGGCAGCGAGGGACAATGATCGGTGTTGCACAACTTCTCTCTCACCCAAGTGCTAGAAATCAATCGGATCAGGACTTTTCACGATGCTAAGTGCTGTATAAATATGCAAGAAATGAAAGCCCACGTCACAAAGAACACGTCTTCTGGAAAGAAGACCCATACATCCAGTCTGCTGAGACGGCTCTGCCTTGGGCTGGTCTTGGCAGAGGCAAAGGACCAGCAATAGATTTGTCTCCAACCAGAAACAGCACCCTGGAACACACGCTGCTTTATAAATATGCTAATTTCTCAAACCATATTGCTATGCCACCAGCAACCGGACCGTTTATGGGGAATAAATAAAACTGCCTTTCTTCAAGAAAGAAGAATACCCTGGCAATCACAGCAGCAATCAGTCTCGTAGTACATTACTTATGACTGAAGAACACCAGCAAAGAATCCATTGGGCCAGCCAGGGCAGCATTTGCATGGTCAATATATCAAGTGCTAAGTATTTAGTATAGAAACCAGGAGGTTGAGGGAAAGTGATTCTCCCCTTCTATTCTGCTCTTGTGAGACCCCGCCTGGAGCACCGTGTACAATTCTGGAGCCCCCAACGCAAGAAAGATGTTGAACTGTTGGAATGGGTCCAGAGGAGGCCACGAGGATGATTGGAGGGCTGGAGCACCTCTGCTATGGGGACAGGCGGAGGGAGTTGGGGCTGTTCAGCCTGGAGAAGAGGAGGCTCCAGGGAGACCTTCTAGTGGCCTCCAGGATCCTGAAAGGGGCTCCAGGAAAGCTGGGGAGGGGCCGTTTGCAAGGGTATGTAGTGATAGGCCAAGGGGTAATGGTTTCAAGCTGGAAGAGTAGGTTTAGACTGGACATCAGGAAGAAATTCTTCACAGTCAGGGTGGTGAGACACTGGAACAGGTTGCCCAGATAAGCTGTAGACGCCCCCTCCCTGGAAGTGTTCAAGGTCAGGCTGGATGAGGCCTTGAGCCACCTGCTCTAGCGGGGAGTGGCCCTGCCCATAGCAGAGGGGTTGGAACGAGATGATCTTGAAGGTCCCTTCCAACCTTAACCATTCTATGAATCTATGAAACTTACACAAAATTGTACATAAACAGTGGTTCCTTACAGATGCCTAAGCCTCTTTGGCCACAAGTACCGTATAGCCCCTCTTCAGAGATCCCCCGCGGAATGACCCAGAGCATTCAAGCACCGTACATGCCTCACCGGTGCTAACCAGAGCACAGACACTTGCCACCATCCACAAACTCCGCCTTTTCCCTGGCCAGGACCTCTCTGAGTTGACTTCCAAAAACCTCTGAAGGGAAAACCCCTTCCAGATTTTCCCCTGATCAGCACAGTGACACATGGAGGAGTGTGGCACTACCAGCACAGCGACAATGCTGCCAACAGTCCTTCCCTCCAGCTCTCTCATGCACTTGCTGCGTGAGGTCAAGTGGGATCAAGACTAGAACCTCATCGTGACCTCACAAGAAGCAGAACTTAACAGCCATGACTAGACTTCGATGGCTCCCCACCAGTGTAACCTCCCCATCCCTGACACCTTGGCACAAGGGCACAAAGTATTTCCCACTCCTGGGAACCGTGCACCAGACCAGCCAATGCCTAGAAGCGCACACTAAATACATCTCGGTAGGGTTGGGTTTGGTGCTACGGACACTTCACTGCGAGGCTACCTGACCAAAGGCTGTACTGGGTTCTCCACTCCTACCAGTTTGTGAATCCAAACAGGACTCCTGTTACCCCCAAGATTTGTTCCTGAGCAGAAAGGATTCAGTTTGTGGAGCTGTTACAGTCTCTGCTACAGAAGATCCATGGAACTGATTTCACAGTGATCACTTGGGGTTTTTCAATCCTTGCTTCTTTATACCATATCACAACCTGCTGGTTGTTTAAGGAAATAAGTCATCCTTTCCAAACAGATTTTTTTTTTTTTTTTTGCAAGAGAGCGTGCAGATGCCAATATCTATAGGAAAAATCAGTTCCTGAAACACAAAGCAGTGCACTTGTAGGAACAGCGTAGGAGGAACTGTGAGAAACTATGTCACCGCATTGCTCTTTGGTTTTGGGCAGATCCAAGTTCCCCTCCCAATTCTTGTTTCAATTCTAAGCATTTTAAGACTCTCACATTAGATGGAAACAATACTCAGCATACTCAAGGCCAGATTCCCATCTGGGACTTAATGATATTGTAATAATCATCTTAATACCGAGCGATGTTATAAGACAGAAATTCAGCGCTGTGGATCTTCCCCCATCCCATGAGGTACCCAGGCTTTCAGATAAGAGGAACGTGGGAATTCAACTCTTCAAACTTCATGTGTCTCATTAAAGCAGTAATTTATAGTCTCTCATTAGAGAAAGTGATTTTGGTTTAAATTGTTGTGCATGAGAAAAAGCCAACTATGAGCAAGGGAATTATCGAAGGTTATGCTTTGCTCCTTTATCCACCAACTCCAAGCGGGATTAAATTGCCTTGATACAGATTCAAATTTAATTTCAGAACAATGCATCGTATTTCTCTGTGCAATATCAATCTGAAGAAAATAAATTATAATAAGCAAAAAGGATATAAAAATATGATATCAGATATGACTTGTCTCCACTTCAGCTGAATGACTTTATTGTTAGTCAGAAAAAAAAAGAAATGAGTCATTTCTCTATCCACTGAACTTCTGACTCTGATACATTTCAGTGGCTGGTGCAAGTGGATGGAGCTCTGGGCAAGTCCATCTGCCTCCCTTTTTGGAAAATTTTGAGGTTTTTATCAGGACTACAATGACAGCAAGTTTGCTGGTGCCATTTATTCAATCGAGTCGAGTATCCCCTCCATAGCCATAAATCTGAACAGATTTCATTCTGCAGAAAAGAGTTGACTTGACTAGTTTAGCATATGCTTGGTACTTTCCACCACTAAAAAAATAAAAAGAAGAAAATGTATTCCCACAGCAAATATACCATCTGTTTACTACCGTTTGAGAAAATAATCATCCTCCTTCACTTTCAGAAATATTCATTTTATTCTTTCCCAGTATTTGTCCAGGCTTGGACTTAATTCACGACACAGTTCAGCAGTCTCTAAGAAATGCAACTTGAATTGACCCTGTTTGAAGTTATCTGCGGAGTGACCCCCGGTCCTGTGTCCTCAAGTTAAGGATGACACTGGAGATTGATTTTGGATGGTACTTTTTAGTTCACTTGAGGACAGGATTTTTCCCTGTGCAGCCACCTACCACAAACACCACTGCTCCACAAGTCACCTGAGGAAAACTCGTCTCTGCCACAGAAAACGCAGCTCCATTACTGTTCTCTGCTGAAGGGTATTAGTTTAAGCCAAGAAATTTGTGCTTTTAGTTCTCAGTTATAGCTCCAAACTTTTGGGCACAGTTTCAGTTTCTACTAACAGCTAAAACTGTGTCCATCACAAGCGTGGCTGTTACAGAAAGAGAATTGCTGTGGGATTTAGTAAATGAGGATTAATTTCTTTTTGCCTAAGAGAAGCAACAATTCCACCAGACAATGTCTGTAACATACTCTTTCCCACCCCCACAAACCAAGCGCCACGGAAAAATTTAGTCAGTTCTAACAGCAAAAGTCACCTCCCAAATTAAGCTGCAACGACACAAATGTTGGTATTATTCAAAAGCAGCATTCTCACATCACCAGCAGCTTTTTTTTTTTTTTGGATTCTCACATCGCCAATGGCTTTTTTATTCAGGCTCAAGAGCAAGGCTCTAAAAAAGATGAAAACTAACCATTTGCATCCTGCGAGGTCAGTGGAAGCACCCCTGCTGCAGCCTTGCACAACCACACCGTCTTTTTGTTGCTTGCACCTGTACCACGGATTTGTTTGTTTTTCAAACATAGAGTATTCTCAGAGAACAAAGACTAATCATTTTTAGTTCCAAGCACACTCAGGTTACCAGAGGTTATTGCAGAGTGAAGCTTGTATCATACCAGAGGTGGCTGAAATTATTTTTCAGATTACTGTGTTTTTCCCAACACAGCTTTTTTATTTTGTGAAAATTTGTTGGCACTGTCGAATGCTTCCATTGGGAAGAACTGCAGCTTCACTTCCTTGAAATGAAAGCACAAAACTTTCTAAAGGTTTCATGATGCTAATTTTGGATTGTTTTGCTTTTACCTGCTCTGACTCCTTGTCCGTAGCTGCAGATCCCCGCACAACCGGCGACGGCTGCGGAAAGGGACCGGAATAGCTGCAGAAGCGGGTGCACGAGAGGTAAGAACGAAGCTACAAGGAGAGGCACAAATGTGCATCGATGTGTAGAAATGAGAGGAATCTAAGCCCAGCTCTCTCACATCTCTGAAGGGATTTGGTGGGTCAGGACGAGGAAATCTGCGGTTGCTTCCCAAGACGCACGTTCCTGGGTGGCGAGTTCCTGAGTACAAGCCTCAGCTCAGCAACCTCCAGAATAAAGAGCTTCACATGACAGCACAGAAACTATGTTGAGTGCTGGACTGTAAGCTTTGGTGCATTTTACTAAAGGACATGAAGAAAAAACTACTGTCCTAATTGCTGGTCGACTGACAAAGACCCAGGAGCACTGAAGCACCAAGACAGCAGGACTCAGCTGGTCTTGCACACCCACCCTGCCAGCTCCTCACGCTTCCACGGGGCAATAGCTCATCAAAACGGGGCACAGCTCAAAGGGAACGCAAACATTTTAACTGACAACATTCTCTGGTGCTGTGCAAACTGAACAGGCTTCAGCAGTGCAGGCGAGGCTGAGAGGCAGCGGTCTGTCCATCCAGCCCCACCGCGCTGCGCCCGCTCTGGGGAGGGAGCTTCGGCCTCTCGGCCGCTGTTTATGTTTGAGCAAGATGCAGCAGCTCAGGCAACAGTGGGGATTAAAAAAAAAAAAGACTAGAGAGAGCAAAGCCATACAGCTTGACAGGATCCAAAATGTCTTTCTGCTTCTTTCCAACGAAGCAGGAAACTGCCCCTTGAAGCTTTACCTCACATACCCCCTCTACTCGGAAGAATCCCGGTTTTGGCACGAGCAGCCACCCGTAGCGTGGCCAGCAGCACGCAGGCAGCGCTGGCTGCACGCTTCCCTCCGCTCCGCGCTTCTGGCTCACAGAGAATTCGGTGCGAACAACACGTCCAAAAGGAATAAGCCCTCCCGGTGCTCAGAATAGGACTTTTCTCCCTCTTGCTGCTTTGTGCTCTTTTCCTCCCTTTCTTAACTTTCAGAAATACAGAATATGTATTTTTAATCAGAGTAGAGATTTCTAAAGAGCCAAGCACGCAACGTTGTTTTTCCCCCAGGAAGGCAGCAAGGGCCGCACTGGCGGAGGAGGAGAAGGTTTTTGAAATCCATCTGCCAGGGGAGGCAAATCAGCATCACATTGACCATAAATGCAGCAATTACGTCTTCGGGTTGAGCATCACTGCTCACCTGAAGAGGCCGTACATGGCAGGGATAGCGTGACTGCAGGAAGAAAAAAAAAAAATCATCTTTCGCAGCTAACTCTGCTCGGGGGCCAGAGAACCATCAATGTTTTATCTCCCTTGGCCCTGGAGGGGAGGATCCATAGGCAGGAGCTCCAGGGTGGAACTTGCGTCGTGCATCTGTAAACGAGCATCGTGTTCAAAACTCCTGCTGCTCCGGAGGGAGCCGCAAGGAAAGCGGAGCGAGTCGCAATCCGTGGGGGATAGGGGCTGCTCTTGCTGAGCTTCTAAGCTTATGAGATGGCTTCACAGCGTAGAGGGAGATGCCAAAGAAATAGATTTCATCTTACAAGTCCAAGGCTTGACCTAGAGTTTATTAAGGTCAGTGGAAAGCCCTCCACTGATCCATCAGAATTTTCATCTAGGTGCACACAATGCACTAGTCTCAAGTAGTGCTGCTATCGTTCATTTTTGCCGTTGCAACTTCACGTATCTAATTAAAGCTGCGGTTGTTGGGTCCCTGTGACCTTCCTCCACTAAAACCCCAGGTTGTTTTGGCAGAAAAAGTGGCTTCCAGATTTTCAAAGACTTTAATTCTAAGGAAAACAACAAGTTTAAACTTTTACTCAGGATAAAAACAAGACAAGAAAAACAAAATAGATATTAATCCTAAAAAATCTCCTTTCTGTCACAAAGAAAGAAACCACAAAAAACCCGCAAAGAAAACAAAACAATACTTTTCTCTACTCTTTGGCTAAGAAAGCTGCTTAAAAGGTTCTCCTAAAGCATTTTTGTACTTTGACACTTCATACTACAGATATTGGCTCAACGCTTCGATACCAGAAACGGAGACTAAAACACCTTTTAGCACACCATTAATCCTGCTCAGAAAAAGAAGAATTTAGTCAAGTTGCTGGGGAAGACTCCAGTAAACAAACTGAAAGTCTTCACTCTGCCGAGATTTCAACCGAGCCACTTGGGTACCAACGCAAAACACGCAGCACTTGTTTGGCTTATAAATAAATAAATATTTTTCTTCAGAAAAAAAAAAATCAGATAAATAGATTCAGTCTGTGCAAAACTAAACCCTAAATCTGGAAAGGCAGGATATAGGAAATGGGTGGGAAAAGACAGATAATTTTCTACAAACAAAAATATATGTCAAGTAGCCAGAAAACAGTTCTGAACTTAGAGAGGAACAGAGGGGCCAGGTCCCAGGCAGAGATAAATCAGCCCAATTCCATCAAAATCAGAAGGGAGACACAGCTCTTTGCACCGGCTGCCAACCTCATCCACCAACCAAACTCTCGACCAACTCATATTTTGGGTCCTACAGAAAATTTCTTCTTGGAGTATAAAGCCTGTATTTATCCATTGGCCTTAGAAAGTATGCACAGCTGTGACATAAGTAACCCCTGCTCTGTTTTTAAATGTATGCAACCATAAAACGACGAAGAAAAACGACATTAAAATAATGTTAAGGATTTGGCTTGGGGCCATCAAAGCGAGGACATTCCAAGTTAAAGCTGAAACGACATCCTTAACCTTAACTCACCCCATTGTGCCTGGGTATTGCAGCTGCTGAAAGGGGAAAATCAGAGCGGTTACGGTCTGGCGTGTGAATGAGTGCTGAGGGACTCTTAAATCCATGATTATTTGGCTGCCGCACACCACGCACTGGATCCACGTGCTAGTAATCCTTATGCAATCTTTGCTGCGAGAGGAAAAGAAATATCCCTCAGGCTGCTTTTGCAGAGTGCCGGGACTTCTGGAGAAAGTAAAAAAAAAGGCCGCTTTTGTCATTAATGCAAGAACTAGAACTGGGTTTGCAGGGGGTGTGAGGAGCAGAACCAGCTGCATCGCTAACCCAGAGTACCCGGGCTCAGCGCGCGGGCTGCGGAAGCTCCGTGCAGCAAACGATGCTGGCGAAGCAGCAGGTGAATCCTTCACCAGTTCGTTATTCCCCATTCGAGAACTTTTCAGTACAAGGTCTTTCTGACAGAGAAGTTACACTTCACAGAAATTTTTTTTCATTCAAAATTTCAACCCAAGATTTCCTGAAAGTCAAAGCTGCTTTTTGTTTCCAAAAGGAAAGCTGAGACATTGCCCACACTGAGGATTCAACTCCAACTGGATTTTTCTTTTTCTAAGCAGTAACTAGGTTAGCCATAAGCTCATTCTTTTTTTCTCTCTCCCTGCCCCCCACTTTTTTTTTCCAGTCCATCTCTTCCTTCTTTCCCTACTCTTAAAATGGTACAAATAAAGATAGAGAACAACCAAAAAAGTAGAGCTATAAGAAAACAAAGACTATCAAGACAGAAATCCTTCAAGTCCAAATTCAGCCAACGCCTCAGGAGTGCTGGAAGCTGTAGGTACAAGCAATTGTAAAAACCTCTTGGATATGCACATCTGCGTGCAAATAAATAGCAATATGTAAATATTTGCAGTTTAGCCTAATATTTGCTTGACTTAAACAATAAACAGCTGTAGCAAAGCTGCTCAAAGTAGTCTTTATGGTTTTTTTAAAGGAGTCCAGATAGTCCTTGAGCTACAATAGCTGGTGATCTGTCAGGCTCCAGACTACCCCTTGGTAGTACTCTCTCTAGCCCACATTTTCTGCAGTTCTCTGCCTGGTCCCACGTACACACACACCTACCGGGTTAGCACATCCAAAAAGCACTCAAGTTATTTGGGGATAGATACTAAGAATTGTAGCTAAAGTTCAAACTACTACTGTGACTATCTCCAGGAACTTTTTTTTCTGTATTCGGCTTTGTCATTGCTTGAAGCAACCAAGAGCATCCACCATCTGGTAGAACCCTTGACCCCATTCTCTATTTGCCTTAAGATGTAAGAGACAATACTTCCCAAAGACTCTACTCTCTAACTCATATCTTCATTTTGCAGAAGAATGAACCATAAAAGGCATAAGCATTATTTTTATAGAACATGTTACTCTGAGCCTCTCAGCTTCACCAGGGGTAGGAAAAGAACCAATTGGGTCCAATGAACTCTGCATATTCCTCTACTTGCCCAGTACTAGTGGAGTTACTCCTTTGTAAACTCGCCCTAATCTCAGGTGAGAAGAGATGAGGAGAACTGGAGGGCTCAGATGTTGTGTTTTGCCACAGCCTTCATCTGGATGATGCTCCTTTGAGCACCGCAGCAAACTGGAGCAAATTAGAGCAACCTACAGAACTGGAAGGGCCCAGGTGTCTCCACCAGTCCTGCAAGGAGCAAACCACGTTTAAGATGGCTTTAAAATGACGTCAGGACATGGCTCTAGTGAGCTTCTATAACAAGATAGATGGTCAAAGGGAACCAGAATGCTCCCAAGCAGGTTCAGAGCCATCTGCTGGGCCACATATTTACCAAGGACTAGCTTGTTTATTGACAGGACTTCGGCAGATTCTCCATCT
This sequence comes from Baryphthengus martii, assembly GCA_013396935.1. Lineage (NCBI taxonomy): Eukaryota > Metazoa > Chordata > Aves > Coraciiformes > Momotidae > Baryphthengus > Baryphthengus martii. The sequence continues at coordinate 577,023 of VWZK01008996.1, read as the reverse complement.
CCTCATCAGCCTCACTTCCCAGCCTTTCTCTGCTACTGCCAAGAACGCTTCATTTCAACGTGAAGGTAGCAGAACAGCACAAGGATAGATTGCAATAATAATTTAATCACAAGAAATAAGCTCCATTGGAAAATCCTGATGAGTGGTCATATCTAACTGCCTGGCTATTACGTTTGATTAAAGAACAGTACAAAAATATTAATTAATTGGGGTAGTTACATAGACAGCTTTATGTCCTGCAGGAACCCGTGTAATAACAAATTGATTTTTAGCTGAGCGAGACGCTGCAAGCTGAAGAAAAGGAGAAACTGGAAATGGTGCCTGAATGCATTATGTAGCCTTAGTCTGAAGTTATAATGTATGTGCGGCATAAAATGCTGGGGAGAAACACAGAGAACTGTTCCTTCAGTAGGAGAATGAAACCTAATTCATTTAGTGCCCTTTAAATATTTCAACTCCTCCATTTCACATTCATGTAATTTCACTCTCCCTAATACTGCATGCTGGGCAGACTTCAGTATTAAAACCCCCAAAATAAATTTACAATACAGCAACAACTTCAAGAAGCTTTTATATGGAAATGCCTCCAGCTGAAAGAAAGGACAGTTGTATTTCGGCTCCTAACAGGCAACTCTGCACAACCAAAGTCACTTCCAAAAATAACAGCACCTTCTACCACTCTCTACAAGCAGAGCCAGAAAAAAAAAGGTTACACAGTTAGAAATTTGATTCAGGTCCCTACATCAGATCTCATGGTTTTGTACTGCGATTTCAGTGGGATCCTGCCAGTTGTGTGCTCTATGGTGGGGCCGCTGTGCAGAGACCCCAGAGATCACAGAATGTTAGGGACTGGAAGGGACCTCGAAGGATCATCAAGTCCAGTCCCCCTGCCAGAGCAGGAACCTAAATGACATCACACAGAAAGGCATCCAGGTGGGTCTTGAATGTCTCCAGAGAAGGAGACTCCACAACCCCCCTGGGCACCCTGTTCCAGTGCTCTGTCACCCTCACTGTAAAGAAGTTCCTTCTAAAGTTTAAGCGGAACCTCCTGTGTTACAGCTTGCACCCATTACCCCTTGTCCTGTCGACAATCACCGACGCCTGTGCACGAGCCAGGCCATCTGAGACGCTTGGGCATACGTGTCACCTGCCCCGAGAGGCTGGCCAGGCTCTGCTCAAGGCCACACACACCAGACTGGGGGGTGGACAAGCCCAGAGAGCTGAGCCGCTCGGGTAGCGGAGCACGCTCACAAACTGGGACGCTGTTGCATTTATGCCCCGATGCAAGTCCTTGATCTGCTGCTGTTGAACTTGGCACCAGCAGGCTGCCCACAGAGGTGGTGGAGTCTCCCTCTCTGAAGGCTTTCAAAAGCCACCTGGATCTGTTCCTGAGTGGCCTGCCCTGGGTGATCCTGCTCTGGCAGGAGGGTTGGACTCCACCTTTAGGGGTCCCTTCCAACCACTAACATTCTGTGATTCTATGACTGTTCTGGGCTCGAACCCTTGAGAGCAGCTTAGAGAAAAGTCACCACATCCAAAAGGTGGGAGATGGGTGAGGAACAATGAGAAAAGCTTCAGGATTCTGCAGCACTGATATCACAGAAAGAGAAAAAAAAAAGGAGGGGTTGTTCAGCCTGGAAAAGGCTCAGCTCCTTATTGCAGCCTTCCTGAACTTCCAGGGGCTTGTCAGAAAGATGGGGACAGACTTTTGAGCAGGGCCTGTTGTGAAAGGACCAGCTGTTACAGTTTTAAACTAAAAGAAGAAGATTTAGACTAGAGAGAAGGAAAATAATTTTCACACTGAAGGTGGTGAAATAGTGGCCCAGGTTGCCCAGAGAGGTGGTCGCTGCCCCATCCCTGGAACCATTCTAGGGGAGGTTGGATGGGGCTCTGAGCAACCTGCTCTAGTTGCAGATGTTCCTGCTCCCCGCAGGGCTGGGGGGGTGGACTGGATGAGCTTGAATAGTCCCTTCCCACCCAAAACATTCTGTGATTCTATGCACATTCAAGTCAAAGTTGTTGCCTTCCTGCCTCACCGACGGACTTACCCCGACACTGCTTGTGCTTCGCACAAGGATATAGTTTTTTGAAGGAAAACAATGAACACTGAGTGTCCAAATAGAAAAGCGAGGGCTTTCAGAAGCAAGCAAGCACTCATGTGCAAACTGTCACAGCTACTTAGGAAATTGAAAATATTTTCCATCCTTGCCTCAACGATGATTTCCAGATTTTAATTATTTCCTGATTGTCTCCGAAGGATACATGGCTACCAACCCTATTTGGGCCTGAGGAAATAAGACTGTCAACTGTACAGAATAGATCTGATCAGACAAAGAGATATTTCAGATATTGAGCATGAGCCAGAACAGTGTATATGTTTGGATACGTGCAAAACCCCAGAGTATTTCTGCAAGCTCATGCCTACTTCACTGTGATGCTTGCACTGAATTATGAAAACAAGCAGTTTGAGTACATTTACCTCTATACTTGACTCTTCATTATTTCCACTCCTCACATCTGTATAAAGCAACAGTCTGTTTCAAATCATAGCATCACAGAATGTTAGGGGTTGGAAGGGACCTCTAGAGATCATCGAGTCCAACTCCCCTGCCAGAGCAGGATCACCCAGGGCAGGCCACACAAAAACACATCCAGGGGGTTTGAAAGTCTCCAGAGAAGGAGATTCCACAACCTCTCTGGGCAGCCTGGGCCAGGCTCCATCACCCTCACAGGAAAGAGGTTTCTCCTCATGTTGAGGTGGAATCTCCTGGGTTCCAGCTTGTACCTGTTATTCCTTGTCCTATCACTGGGCACCACAAAAAAGAGCCTGGCCCCTTCCACTTGACACCCACCCCTCAGATATTTGTAGATGTGAATAAGATCCCCTCTCAGCCTTCTCTTCTCCAGACTAGAGCCAAAATTCACTTTAGTAAGAATGAAAGAACAAGAGAGTCCTAAATTTGTTCCATTAACCTAGAAATGTGTCTCAGGCATAACTATAGAGGGAACACCAAGGTCAGTAAAGTGAGGGCGAGCTGGACTGAGCTCAGAGGAGAACTAGGAGGGTCACAGACCACACTTGGAGCACGTGAAGCACAAAGAGCAGCAGAGAAAGGCAAGTTTGCTCTCTATGGGGGCTAAAGGGACATCTCAGAGTCTTCAAGCACCTAACAGGGGGGTAAGGAGAAGACGGAGCCAAGCTCTTCTTAGAGCTGCGCAGCCAAAGAACGAGAGGAAACACACAGGTTGCAGTAAGAGAGATTACAGTTAGAAAAGGGGGTGAAATAAGACTAAGGGCAAGTACTGGAACAGATCTGCCCTGAGAGAATGCAATCTCCATCCTCAAAGAAATCAACCCCCAACTGTGCAAAGCCTGAAGCAACCCCAATCTAACTTGAAGCTTAGCCCTGCTGTGAGCAGGAGAGTTGAACCAGAAACGCTCAGATGTGTCCCCCAACCTAGTTATTCTCTATTTCATCTTCTATGGAGACAGTATTTTTCCTAAGAGGGAGTCAGTCTTTCAGCAAGAGAAGTTAATTTTAAAAACACTATGACTTGAATACGAGCACAATTCAAGACAAAAAAATAAATCCCTTTTCATGTCACTCAGCGTACAGCAGTGCCTCTGACGGCGAGTACGCTTAACAGAACCCCTGTGAAATACGAATACTCTTTATAGTGGAACATCACACCTTCGGTTTGGTGATACAGACAGAATGAACAAAAGCAATTGAGAAGAGATTGGCAGAGAACTCAGCTTTAGCATATTCTCCACAATGGCACAGTGGTTACTTCAGATCCTCTCTGAAGAGCGACAGCACAAAGTCCAAACTGCTTGGGCAGACACCGGCTCAACTTCACCAGCATCAGGCACAAAGGGAGAAAGCTTCCTGAGGAAATGAATGTCTCTGGTGGCTCAGCTCCTGATGAGTTTGAGCAGAAAGCAAACAGTAAAGCCGCTGTCCTGCAGCAAGGTTTCCCATCGAGCTCTACCTATAAACCTCCTGCGCAGGGAAGGAACGTGGCGCTGGGGGCGCGTTGCACAACCGCCGGTTCCTACACTCTCCTCCTCCTCAAGCAACGCATTCATTCCCCAAGGGAATTTTCCAGTCTGAGAAGCAAAACAAGTCACGAATGTGTTAAAACAGGTGTTTCGATGAGCTCTGGGTACAATCTTAGCACAACTGAGGTCAAAACTATTTGGGAATGATGTAATAAAAAGATAAGAAGTTGTAGCTGTATATTCCCCTCCACCCACACAGCGAGGTCTGTGTGGAGCTTGTCAGTTGTTCTCTTTTCATAAAGTACACGCTCAGGTTCAAGGACCAGAGGCACTTCGGACTTTTGCCAAATTAGGCTCGAATGGCTCAGAACGACGAGGAACTAGCAACAGCAAGTCCAGACTCTGAAGGAAAAAGGAACGTTGTGATAACCCAGCCCCATTTAGGTCCTCTCCTGGGGCAGGTGCTAACACCAGAAGCAGCAATAACCAAACTGCATTTCCAGTTGGAAAGCTGCTTTACGGCAGGGAATCAGGAGACTGCCAAACGTACCGCGCCGTTCATTCCCAGCCCCTGCACGCTTTGGTCCCGCCAGCAAGACGTGTCACTTAGGGGATCGGCTTGTAGTTGTCACCAGTCCCGCTTTCCAGGCTACAGGGAAGAGGTGCTGCTCACCTGCCTGGTGAACACTGAGTGTGCTACAACAGACACCGCTACAGCTGCTACAACAACCCCACGGCGCCTGACAGGTGATCTCTGTAGATGTAACTTTGGAAGAATAAGAGCTCTCCATATTCTACCTATCACTGGAGGTTAACTCCTTGTGGGCTCGCAGTCAACTTTCCCAGGGTGTGAGGTTTGCCAGCAGGTCAAAGTAGAGCCCGAAATCAGTACTGAGGTATCACAGGCATTATTACTGCTCTATTTGTTGCATCCACAAACTGAACTACTATGTGGCTTGTCATGGCAAAAGTGCTTCGGGAGACTCTGGGTACAAGAAGCACAATAGAAAAGTTTGTTCCACTGCAAGGAAGGCTGGTAATAGACAGCTCGGATCATTCCCATCCTGTATCCTGAGCTTAAGAAAGACCAGACTACTTCACTTGGAAAATATCACATCACTTTACATTCCACTCTCCCCAGCTATAAATCATTGTTGAAGACCTACCTGATTTAAATTTGGAGAGCATCCATCTGTCAAGCTCCACATCACCAGCACCTTTTGTGCCAAACACCCCCAGGTGTTCTTATCAAATACTCACATTAACAGCTCAATTAATTATGAGTTAGCCAGATCAAACAGGCCAGTCTCTAGCTTGACAGGCATCTGATGTTCAGATATCCTATCTAGGCAAACTTTACAAAGTCAAGTAATTTCAAATTCCAGAGGGCTCAGATCAATACCACATTAAGATGCTGAGCTTATCGCTTCACTTGAAAAAACGCATGAGAGGGAGTGTGTAGAATCTGCTGTTTGTCAATTCATCTATGGAATTAAAACAGAAAAAAACAATCCACTAGATCTTAACGGTTTGATACAGTCACAAAACCGGGAGGCAGAGGAGCACAGAACTCCAAAAAGCCAACAGAAAGCAGTAAGGGGGCGCGTGCTAGGAGCACGTGTTAGAGTAACAGCAGAGATGTAAGCCCTTTCCAGCTCCTCAGTATCTCCGAGGACATCTCCCAGCAGGATCAGGTTCCGCAAAGAATTCTGACCCTCCAGCTCTACTACTCTTTGTAAATCTCAGCCTAGCTAGAGAGAAGCTCCATGAAGAGGTTTTTCATAGAGCACCTTTATCGGCTTTCCCCACTTAAGAAACGCTCCCAGGGGCACTTCTCTCAGTGTTCACCAGAGTTTCATGAAACAGTCAAAATTATCTACCCACTGAGCCCATCCACCCCATTGGCTTCTCCAGGAGAACGATGCTGGGAAGGGGTGCGACGTGACAGCTCCAAACGTAAGCTCTGTACGTGAGATGACAAACAAGCATCCGCAGGTACCTACTGCAGGTGGCCACTGCTTATTGCTTCGGGATCCTTAGACACCCTTGACATCCATGTAGTTTGAGCTCTCCCTGTGTTTAGATAAGAGGCCAGATAAAAGCCACGCTTTTAACGACGGCTGCAAAGAAATGGGAGGAGAAACGGACATTAAGGTACAAAGCAAAAAGTCCTCAGCATTGTGGAGTTTCAGGTCTCAGGTCTGTGCGGAAGTTTGAGGATCTTTTTCAGATGACGCTTTTAATTTACTTGAGCTTTGTCAATACAAAGCTGTCTACTACAAATTTGCAGTTGAGTAAGCCCGTGTGCATTTCTTTTGTTGTTGTTAATGACATGGGCTTTTATTTATTTAAAACTGAGTCACAGATGCCTCAGCAAGGATTGTACTTAGCATTTAGTGCAAGCAACACTTCCCAGTTTCCCGATATATTACGGGCAGAAGCTAATCAATCTTCCCAGCACACGTATAAAATAAGAAAGTATTATCTTGATAATGTATTATTGGTCAGATCCCTCATGCCTCAGTACTGAGCAATATTCCTTCACTCGAGGCACTCCATCAAGTTTCACTAAGAACATCTTAGAGGACATCACAACTGTTTAACCGTCTGCATAATCTCCTATTTTATTGGTATTGTCCCTCTCAGCTTGCACAAACTAAAGGTCGGATTTTTGCAGGACCTTAAGGTGAGAGAAAGATCCCAGCTGATGGGCAAACAGAGCAGCAGCCGCCTGTACCCTGCGTGGGCTCCAAATCCCTCGTGGGCAGCCGACAGATCGCTCCTCCGGGAGCCACACTTCCCACCTTGCAGAGGCCTAAGGAGCTGGGCCTATTCAAGCAAACAGGGGCCACTGTTTTCCAAAAAGAAGGCCTGGCTTGACCTCAGTTGAGAGCTTGCTGGTCGCTGCAGACCACAAGTCCAGTCCTCAACGTGACCCTAGGGCAGGTCTCTAGATGCGGTTGAACACGCCAGGCTCCCACCTCTCCTTGTAGAGACACTCCAGCCTCCACACGTCTGTATCCTAAGATAGAGATCAACTTCCATACATCACTAACCTGCCTAGAAAAAGGAGAGGTTAAGAAAATTTGATAAAGCTCAAAGGGCCCTAAGTGGTTTTGAGTTCCCCAGAAACAAAGACACAAAGAAAATACTGGTATGCCCAGCACAGTCAGGTGTTTCCCAAGGTCAGACAGAGATTCTGTAGCAGACCCATCATCCAAACCCAGAGCACTGAGGTTAGTTGCTTTGACCAATATCATCCTTCTTCCTAATGCACATGATTTGATACCACAGCTCTTTACTGTTTAAATACAATCATATGCGGGATGATTGTATGCTTTGCTGGACCTGGGCCTTCTGACTGACCCCTGCCACTGCCAGCTGCCTTCCGAGACAACAGAGAATCAAACACAAAGGCTGGAAACATCAAATGGGTCCAAGGTATTTTCATGGCCAAAAACGTGGAATCCCCACCGGATATCTTGAAAATTTCAGCTCCGAGATTGCACAGCAGGGCACAACAGAGGCATCAAACCGGCCTGGACCAGAGAAAGTTCCTCTGCCTCAGAGGCAGTAAGGAAAGAGAGAAGATGCTTCACAGGGAAATTCAGAGCTCTGGTGGGTCCTTAAATCTCTTTGCAAAAGTACATTTACGACGGCAAAAGATAGAGCGTCACAGACGCACGAGTTCCACCCGAAGCATCGATTTTGACTGCCACAGGAAAATAAGTCAAGTGAAATGAAAATAAAAGGAAATAATTCTCTGCTAAGTTTAGCTTCTCCTCCTTCTTGGTTGTTTGTTTTACGAGACACTGTCTGTCACAATCTTCCACTAAGAACCTCTACACTTCATCCACAAGGGCTTTCCTCATGGCTGAAAGTACTCCGGTAATTGTTTTCCTCTTCCATTATCATTTATCTTTTATAAAGAGGTGTTAACTATGACACTTGTGTTTGAAAGGCAGTTTTTCTTATCGAAAGCTTCGCTCGAGAATAATGGGAAAGATTAGCATACCTTTCAATTGTCTCATTTCTTTACAAAAACATGACAGATAAAAGATATTTCACCCAGCCAATTCACTCGTTCTAAGTAGTGCATTTAATTAAATGAAGTAGAGCACCTATATTTCTTAAAGGATGCTTTTGAGTTTCCCAACTATCGATTACTCTCAAGAGCCTCAAACTGCAGTTTTCTGAGAGTCTCAATCTGCAGTTTTCTGGTCTCTAACCCGCAGCTCTAGAAGATGTTCAGAGCTTTTTACAAAACTCCAGAGTAGAAAAAGAAATTATCTATGCCTCCTGTGAAAAATACAAAGGCCAAAAAACTTCCTGAAATGAAACAAATAGAATACCTTTTTTCTTTGCTGCAGAAGATTGTAACGACCATGAGCGAGTCTTTCCACACACACTCCTGTAAGTCTGTCATTTCATCAAAAAAAGCTGAGAAAAAATCTCTCTGAAATTACCTTTTTTCTATTTGGGGTTGTTTGGGTCTCTCTACGAGAGGGGAAAATTGAGGCTGTACCACTTGATCAGCAGCTCAGTGCAAACTGTAACTAGATGTATCAGACTAGTAGGAAAGAGATAAATGGGAATGCGATTCACCCACGTAGCTTCTCCAAGGCAACTAAGCAGCACGTCTCCTTCGGCAAATTTGAAATCCTCGTGTCTACCCGGCACAAAAAAACAACGCAAAACTATTTGTAACAATGACTCCTAAGCATAAAGAAAACAAAGCGAATGATAAGCAAGAGGGGGGGCAGAAAAAAGATAAATTGGAAGTTTTAAATTGCATACTCTTACGGAAACACAACGACAACCCAATTTTACCTGCTTGCAGACAGTACCTGTGAGCAGGAATCACAGTTTATATAACATCAGACTTTAAAAGATGCTTCACGTTCACTGCTAATAATTTTTTTCAGTGGACATCACGAGGGTGAGGAGCGAAGAGCTCAGATCTCAAACTGACTGCGTGTAAAGGGATTTCAGACACAGAGCAGGAACTAACTAAAAAAGGCAATCTGTTTTTCCCCTGCTCCTTCCAAATCCATATCCATGTCAGTACCTTCAAGGTCATTTGTACAAAGTAGGTCAAGCGTTTCCGACAGATGTAGGATTTTTCAAGTGGGCACCGCGTCTCTCGGTGCATCTTTGTTTCTGCTTCGTGAACATTGTGTTACCCAGTTGTAAGGCACGACGCATTGTCATTTCTAACAATAGGATTTTAAATTACTTGGATTGTAAATGCTTTGGAGCAGGGGACGTCGCTTCGGCGTTCCTACGGTGCCAAGTACAACGGGGGTCTCGTCAGCGGCTGAAGTCCCTCGGAGCTACAACGTTAATAAATTTTCATATCCTACTGAAGTCCAGGTTTCAGAACCGTCAAACACCTGCAGCTTCCATTAGCATAATGAGACGGTATGTTATGAATTATTTTCAGGCTGGAAATGCTTTGGTTGCCCAACGAGGGAGCAGAAACGCTCCCACGTCACTTGGACGTCCAACCACACCACGGGTGGTGGGAAATAGAAAACAGATTTGGGCCTGAAGCCTGAACTCAACCCCTCCAAGCTGCCTCCGAGTAATTGCAAAACAACAAACGCTCTGAAAGGAAAGTAGAGTTGATTTGCGACTACTTAACAACTCCAAAGGCATTAAGTTGTTAATACTGTTTGTAATGAGCATTTTGGCCAATTCTAGTCTTGAGCATTCGGGGCTCTTGAAAAACAGCGCAGCGATTTCTGCCAAGCTGCAGCTCGGCTAATTTCTTCCTCACATCCCTACCTCGCAACTTCATGATTTGTAGGAAGTCTAACACCGAGCCGGGATAAGGCAGAGCAGATTCATTTGTCTATGGAAATATGCTAATTTTTACCAGCTGAAGATTAGCACCAGAAGTCTTTGCTCTCCGTGATAATTTAAGTAATTTTTCATGTAGTTAACATTTAACAAGAACCAATGCCGGCTTTTTTAAAAAAACATCAAATATTTATCACTACTTCTATTCTGCACTTCCAGAATATTTGAAGCATTTTCACTGAGCTAAAGCTCCCGTCCCACTTTTTTTCCCCTGGACATCCTTATTCACAGCCCACTGGAGCTGGCACACGTGCCGTGCTCACCACAGAGGTGACCTGGAACCCCACAGGCTGAAAGGAACTCCCTGAGCGATGGTGCCCTCTCCTCTGCAAGCAGTATCCGTTTTCATTCTGCTTCAGCTAAAGCCTGGAAAACAGCAGACCCAACGGTTTCTGGGACTCTGAGTTAAGTAAACCACAGTTGCAGGTAAATAATGTCATTAAAAGGAATTAGAAAGAGCACGTGAGAATGAAATGAATAGGAAAAAAGGCCTGGCTGGACAGTAAGGGGAGGAGTCGTCCTACGTCTGGCTCCAGAGACTTTGTGGTAATTTCACATTCAATTTTCTTCTTTTCTTCAGTACTAAGAATTCTCTCAAAGTATGGCGTTCTCTTGCTGAGCTTATTTGTTTTATATCTTTCTTGACATTTCCTTGTAATTTCTGCAGAGGGTACAATTAGTGAAAAAATATATTTCTTGCACAGCACTAAGATACTACTGATAGCAGAGAACTGTGCACCAGGACAGAAGCCACCCTCTAGGGCTTCCAGCTTTATGTTACTCTGCTTATCTTTCAGTACAGACAAGGGCTTGACATCATCCTTAAATTGTAACATCCCACATTTAAAGTGGGAAAAGAATAAAAATGTTCTGGACCTCCATAAAGAATCCTAGAACTGCTTTGGTTGGAAAAATCCTTCAAGACCAAGTCCAACCATTAACCTAATGCTCCCAATATCACCACTACACCACGTCCCTCACCACCTCATCTATGTGTCTTTTAAATACCTCCAAGGATGGAGATTCCACCACCTCCCTGGGCAGCCCGTTCCAGAGCGTGACAACCCTTTCAGTGAAGAAGATTTTCCCAGTGTCCAACCTAAACTACGCAACTTAGAACAACAGACTCAAAAACTTGCTGGAAGAGCTGAAGGTTGATGGAGGGATTCACCTTCTCCTGCAGACAACAAGCCCCAGGCAGCAGGGCAGGTAAGGCTGCTCTGCACAGGGCTACCAGGAGCTGGAGCTCCTTGGAGACCTGCTCTAACCCACAAGTGACTTGGACATCTCTTCTCTGTGGTGCTGGTCAAGCATCTCTGCTCTGCTATTAGGCTCCAATAGACTTTGATGGTGTCAAGAAATAAAAGAGGAGTCCTAGGATTCCACTAAACTATGAGTAATAAGACTCATCTGAAGGCTTCCGGGGACATTTGGGACAAAAAAAAGTTCAAGAAGCAATAAATAAGCAAGAAAAATACATCCAGAGCTGTAAGGTGTAGATAGCAATAGCAAGAACAAACAATACTACCAGGTTACCACTTAGCAACAGCGTTCTTCTCTACCACTGTCAGTGTATTCTGGGCTTTGAAGAAACCACCTCCATAACTGAAGATACCTTTTCATGACTATTAATGTCATTATCACTTCAAAACATCTTAAGCGTTCCAGAGAACATAGAAAGTCTTTGCTCAGATAAACGTTCCATGCAGCTCATGATCCAAGGACACAGTTCTGATCGTTAGGCTGACAGAAAACACTTCAATATTCATCCAACCCTTGTGCCACGTGTCTATCAACGTGGACTGCAAGATTTTCACAAACAGCCTGAAGCTGCCCATTAGTGCCCGTCCTGCCTCTCGTACCAGGAGCGCCACAGGAGCGCAGGCAGCTGGCAAAGTGAAAAGCAACAATCAGTAACCACGGTTTTGGGACCCTCCAACAATCAGAACAGAAAACAAAAGAGGAAATGATCGACATTTTGGATTAGCCTTATTTTGTCATTATATCCACGCCGATGCTTTCCCTCTGTACGCCAAACCCAACACTATCCCTTGCCTCGGACCGTGCTGGACTGCAGATCAGCGGCTGAGCAAAGCCCATCAAATTCTGGAATCTCCAGACATGGCAAACTTGAGGAAGCTGCCGCGCATATTTTAATCTCTGGATGAGGGAATGGGATGATTCCCCAGCCCCGAAGGAAAAATGTGAACCTTCACCCATGAAAAGGAATTCCCCTTAATGTACAGTCTGTAGGGAGAGCCCTCCACCCTGATTGCTGGATGCTGGCAAGAGGCTGCAGGCCAGCATCATGCCCTGCCACGGCCATTCGATGGTCAACATGGGAAATGACTAATGGAAACCACCATTTCTGGCTTCTCTCAAAACCAGCTAAGAATAACAAATAGCTATGTCAATCTGCAATTGTGACTAGAGGAAGGACGCCCCCAGAGAATAAGAAAACACGAAAACTGTGGGGACAGATCAAGCGGATTCCCCACACGACATCCCCGCTCCTCCCTGGAAATTCTTCTTTTTTCAGAAACAAAGGTCAGGGGGTAAACACGACACTTGTTAAAATGGTGCCTCTCCCCATTGCAAATAGACACATTCCTGGGAGTCCCTGAAGGAAACAGAGGAAAAAAAAAACCACACGAGACATCAGCCCTCAGGGGCAAAGGGAATATAACCAGAATAGGATATTTGTAAAGAAAAATATATAGGGAAAAGGCCTTTGCCTCTGACCTACAGCATCCCACTGAGAAAGACGGCTGCTACATAAGTCCCAGTCTTCCTATAATGGAGCTAAAACTATAAAACACAGATAAAGCTTCCAGAAAGGATACTAAAGAAACTCCCAGGTACTGGGAAAAAGCTCCAGGCCTTGACCAGCTCACTGCAGAGGGGCGCACGACCAAGTAGATACAGAGAACTCATTCTTCCCTTGCATCCAGGTGCCAACCTGGTGCTGCCACCACACTGGTCTTGCAGGCTCCACAGAGCTGCTACGAACCATGATCACAGCAGTGGGCAAGGAAGGGATAAAGCAACACCTCTGTCCTCTCAAAAGCCGGGGAGGGCCTCACACGATGTGGCTTCAAACCACCACGGCCAAGCATAATTTCCTTCCCCAAGCGGTAACTTCTCAACCCAGTGATGTTTATTCGACATTTTAGGCAACATTTCCCAGCTGCAGTTTGCTCACAAGTGGAAATTACTGCTCAGCACCAGTATGAGACCATATTAAGAAGCAAAGCATCAGGCTGCCGAGGGCTCACCCTGCACCATCATACCTCGTGGTGGTCACTCGAGCACTTTCACACAATAGCACAGGCTTCACCAATCACCTGCAGAAGGCAATGCCAGAACAACTCTGTTATAGCTTAAAAACAAGCAGCTCATGCTTGCCATGACCGATCTCACGGGCATGTCACACAGTGGGACGTGCTCCTGGCATCCAGGTACCCAATAGGGCACGTCCCTCTGCCCCACCACACGAGTAGCTCTGTGTACATCACCAAAAGCACGTTTGTCACTGGGCCAGAAAACGCACGGCTGTTACGTGAAGATAACTACTTGAGAAACACAAATAAAAGGGCTGGTCGGAAAGATGCAAGGTAATCCCCTGCAGCACCTTCAACTATAGGAAATTAAAAAGCTGAAGTGGGAGCTGAGCCAAGTATCATGCACATAGAGCATCACCAGCTCTGCTGGGGCAGGGGCTGCAGCACAGATCAGCTCCCCCTCCTCTTTTTATAGATTCTGTTACGCTGGGAACATTAAACATTTTATTTCAGCTTGGTCAAAGCTGTTAAAACAGCGATTCCAAATACATGCACCTTTTCTAACAATGGTTCCCCGCCTTCAGTTGGGGTAGGGGATGGGGGAAGGGCAGTCTCGCAAGCATTGTTCAAATGCAGTCCTTTTTCATAATGGAAAAGAGGCTGTTTTTTTTCATTTCCTACTACGCACAAAACTGAGCTTATCTGCTTTGCAAAGATGAATAGCTGAGTCAACTCTGCTGGGAGATTCAACCCTCCAGGCTGAAACATCATGAGTGCTTCCATCTCCCTCATTATCTAAAACAATTAGTAGGGGGAAGAGAAAGCTGCATTAGAGCTGGCACTTTCCTCTTCTCATCCCTTGGTACAAGAGCTCTCAGAAATGCCCGTATTTCACCGAGCTGATCTTAAGCCACAGATATTGGATCCAGACACTGATTCATATTGCTCTCAATTCCCTGAGCCTGAAGCCGGTCAGAATAAGCGATGCAGTTCAGACACATCAATAAAGGAGCTCTGAAAGGCAGCGCTTTGCTCCAGAGCTCTCTGGCAAGGCCCCGACGTTTGGGAGAGGGGCTTTCTCTTTACTTCAGATGGTTCATCTCTAATGCGCTTGCATCACCACACGTCGTCAGACCAAGACAACTAAAAATTCAGTCATTTCAAACCCAAAAAGCATCCAGATTGCAGGGAGAAAAGGTCCAGCTACAATTCAAAAGTAGCTCAGGGCACAGGACAGTAACTGCCAGGGCTCCGCTGTTTGAGGCGTTTGTCCTCTTCTGTTCAGCACGCGCCAGGCGCACTTCAAAAGCTCTGCACCGAAGTTAGGAAGAGAACAACTCAGGCTACAGTCTAATATTCTTAAGAATATGTTTAGGGATCACGATGCTTTGACAAAAAGTGAATTTTAATCTCATTTAGAGCAAAAAAACCACTATCTTGGAAGCCTGACTCATGGCTCAAGCTAAGCCTGGAGAAGCGTATAGCTCTAAACTGCCTCTTTCTGCATTTAGAGTTGGTAAGTGCAAAACAGCACCTTCATTTCTCAGTGAAGGCTTTCTGTCCAGTTAGAACTTACTACACCTTGGAAATTACTGTCAGGAGAGCACCAAAGGGATGCTATGAGGCCTGTCAATCTTGAGAACGTATCTCATTAACGGCCCCACTAGGACCGGCACAGTAGGACTCCATTACTTATTCTGAGGCTTCAGAGAAGAGAATCTCAAGACAGATCTTCAGCCGAAAGGTAGCAATGCTTTAAGGTCTCTCTGCTGGACTTGGGAAGGCTGGACAGCAAGTTACCTTGTCTTCAGAAAAGGGCTGATGAGGCAGTGAGCAGGATATGGGGTTGGCCTGTGCTTTGCTAATTCTCTGCAGATTTCCCAATCTCTTTTATTACCAGGACTTAAAGCTGCACTACACGGAGCCAAGAGGGATTTGAACTCCTCTCGACAAACCAGCTGACTTTGATGGGAATTACTCGAAGTTCACGTAAGGGCTGTAGGACTGGGCAGAAAGAAGGGAAAGAGTGGAGGAGGATATTACATTCTTGGATGTAAGTTGTTGGCTAAAGAACATATGAGATGTGAATAGCCACTAAAGAGCATATTCAGGCTGCCTAGATTTCTCCCGAGTCCCTTTGCCTCTTGGCTGGCTTCAGATTCAGGTCTTCAGATCTTCATTTGGGTCTCCAGAGGATTTCAGTAGTGCCTGGATTTTGATATAGTCTAGGCAGAGAGATATAGGTGAAATTCAAACTCTGCATAAAAGCCTAAATGGATCATTATTTCAACCTCCCCTGGAAGAGCTGTTTACTCTTAAGGGAATGCTTAAGAGTAGAGCCTTTACACATTTAGCTGCTTCGTCTGCTTAGCAATAGGGTGAACTTACCACTAGTCTACGCAGACTCTACTGTTTTGGGAGAAACTTCATTATGGCCATCCTTAAACTATTTTTCACACCTCTTTGCTTCACATTAGTGTATTTTCTAAACAGTAAATAGAATTCAGAGTAGTAGAATATTACCCATTATCACATCAGAAGAAAATGCTGCCGATTTCGTTCCTGTGCTGTTAAACTTCCACGTGAGCTTTGTAAGGTGGACCTACCCAGACGGACAGATTTGGCAGCCCTTGCCCATATTGAGCCACAGAACGCAACTCGTTAGAGGCCAAGGGATTTGGGGAGTTTGTCTTAAATCTCAGGTAGAAAGCAAGCAGAATACAGTCAGATTATGAACAAAGGAGAGGAAAATACACCAACCAGAAAAACGTAGGCATAACATCAGTGCAAACCTTCACCTAAATGCAGGCTCGGACTTTATGTACGTGCACAGGCCCCGGTCATGAACAGAACAGGGGGGAAAAAAGGTGATTGTGTTTGTTTCACAGTCAACACCACTGGAAGCGTGGGTCTCTACAAAACACATCCGTTATAATAACCAGGAGAGGCTGTGGAGCAAAGATACGCCAGGGATCTTTCATATGGTTTGAGTAGTGAATGCAGTGAAGCAGGAGCTGCAAAGATTAATCCTAGACATGGACAAAGCCTCTCAGATTCACTTTGTGCACCTTGCACTGAAGCCTGGACTAAGGTGCAGATCTAACAGTCCTTGAGCCACCTGGACTAAAGCTAAGTCTGTTTTCAGAGTAGAGTCCCTTCCAACTTAGACGGCAACTACATGAACCTACTTTGCAAGCTCGGTTTAGCTTGCCCTCAGTTAACTTATTTTTGCGTCCATACTTCTCTGTCCCAGATGGGAAGGGCTTGCTCAATAAAAACACAATCCCAAACTCATACTGCCTTTTACTAACCACTCTGACACACTGGAGGCTTCCCACTTCGAGAGCCTGCCCAGCAGGTGGGTCAGACACTCAACAACACAAAGACTTTGCCTCTGGAGTTTGATGTGTTTGAGGCCTCTGCCAAACTGCAGGTGCAGAAGCATCTCTTTTCTCTGGACCCTGAGAAGATCCTCCTTGCCAAGAGGAGAAAGGCTGCTGAGGAGAGCCCTGCTGGCCCATTTCAATAATTGATGCTCCAATAAAAGTTCTGCTCTGGTTCCTGGGGAAGACACTGCATTGCACTGAGGTACCAGGGGCTTCTTTAAGTGTTCATGCTCATGGGGTCCTTCTTGAGATCTTTTGAGAACCGTACAGACAGACACGCATTTCCCCCAGAGATATACGGCAGGGCCATTACGAAAATCATTTCTTCTCCAACCCTTTTAGATGACACAGAGCTTTAAAGTAGCCTCGTATGATGGAAATTACCCTCTGTAAGCAACCTCTCTCCTGTTGCTGGATCAGATCTCCATCAGCATTCCCAGTGTGAGATGATACACTGAGCTGCCACTGTTCTTTCTATACTGAGGAAATGAGGAACACCACCACTGAAATCACCTTCGAGAGCTGTACATGCTGTTTGTGTTTGTTTTACTGCAGAGAGCAGTTTCCCGGTTACCCTTTCGTCTGACAAAGCATTTTCTTGAGGGCTGGGGTTGGCTCAGAAGAGCTCACTGTTGTGCATGATACATACATTGCATACACATCCATGTGCAATATAAATTCCACGCATGTATATGCAATGGAATATATACATATATTGCATACCCAAGGACTTCCATGCAAGGGGCATCCCAGGTTAAATACACCCTACACTCCAATGACTGTTGGGTACCTTAGGTACCCCACATCTCCACACAACTCCCTCAAGCTCTTTGCCCATAGAACAGATAAAAAAAGAGCATGTTTTCCTCACTGCAGGCAAGGGGAAGGAGGCGGCACAAATAATCCCGAAAAAGGTAAAAGAATATGCCACATGGAAAAAGGGAACACGTAACCTGAAAAGAGGGGAAGTCTCCACATAGATTTATATCAAGAATAGGCTGGTTTGACCTTTTCATGCAAAAGCACGTTAAGTTACAAAGAAAACTAACGTCATCCAACACCTGCACGGTTTTTACGTGCAGGTTTCTCAGGAGCAATGTGAAAATCTGCCCGTTTCACCTCGCTATTGATGAAGAAATACAGTTTTCCTTGTTGATAAAATAAATGTTTCACGCAGTCACATTTCCTGGAAGGTGTAGGACTTTCATGCTCCTGCTCCTTGTGGTGCCAGCACAGAAGCGGTGAGAAGGAAGAAACCAACTGGTAAGGACAGGATTTAGGGCACAACTTTCTTTTTCCTCCACACGTTCAAATTATAAGCAGGCTCTCTGGAAGACTGGCTGGTTCTCAGTTCCTGACTAAAGCTAACAAATTGAATATCTGCAAGAATGACTGACAAATCTACAACCCAGAGAGCCCAGCAGCGCGATAGCCCTACAGATGCCACCCAAGATACCTTCAAGTACAGGAGATGACCACCTCTCTGCAGAGGAACAGCAGAATGATGGAACAGGTCACGCTCAGATGTCCCCGAGAATTCATTTCTTGTCACATCTTAGTAGAGGCCAGAGCTAAAAGACCTTCCAACCTTCTGCAAATTTCTGGAAGATGCACCTGAGGAGAGGACTAAGAGGGTTGAAGCAGCATTTGATGTCTCAGGTTTGGAGCACGTTAGAAGAGATCTTTATAGCCTGCTCATGGATTTCATAAGCCAAGCTGGAACATAAAAGGTTTCAACTGTGTTTTGTAATGTAGTAATACTAAAAGCCAAAAGAAAGGGTCTGCATTTCAAATACTAAACTTCCAATGAAAGCCCCGTATTTTCTCCTTTAAGTTTTCTTCCTCTCCATTTCTAAAATCCAATAAATGAATATACACTAAACGGGCTGATAGTGGGGAGCTATTGATTCCAAACAAGATGTGCCTGTGAAAGAGAGCTAAATGGGTTAGAAACGAAGAGAAAATTGATGTCTCAGGTCTCAGACGGGCACATCTCCACAGAAATGTAGCTCAGGCAGGCAATGCTAGGGCAGGCAGAGAAGCACATCTTTATTTTTCTGTCTACCTGACATGCCCTTAACACGAGGCAAACAACATTTAGCGCTGCCTCGCACTTCAGCTGCAGCATCAGCTTTCTGAGACAAGTCCTGTTCACATCAATTCCAGCCCTGTTCACACGCACACAGAGGAAGGAGTGCCCAGGATAAAGCCCTGGGACACTCCATCAAACGACTTCCCATGCCCAGCTCCACTTGGAGCCAGCCTGTCAATCGGTGTAAATCAGCACAGCTTCTCCAAAATCGGTGCTGGAATTTTACCCCAGCAGCAATTTTAAGCCTTTGGGCCAACGTGGGTCAGAGCTTTTCATTGCCACAGCCCATTTGTGCCCGGGTTCTTCTAGAGAGTGGTTTAGATCTCACTGACACCACAGGAAGGCAGAAGCAACTCCATTAAACCTGGTGGCACGGATTCTCAGCTTCTATTAAGAAGTCACCTCCTTTGAATTACATGAGCTGTGTCTGTAGAGCAGCAGACACCTGTCAGGACAAGCATGAGTTTCTTCCTCAAAAAAAAAAAGTCAGCAGCATCCTTTGGTCATTCTGTGTTTGCAAAGTAAGAGGCTGGAGAATAATTTCTGCACGGCCTAAGTGCCCGCTCTTCAAAAAAACCCTCCTAGGAAACTATCAGGTAGCCAAGAAAAATTTTAAGCTCCCTAAATTACTTTCAGAGCCGTTTCTGATATTCGTTGTTGCGGAGGTCTCAAGGCAAGAGCTGTTCCACTTTGTTTCTCAGCACTGAGAATTGTTCCAGTTGTTTTTAATCAAACTGCTTAATTACAAAATGCTGGAGGACTTGCTGCTTGCTTTTCAAGTTCGTTCATTAATCTGTGTTAGATTCTGCTCAAATGATTGTGGCACTAAGCCAGTCTGCTTCACAAAACTAACATTTAAAGAAGTAAATAACTGAAAATGGTTAAAAGGCATCATTATTTTTGTAATGCAACATCTAATTAATCCGTGAAGCTCACTGAAACAAGTGCTAATTGAAGAGAATACCTTAACAAGATTTTCAAAAGGACTGATTAGACATGGTTAGGAATAGGAATTTCGCCGTGCCAGCAACAGAAATCAAGCTGCAAAAGTGACTTTCCCCGTTTCTATCTCCAAGCCAACAGCAGGCAGGGGCCGAGAACGCTCCCGTCTGCCTGGCGTGAGCCGCCCGATGCAACACGTCGGGTGTTTGCGCCCGTCTGAAGCGTGACACGCTCGCCATTACTGGAGACCAGGTCCATCTCATCTCCTCTGGATCATCTGTTTTCTTCTGGCAGTTCCAATATCGCTGGGTAACGTCAGAGGAATGTGATAATAACTGACTCATGATGAAGCCATCATCTCAGAAGCCTTCCACACAACTAAATGAATTAGCGCTTGCTATGAGCAATATCTTGATGTGACTAAGCTCCCAAGGTAACTCAACCGTTTACCCATTAGTGAAGCAAACTGGAACCAGTCCAGAATGAGGCTTCTGGCAGAACACCTTCAAGGTAATCTCCCCACAGCAGGCGTGACAAGCACGCCCTCAAGAGTTGTGATCTCTTAGGTGACAAGCCAGAGAGAGGACAGTAGCGATTGAAAATATGGATGAAATTCTTGCCTCGCTGAAGCCCCAAGAGTTCTGCCATTTCACACGGAACTTTAAATCCTATTCTCTATTCTGCAGCTTGGAAAGATCTAACACAGGAGTTCAGGAAGCCAACGTGCAGACAAATACCACCCCTTCCCTCTACAGCATCAGCACCCAGCTTGGACAGGTTTGTCTCGCTTAGGAGATCCACCGGTCGGAGATAATGGAGAGCACTGAGCACTGTCCCTGCCTGCAAGGGAACGGGACCAGTCCTTCACCTGCTATTTCTCCCAGGACTCTACAAACTCAGAGCCAGCTCACACTCTTCATGGAGAAGAGGAAATCCTTGGGAAACCCTGGACATTTGAAAGCTAAATAATTACTACTGGCTCCGAGTATTCATTTATATCTTTTTTTTTGCTCAGGAGATTTTTCTCTATCTTCAAAATGCACCAATTAGACTTTTGTAGTAACTATAAAGGACATAAAAGATCAAACCAGCTTCTGATATATGGTTCTGATTTCAGCCACAATCGCCCGATTACTACACTTTGCAGCTACAAGCCAACTATTATGACACAGGAAAAAATATTGAAGTGAGTTCAAAAAAAACCTTCGAGTACACACCCAAAGTATTAGCTGGTTTCCAAATGAGTAAACATAATAAACCAAGATTTGTTTATACAGCAAACGTGCTGGGAATAAAAACTCCACAGAATCTACTCTTCATTGTCACAAAGTGAAGAAAAGCCATGACAGATCTGCTGATGTATGGGGTTGACACATATGGAAGTGGATGGCTATAGTTGGGAGATGTGGCAGAACTTTTGCAGGAAGCCTGGAGTAAAATCCAGTGTCTGGACTTCTCATTCTTTTATTACATTTTTAAGTTGTTCTTTTTCCCCCTATTTTTAACAAATGTTTTGCTCACGATTTCTGTCTCTCAACTAATTTTGTTGAATGCTGAGCATTAAAATAAATGGTTTTGCAGATACGGCTTTTCTCTTCCAATATCTCTTATCACAGAAATACTGGCTGGGAGGGCCCTCTCAGCCTCCCGCTCAAGACGGGACCATTGCCAGCGCTGGCTCAGGTCGGCCACGGCTCCGTCCAGCCAAGACTCAACAACCTCCATGGATGGCGCTTCCACGGCCTGTCTAGACAACCCGTCCCAGGCCTGCACTTCCCTTCTGGTGAAAACTATTTTCCAAACATTCAACTCGCGGCTTCCAAACGGCTGTTTTACAGCCGCTGTCCCCTCGTTTTATTATCTGGCACTGCTAAGAGCTCCTTCCTCTTGGTAACTCCCCTCCGAGCAGCTGTAGATTTCTAGGAGGGAGCTGCTTCACCCCCTCTTTGCCTGATTAAACAAGCCCAGCTCTGCGAACCTCCTTGCTTGGTCACATACTGTTGGCTTCCCCTCTCCTCTGCCCCAGTGAGACCACACCTCAAATACTGGATCCAGTTTTGGGCTCCCCAGTTCAAGAGAGACAGGGATCTACTGGAGAGAGTCCAACAGAGGCTACCAGGATGATTAAAGGACTTGAACATCTCTCCTGTGAGGAAAGGCTGAGAGAACTGGGGCTGTTTAGGCTGGAGAAGGCTTGAGAGAATCTTATTCATGTCTGTAAATATCCAAGGGGTGGGGGTCAAGTGGAAGGGGCCAGGCTCTTTTCTGTGGTGCCCTGTGATAGGACAAGGAATAACAGGTACAAGCTGGAACCCAGGAGGTTCCACCTAAACATGAGGAACTTGAGGGTGATGGAGCCTGAACAGGCTGCCCAGAGAGGTGGTGGAGTCTCCTTCTCTGGAGACTTTCCAAACCCACCTGGATCTGTTCCTGTGTGGCCTGCCTCGGGTGATCCTGCTCTGGCAGGGGGTTTGGACTCCATCTCTAGAGGCCCTTTCCAATCCTCAGCATTCTAGGATAGCTTTGTTGTGGCCCTTCTCTTGTAGCCCCTCCTTTTCCAGTGCCCAAATACTGCAGGAGAACGGGGCATATCTGAAAAGGAAGGAAACAACAAATCCTATTGCACTTCAGCAAGCAGCATCTCTTAAAGCTGGGTCTAAGAAGCTTCCCGCTTATTTGAGCAAAAGTAGGATCCCGGCAGCCAGTCCTCCAGCTGGCAGTACCTGACAGCTTTGGCAATTGTGCATTATCACTTTACAATCGGAAATTATGTTGCCATTGGATCACCAAGTACCCAATTCATTCAGAACAACAACAAAAAGCAATACAACTGAAGCAGAATAAATTAGCCTTTATCCCAGTTTGCTCATATGGGCCTTTTACAGCTGTTCCATTACCATCCATCTGTCTGTTGTATTCCGGCTGCCATTCACGGCTCTCATTTTCAACAGCGACAGGCTCCTTTCATCCAAATGAAGGATTTGTGTGGGAACAGCTGGACCGCGACGAGCGGCTCTCAGCCCATCGCTCCCGGATTACTGCGAAAGACGGAGAGAGGTGCAGAGCTCCGTGTGCCACTCCTCGGGATTTCAAAGAGAAACGCGGCCCCCATCCAAAAAGAGTTTATCATGGTTTTTGCCAAAGGAAAAGGCTCAACCAAAAAAAATTTTAAAAAAATCACAAATAAAGCCAGCCCAAACCCATGAGATTGATTTATTTAGGTGCTTCATTCAGCAACTCTTAAATAAGAAAAAGATGCTGAAATACTTCAAGGATCTGGGCTTTACCCACAAATGACACTGAAACCACCTTCTCAGCTCTGCCAGCATTTAGGAAGGTTTTTTTACTCTCACTTCATGGATTAAGGACTGAGTGAGGAATATCAACAAGGTCTAACAACGCTGGTGAAGCAAAAGCTTTACTCCTTGATCTCTGAGCCTCAATTCAGAGACACGTTGGCCATATGACCCAACCTCCTCTCTTCTCCATCAGCTGGAGATCTGTGGCAGGAAACACCACAGGCGCACAGAACAGCAGGAGAAATGCCCCAGCTAGGTGACAGCTTCATCTAGAGACAAAAATGGAGGAGATGATTTAATTTACAGAGGATGCTGTGCACCACACAGAGAGATCTGAAGGGCAGCTGCACAAAAGCTTCTTTCATGAGGGAGGATTCACCTTAGAATCACACAATCACTGAAAGTTAAGGGTTGGAAGGGACCTCAAGAGATCGAGTCCAAGCCCCCTGCCAGAGCAGGATCACCCAGGGCAGGCCACAGGAACAGATCCAGGGGGGTTTGGAAAGTCTCCAGAGAAGGAGACTCCACAACCTCTCTGGGCAGCCTGGTCCTGGCTCCATCACCCTCACAGGAAAGAAGTTTCTCCTCCTGTTGAGCGCAGAGCTTTTCCAAGAGGCCTGTGGACAACTAATGCTGCCTTAATTACTCTGTGAGAGCCCCCGTTCAAACCACTAAACATTAGAATACAAGGCTGAAAACGGCAGTAACCAAAACCCCGCCGAGCGATGCGTCTCCCCCGCGTGGCTCGGGCTCTCTCACCCTCTCCCGACCTTTAACACACTCCCCACTCCCCCCCTACATAGCATTTTGTTACTGACAAATTAAAATTCAGTTAACATTCCTGGAGACTTCAATCACAGTGCTCAAAAGCCCTGCATCTCTCAAATGCACTCATCTTCTCCTTCCGAGATGATCACAGTTTTTATTTTTATTATTTTAAACGTTCTTGCCAGTTTCCATTGCAAATCATGCAATGTCTGGTGAGCAAATGAAAGGGTAGAATGTTCTCATGCTTGGGAAAGACACTCAGTGTGGGAGAAAGTTTCTTAGAAGTAGCTACACTTTTTCTAAAAAGAGAAAATACAGTACGTACTTGGAATAGAACGAAGAGAGCAGAAAAAGTGGCATTAAGTCAGGGGTGTAGGGAATATTTTGATGGTGGTTTTAAGAGCTGAAGATGTTTCTCTGCTACACTGGTAACAGAGAAATGTCTGGAAGGAGAAGGAACCGGAGAAAGGAGCCTTTCTAACAAGCCCTGATATAAAAAGAGAGCGTTTACTTGCTGAAGAGAATACAGCGAGGTTTTATGCCCAGTTCACCCAGAAAGTCCTTCTCCCCACCCTCACACTACGGCTGCCACGAGCAGATACACTCCAGCTCCAAGCTAAACTGTGCTGACAGAAATAAACTTCACCTTTCACCTGTGGCTTTGCACAACACCGAGACTGCTGCCTCCGCACACGACTCGTGCTTGGGGATCCCGCCACATCTGACAAGACCGGCAACTTCAGAAACTTCCATTCAGCTGCGGAACGAACATCAGAGGTTAGAGGTTAAAGCACCTTCCCTTGGACACAGCCCCACGCAGCTGCCTTTGCTGAACTGTAACCACCAGCAGTTGTTGGGTTTGACTTGATAAGCCTGAACTGGAGACATTCCAAACCTGCTTGGACATGTTCCTGCGTGACCTGCTCTAGGTTCCTGCTCTGGCAGGGGGGTTGGACTCGATGTTCTTCCAAGGTCCCTTCCAACCCCCACCACGCTGCGAGTCTGTGAACTGTACCGAGCCTGGGACTGCAGCAGTTTGTGTCACTCCCTGCTAGGTGAGGCAAATGCTTCCTGATGCTCCTAGGAAGTGTAAGTTACACATCTGCACACAGCACAGGGCAAAGCAGGACTGGAATCTGCATCAGTCATTTCCATTGAAATGAGTGCCAATCATCCACGGCCCAATTTAGGAACGCTGCTTTTGATGGACGTGACCGCGACTCGCAGCACGGCAGAGAATCCTGCCTTAGCGTGTTCAGACATTCAGAGAACAGAACAGCATGGCTCAGGTTTAGTGATAATTGTATAGTGATCTACAGCACATTCTTTTCAGCCTCTCCTTAATTACAACCAACAAATATACCAGGAATAACAGCCCGACAAAGGAAAATAGAAGATTTGGGATCTGTAGAAATTTCTGTTTGGCATCTCCCAGCAGCATGAAACTGAATGAAGCAAATCATATTTTAGACCATAAGCAGGGGGTGGGGATGTGTTGGGTTTGTGTTTTGTTTTTTTTTTTCCTATTCAAAGAGCTTCTGAATAGGGATCAGCTCTGGGAGCCAAGCACAGGCTAAAAACAATTTCACAGAAATACAGGAAGAACCGATGACAACGCTTGGGAATAATCACAATGAGTCAAAGCTGCAGAAGTCTTCCCGATGCTGCAGGATCACTTGGAAAAACAATCTCTCATTTTCCAAAGACAGTAAGTGATGATAAATGAGGGCATATTTATTAAGAGGGAACTTTGCATCCCATTTGCTTCTCTCAAATGACAGCAGAGGATGGAGTCTGTGTGCTCAGCACTCTTTCTAATGAAATAATCCCAAGATGTAACTAAGCCTCGTCAACAGATTTCTTTAACACCTTGAAGGACTTAACAGCTCCAGAAAAAAAGAGCAAGCAGAAGGATACTTAATTCTAAGGAAAGTCATCTTCTCATTTGACCTCAGTTTCCAGAGGTTCGAACAGAAGAATTTACGCGTCTCAAGCGAAATCCCTAAATTCAAAACCCACGGAATTAGAACCAGAATATACACAAGCGCTGAAGGCCGCCTGTTGCCTCTGCCAGGATGGGCATGAGCTTTAGGCAATCAAAAGATCTCTTTTAATGCAGTTAACAAGATGCAGGCCAACCCAAAATCCAGTAGCACAAATGAACTAGGGAACGGGCTGCTCTGCAGCTTTTCCTCCCAACACGGACTGTCAACATTCTCATGCGTGGCTCTCATTTCTCTTCGCCTTGTTCTTCCCTGGACACAACCACGCTCGGTTCCCAGGCAGGGCTACTACTGTGAATTGAAATTCACTCCGACTGGTTGAGAGATGATAGGGGAACGTAAAGCACGAGTGGGTCCGGAGGAGCCCGCGGGCGAGCGGCGGCAGCCGGCCCAGCGCTAAGCCGGAGTGGGAGAAGAACGACGCTCGGGTGGTGGTGCAGGGGAAATTCTGAAAGCAGTTCAGCAGCGTTGTAATAAAGCACAACGCGCTGTAGCGCTGCTCAAATTCAAAGCGGGAATAAATTCTTTCGTATGTTAAGTGCTCCCTGAAGTACGGGGCTGCCGAAAGCGCCAGACCCCATGTGGGGGGGAGGCACGGTGGTACACGCTCCAGGCTGCCTTTGGGTGCCTGACAGAACTGCAGCTGAAATCCAAATGGACGTGCCCACGGCTCCTTAGCTGTCCTGAACCACAAAAGCCAAATTAAACATTGCTTCAGCTGGAACTTACCCTTCGTGCCTTTAAACCCATTATATTAAAGAGCGATGTCATTTATGAGCCGGCCGCGGGGAAGGGCAGGTGTCTAACGCTGAGAAATCATTTCAGCGACGGGTGATAAATCCAGTCTATAAAGCAAAAGCATTGAAATGGCCTTCACATTCAATCCCACCCCTTTGCTTGCTTTTTCAGTTGCCTTTGCTGGGATAGATGCTGAGCTCCAAACCTGAACAAACTCCTTTAGTGACAGTGGCACAGCTGTAACCCCGGGTCATGTCAACATGCTGCTGGCAACTTGCTCCAATACCTGCTGAATTCAACGGAAACCTTTCAATGGGCTACAGCAAGCTTTGGTTTACTCCCCAGGTGACACTGCGTGTCCTTTTTTTGTCTTCTTTTAAGCTTCAGTGTCAGGCAGTTAAAAGTGTTATTTAATCTCTAGCCAGCTTGAGTGGACTCCTCAGCAGGAAGCTTGATCTCACCAACAAACCTCGGAGCTTTCCGCTGTGAAGCGGCAGAGAGGAACATGTGTCACTTGGGCGCTCTTCTAATCAGCATTTCCTTGGGGACAGTTCAAGGAGATTCTGCTATCTTAATGACTTAAGATCACCAGGGCAGAGAGGGTATCTCCTTGCCTCCTAACCTGCCCACTGGGAAAACAGTCCCAGAGAGGTGACTGACCATAAAAATGTCTGACTTACCTGAGCATACAGGAGCTGGCCCATCACCCCTCCCTGGGCACTGACGGGGTGGGAGGACACAACTACTGAGCACTACATCTTCAGGAGAGATATTCAGCACTAAGAGCAGCCCTGCAAAGGACTCGGGGGTACCGGTGGATGAAAAGTGGACCTATCAGTACTTAAAGGGAAAGAAAGCTGAGGAGGGACTTGTTATCAGGGAGAGTAGCGACAGGATGAGGGGTAACAGTTTCAAACTGAAAGAGGGGAGATTTACATAAGATATTGGAAGAAATTCTTCATTTTGCGACCAGTGAGAAACTGGCCCAGGTTGCCCAGAGAAGTTGTAGATGTCCCACCTCTGGAAGTGTTCAAGGCCAGGTCAAATGGGGCTTTGAGCAACCTGCTCTAGTTGCAGATGTCCCTGCCCATGGCAGGGGGCTTGGAACAAGATGATCTTTAAAGTCCCTTCCAACCCAAACCGTTCTGTGACTCTACAAATAACAACAACAGTAGGTCCCCATCCCCTCCAAGAAGCTCAGCTTGTCCATGTGCTCTGTTCACACTCAGTACATTCTCAAGAATTTAAAACCTCTTCGTTTCAAAGGCCTGACACCCATGTATGGCACTGCCCACTACGCACGAATATACAAGTGTACGTACATCACAAGAAGGTTACTCTACGTGAAGAGCTGACAGAAACGGAAGATAAAATTTTCTGCCTTTCATAAAACCCTAAAGTGAAGATGAGATGAAAACAAAGATGCAGGAGAAAACCAAACCAACATTTTTCTGTCTAGAAATCCAGAGAAGTGATCTGCTATTAGAACTGCACTAGCAGCCAGTGCTTCAGATGAACCATTTTCAGATTATTTCCTAAGACGACACCACCTCCCCAGCAACTTTGAGTTCCTCCTTCCACGGTACTAAATGAAGGAAAATGAGCAGGGCACATGTTGATTGTCCCCTCTCCTGCCACTGGCACAAGGGGCACCGGCACCAGCCTCTTACAGCTCTGTCATCCCAACAACTGCAGAGCTTGCTCAGCTCCCGAGCAGAGCCCATCGACATCACTTCCTTGAGCACAGGGCAGGGTGCCACCACCTACAAATCTTTTAGGTTCTTCTCTCCTAGGGAGGAAGCTCTCCCCTGGAGTGATCCATAATGGGAAAAGATGTATTAGGTTGTGGAGTCTCCTCCAGAGACATTCAAACCTCACCTGGACATGTTCCTGTGTGGCCTGCCCTGGGTGATCCTGCTCTGGCAGGGGGGTTGGACTTGATCTCCAGAGGTCCCTTTCAACCCCTACCACTCTGATTGTGTAGAAGTTACCTCACAGGTCATTCACTGCCAAATCTTTGCATCCTTGCACCTAGAAATAGATGAAAATTCGCCTACTGCTCAAAGAATATTCAGATCTGCGTTTGTCATTTAGCTCTTCCCAGAATCACCTGGATGACAGACCCACCAAACTGGAGTTACTTGAGCTCAGCAGGCCTTGCAGCCTGCACTGGGCCACTTCTCAGGCTGTTATGGACCAAACACAGAATCCTCTGCCACCAGCCTCACTCCCCCCCTCCACGGCAGCTCTTCTTCAGAAAGATATTTGGGCCTAGTTTAAAATAGATAGGTTTTACTGGTACCCAGCCTTCCTGCAGTACTACTTGCAAATAGTCCCACTGGGTGAACGCACTCGGTTTGCAAAACTCCAACTGTGTGTCCAACTGCAATGCTGGTGGGACTTTGGCCCAGGGCTTGGAGTCTCAAGGCCAAAACCACTGAGTGGCACTTTTAGGTGTCACGTTAGGCACACATTATGCCCATCTGTGTGAGTGGTCTCACTTCCTTACATTTACAACCTAAAAAAAACATGAGTAAACTTTGACTTTATGATTTTTCTTTTACTTTCCAGTAAATTTTAGATTTGCAACTTGGCAGAGGGAGTCGTCGCATTTAACCACCTGTGTGGACATTAACTAAGCACTTGAGCTTTAAAACCAAGAAAATACAAAGTGCTAACACTGCTTAGATAGAGATGCTTCCAGCTTTTCTTAGCAAGAAGAAGTTGTGCGTGTGCAGCACCTTCCTATAGTTTCTACTCTCCCTTACTGCACAAGGACGTGGGGAGCGCTGCCTCGTGCAGGAGGATTTACGGTGTCAGAGCCATTCCCATTGCAAGGAAAGGTGCCCACTGGCCTTTGGGAAGGTCACAGCCTCTCTGCGCTGTGCTTACTCGACAAAGGTTGCTCACAAACTGGAAAGCGCCGAGATTTCACAGCTAAGGCCCGCAGGGCTTTCCACTCGTGTTATTCTTAATATTTCATTGAAAAACGCCACCCGGTCTGAACAAAGCCACAGCCTTGTTCCCAAAGGTACTTCCCATGCCCTTGGCCGCGAGTGGCTCCAGCCCAACGAGCTGTAGGGCTGTACTGACAAGACAGAAGAAAAGCTTTGGTAACCACATTTCAGAGGCAGAAAAATCAAAGCCCAGAGGGAATACCGTGACTTACTGATGGCTACACAAGTCACTGGTAGCCTCGGGATCTGAACCCCGGCACACCAATTCCAAGCTCTACACCTTAACTCCAACACTGTCCTCAGATACTACTGGAGAAATATAGACCACAAGAACCGACTGCAGAAAACCACTCAAATTCTTCCATGTTAGAGACATAACCCAGAGGAAAGCATTATTATAACTGCAGGAAAGGCAAATCTATACCATACCCTGGCCCTTCTTGGACTCTTTCCAAGTCCTTGCTGCTCAACACCCCAGGAACTTTGATTGCCGAGTTGTCAGGTTTCAGTTAATTAGCTCTGTTTCGTTAGGCTCTGATCTGCCTCTTCCATTTAAGCCACAGCAGCCTATGCTGTGCCCACCTATGGACTGGATATATGCAGCATCACCTTTAAATCTGAGCCAATTTGGTAGGGCTAGAGCTAACAGGCTGAAATCTGCACCCTTTAGATGGACCGCACTGGGCTCTGGCTGGACCCAACCCAAGTCCTCGCTGAGTGTTGCTCTGTACATAAAACCTGTGGCTTTAGGCGGCTCTTCCCTCGTCAGCCGGAGCCGAGAAGCCTGTTGGGCCTCAGAGCGAGAAGCCCCTGCTTAAATGGTCAGTTCAGAGTCAGTACAAATAAACTGACATTGCTCAAAAGTGAGATCACTGGCAATTTATTCCTGCCCGAGCCCTACCAGAAAGAAAACAGTGTTTCATGTTGGGGCTTTTTTCCTCCTCTCTCCCGCTCTCATTTCTCATCTCTTTGCTATTTCCATGTGCTTCCCACCACACTGTGATTAATCTTTTCTAAGGCCTAAGGGACTGGAGTAAAGAGGTAAGTCAGACTGTATCAAAGACCCTACACAGAGGCAGCCAGGATCTGCCCCAGCCTTTGTGGGGCTGCAGCATTCCAAGAAACATTTTCCACCCTCAAAAGTTATAAAGAGTCAGAACTTTTACAGCTCATTAGTAAATCATTAATGAGATATTCCCTTTACCTCTCAACAAGCTCCTTGCTGCCCTCCCCCAAACCAACCCTCAAATCCTCCTGTGAAAAAGAGCATTTTGTTTTCGAGGCCCTGGAAACGCCAAACTCCTTTTCTTCCACTCCC
Organism: Baryphthengus martii; assembly: GCA_013396935.1. NCBI lineage: Eukaryota > Metazoa > Chordata > Aves > Coraciiformes > Momotidae > Baryphthengus > Baryphthengus martii. The sequence goes on along the minus strand of VWZK01008996.1, from coordinate 546,374 downwards.
CAGCACAACATTTTCCAAGAGCTAAATTCAAGCCTGCCAGAGCTACTGCCAGGGGGGTGGGGAGTTGGAGCCAACCTGCTTGGCTCAAGCAAGGGGATCACCACGCTACGCCACACGTACACCGTGCCGAAATACTGCCTTTCCAAAAAAAAAAAAACAACAAAATCCCACCGAATGATTATGAGCGGGAGCCTCAGTGAAAGGCTGGAAGATACTTGCCTCCAGCACAGATCTTAAATCTACAAAAGAAACCTGCCAGTCTGCCCATCGCTGTCAATTCATGTGAGCAACAGGGTCAGCTTTTGTGGTGTGTGCCAGTAAAAGCTTTTCCAGTGCAGCCACAGAAAAGCACATTCATCAGCACTTTTCACTCCCCGAATAGTTATCAGCTCATAGCAGCAGAAGCACCTTCTGTCAGTGGAAGTCATGCCAGGTTGCAGAGGCTCCTGGAAGCACAGGTGTATTAAAGGAGCAGGTGTAACAAGAGGTCTGGAGCTCCCGCACTGAAAAATAACTGGGTGTTTTCCCAAAACCAGTCGCAAAAAGGATTCGGTGCCACACGGATGAGTGCTGCAGGATCTCAACACTTGACTGAACTACTTTAAGAAGAAATGGGCTCCTGCCAGGTACCCAGCTCCAAGAAAGTCTCCCACAGTATCTGCAAAGGTCTCTATCAGATCCAGATTTCACAAAATGACACTTGGCTTTAAGAAATAAAAGACAAGTTTAGAGAAATTGCTTGCCATCTGACTTCTAGCTGTCTTTAATTTTTATTAAGTGAAAAACAAAAAATCTCCCATATGGATCTCAGAGTATGTCAGCACTTATTCCTACCCTTGCCACAGACTCGGAGTTCTGCAAACATTTACAGAGTTTTGGTGTGGTCATTCTTGCACAATTATCAATAATCCAGCACTACTTGACAGCATCCCCGAAGTCTGAGCTGCTGACACCTTCTGATTGAAAACAGAATTCCCCGATGAAGAAAAGCAGCCTGTCCTTGGTTTGAGAGCGAAGGCGGAAAGTCTAAGGTTGCTGAAAGACTAGAAGTAAAAGCAAAGAACTCCAAATATGTTATATATTTAAATATCACGGGGAGTATGGTACTGGGCCATAGTGTTTTAATGTATCACTGATAATAACGGGACACGTAAGCGCTAAGCCCAAGTCAAAAAGTATCAGCGCCTAGGAGATGACTGGAAATTCACAGTTCAATTTCGTTTTGAGTTTTAAATGTAAACCCAAACCAATTATATTCCACATAGATTTGTCTCAAGAATGTTAACAAAAATACTGTCGACACCAAAATATTTCACTCAGGACGTTGCCTCCCATGACAGCACCTCTCAAAGTCTTCCAGAGATCCTCTCGTGTCCGTGAGTCGGGGGAAACACGGTTAGATGTCACCTGGGAGCTACAGTTAGTTTGTGCCCAGGGTTGGAACTGTAGCTTTAGTTATTCAGAACAGACAGACCAACACCCCAACTCTAGTGCAGCAGCTCTAAGTGTCACACGAACTAGGATCTCGCATTTATGACGGTCCTTCATAAATCTGAGGGAGAAAGATAAATCGGTATGAAAATGGCCACTGCGATACAACATCTCAGGAAGGGGGGACTGCTGAACATGCCACTGCTGGCACTGAAGCCGAACAGGGACCACATTTCAATGATGTGACCATCCCTCCCTGCAGTTGTCCCCTGCTGCTCTGCTTTTACCCCTTCGGCTCCACTTCAGTCAAACCTGGGGCAGCAAATCTGCCTTTTCCTGTAATATCAGGTTGTCGAGACTTTTACAGGTGCAAAGAGCCGCAGTTTAAATGCTTAAAGACAATGCCTTGTGCATCCTGGCAACGTGTTTGGCACCCGTGCAAGAGACTTTTCAAACTTTGTTTAATTCAAAGCTGGATCCCATAGACTCCCACCTTCGTAAATGAACACAGCAGCTCTGAGTCAGCAGAGGGAAAAAAAGTCTTTTAAGATGCCTCACTTTGAAAACTTTAAGATGGCAGCTACCAACTTTTTTTAAGAGACTACTGCTGAGATGCCCTAGTCAATGGAAAACTACACGGAAAAGCAAAATATTTCTCTATTTGCCAAAGTGCAAAGAGGGAAACCAGACAAGATTGAAATCAGCAATTTTACCCTGACAGTGACATCAAATCTTTCCTAATGGAACCACCCGCAACATAAAAGTGATCTATTGCCAGGATGCAAGTGTTCTGGCTGACTTCAAATCAAACTAATTCTAATATCCAAGTACAATTGGTGGAGACCTTGTTTACTCATGACAAGAATCAAATCCAGAATGACTGTTGGAAACCGAGCACTTGTGCTTACCAGAGTTCTGTGGACTTCTCCTGATTTAATCTTTTGGGTTTTTAATCAAGGGCTGGATTCTCTGGTCATCACCTGTAAAGGTGGACTTAAAACATGCCTGTGCTAGAGGAGTTAACACAAGGGTGTCCTCATGGTGCTGGTGGAGACAAAACCAAAAGATTTTTCAGGCAGACTGAAAGTTAGAGAAGGCGCAGGGCCATCATTCTTGATCATGGTGCCCACCACATCCACCTCCCTGCCCAAGGGCCCAGCACACAACCTCACCGCCAGTCCCTCTTCCCCAGGCCTCTTGTGCCCCTCTACCATCCTTTGGGGGCACAGAGCTGGTACCTCACCCACCGCTCCCCACATCCCTTGTCCCTGCAGAGTCAAACACCTTCATGACAGAGCGAGGACGGCAGGGGAGACGTGCCGCCGCAGGGATGGCCGCCAGCTCAGGCACAGATGTCACTGTAGGAGCAGGCCAGGCAGAAAGGAGATGTGACGCTATCAAGGAAATCTTCAAATGCCAAAATATTAGCAGAGAAGTAGTAACAAAGGTACATTAGGAAAAAATAATTCTGAATTAGGCCATAGTTATGCAGAGCAAATGAAGCAAGAACAGCTACTACTAGTTAACAGCCAAGCAAAACCTGCCCATTAAGAGGTATTTGCATTTTGCAAGGGCCCAAAGAGACCTATTTCTCTATTTTATTTCTTCAAATATCTTTTTTGAGGGAAAGGGTAATTTAGCTCAAATTTTCCTTTGATTCTTCTTTAGCGAGCACAATCTGGTTTTTATTGGGAAAGGAATCGTCTTTCCTGAAGAGTTATTAAAAAAGCAAGCCACGTATGTTCAATTAAAATTTTAGATAAGATATGAATTCATTTGCAAAATGTGAAGTGCTAATAACCTTGGCACATTTTAGTCAGATGCGCTGTAAGATCTATTCTTTTCTCCATGAAGACCATTTTATATGAACAACTTAAATCAGCTCCATTAGCAGTTTTAGAAACAGGAATGTGGTTATGAAGCCAATTCCAGCCAGAAAAGGGCAGACATTTGTAGGGGAAAATTAAGGGAATGTAAATCATTTTCCAATAAATATTCCACGCAGAATATTCGGTTCTGTGATATCCAATACTGGCTTTTTCCAGAGATATTGCCTTCCCTCCCTGGGGATGCTGAAAGCGACTGCAGTCTAAAGTTTCAACTGATTGTTAACAAACCCCCAAGCCTGTTCCTACTTTTGATTCAATCCACTTAGAACAGCAGGCTGAGCTCTTCTAATCTCATTTTAATTCTTCCATGGGGGACTAATTGTCCAAAAACCTTGCGAGGGGGCTGGAAGTTCCAGCTGTAGGATGCAACAACTTGATTCCAAGTCGCTGGAGAATGACCATCGTTTAGACTCGGTCCCTAACGGCCCCAGCACACTCTGGGCAGTGCCCTGAACTACCACCTTCCTCATCAAGCAGAATATCATTCTGCCCATATCAAGCCTCCAAAGCCAGCTAACGTTCAGCCTTTAGAAGAAAAAGGATCACAAGAAACAGCCTCAAGAGTTTCACGTTACAGCTGCCCAACAGTGGGCAGCAGGACCGGTTTTCCTCCGTTTGCTGTTGCCGACGCTGCTCTGGAGCCCCCTGTGCCAAGCCACTTCTCCAGGCTTTTGCATTTCTAATAACAACCCAAATCCTAACTCATGTGTCCTCTGCATGCAAGAACCGCAGGGGAAATGTGAGAAACTTTCCCTAAGCTTTTTTTTTTCTTGACCTGTACCTTCTTCACACCTTTCTGTCCCTCTCCATAGCTGGCAGAGCAACAGGGAGTTACCAATCGAGCAGATTGACTATCCTCTCATCGGCTTCCACCATCCAAATAAACCAAACCACAAAACCAAAACAAGTAGAGCAGAAAGGGCATCCCCAACACTTGGGTTCCTCGAGTCCCATCCACTCAGGCCTGGTGCCTGTAAATCTCATCCTGGCTCTTTCACACAAACGCTCCCACCAGCCCCAGAAGTGCCACGATGCTGTTCCGAGAGGAATTTCACACTTGGCAGATGTGTGGGGACAGCCTCCAAAGGCTTCTTCAAATAACCCACATCCTGATTGAAAAAAAAAAAAATCAACCCCTTAACCTGCAATTTCACCCTCCCACCTGCCCGCAACTCCCGTTCCTCTCCACAGCTTCAACATTTTCCAACAGGGATGGCATAAACACAGGAAACTCCTGCTGCGTGGTCACCTGAAGAGGTTTTACAGTAACATTTCAGACCAGCCTATCAAACTAAGAACGCACATTCTCTACAGCTCAGTGCTTGACCCCCTAATACAACTTTCGGAGTATAGGACAAGACACGCAAACCCCACAAAAAGTCACATTCAACGACTCAAGAAACAATTGCAGAGGAGCAGTTCCCGAAGCTCCCTGCAGGCAGTGCCCTGCAAACCAGCACTGCTCGGTACCCTCTCCTCACCAGCTTTATTCTTCAGACTTAATGAGACAGATGCAAACAGCAGGCACTTATTCTCTAATTAACCAATTTGGCTGCCACTTTGTGATCATTAACCCAATGCTGCCGGGTCAAGATCGCACACAAAGTATTTCTTCTTTCCCCGCACCCTCTCCCTTTCCATCCCAAGGCTTGCTGGGCTTTGGAAGCAGCCGCTTCCCTCCATTCCCCAGCTTTCGCCGAGTACAAACCGGCTTTGCTCGCTCGCTGCAGCACCTTACAAGATGTATTCCTGAGATCTAAAAATAAGCTTGTTAGATTATTTGACAGTCAGGAATTAAATGAAATTGGAAGTAGTAATTATTTTCTTGATTATTTAATATGGGGCAGACTTTTATCAAAATATTTTGACATGAGAAGATTTGTGAAAATAAATAAGGCAATCAGCAAGCTATTGCTAACGGAAAAGATTCCTTTTTTTTCAGGGAAACAAGTATATATTACCTGTCACTGCCATGTGAAAGTCTCATGCTTTAAAAGATGATGTGTTAACAGCACTTGATCTAGAAGACAGCATAACAGACAGATCAACATCATCAAAAGACAGATCCATGCGGCGTCGCCCCGAACGTGGCAGAGCCTCTGTATTGTACCCAAAGATTAAGGAACTTCTATGTATTTAGGAGCTCCTGAGGGGCAGAGGCTGGACTACAGGTCTCTGCTCAGCTTGATGAGAATCTTGATCACCAGTCTAAAAACACCAGAAAGATCCACATTCATCCATCCCAGTCCTTCCTTGACCTAGAAACTCTGGATAATCACAACATGGGAGCTGAAGGGCACTTGCCGCTCAAAACATTTACGCCAACTATAAAGAGGGGGTTTGATAACACCGTGTCATCCATCAGGCCAGTACTTTACACAAGCTTCAGCGATCTCACAGCCCAACTCCTTCTGTATGGGACATCTCCTGCCCAAGCCAGAGATCTGTCATAGCTGGTTACGGTCATTTTGACTTGTCTTTTGTACTCGGAGTTAGGGAGGGCCAATGCGAGGGGAACATTTGTTTCCTATCCAGGTAAAGCCTTTTTTTCCAAGATCTTATTATGAAGAGCCTTGGGATCTGCAACAGATCAGCTGGTTAGTGTTAGCTAGGAGGACACAGTGCCAGTTTGTTACAGCTCATACAGCTGCTATCATTACTTGCTTCTCCTTTCTAAAAAGAAGAGGAGTAACATATGAAAGGGATTTTATCTGCTTTAGGGATAGCATTAACATTTTCCTATGCCTGCCTCTTTTTTTGGAACTGGTTTGCATAGCGCTTCCTAGAAATACGCTCCATATGTCCTCCAACTAGCTGCACCAACTACACTAGAGCAAGACATTTCAACTGGGGGTGGAGGGACCCATCCACATGCATTTGTTAACACCAAACACACGCAAAGATGGGCTGTGGCCGAGCCAGGTGAATTGTTCCAAAACAGCAGGACAACTCCCATCAGACTAAGACAAACTAGGCCTGGAAAGATTACATTCAGCACAGAAAACACACACCTCAATTTGGAAAGGCCTCATTTAGCATCTGGTGTGGTGTGTCAGATTCCATTTGAGATACTGGGCTCCAGAGACCAGTGGGAGAAAACAACACACTCCAGAGTACATGTGTAACATGAGGAGTTAATCCCATACAGGCATTCATCTTTTCAAAGCATATAGTCCTGACAGTTTTGGAAAGCACGCTTACAATTTCCATAATGTTTGAAAACATACAGACACTTTCTCTCAGTGTCACAGCGTCTTGAACTTCTGAGGCCCTTTTCGTGACACCATAAACTTCTCCTTGGAAGCACAGTGTGATGTCAGAGGATGTAACAGTACAAGAGGTGAAGAGGAAAGCTGTGGGAGCATTCAAATAACTTTTTCTGGCCTAAAAAGAAATAAAATAAAAACTGGAGTTTGATCCAAGAACATTTTGTTCATTTGCTATACAGGGGTGCCTTTTGTATGAGCACAGACTGTTTTGTGGACTCTGGTCCTCTGTAGTTACCATGAAACGGAAAATATACAATGAAGCTAGTGATGTGTTATCATCTAAGATTTCTATGAATGCTATTTCTGTCTTATGTTCACAGTGACTGCTGGTCAAACGTTCACCCACTACAACTTGACAAAAACAGGAGTTTTAAAGAATTATCACGGATATTTATAGGTTTTCTTCTTCGGTCTTTTATCTTGCCTGCACAGTTGGCATGATAATGGCTCATTAGTGCTCAGCTTTAAATGAATCTTTCAAAATAGCCTTTTTAAAAGCTGTTAGTTTCTCACACCTTCATCAGGGTTAAAAATATCCATATTTTTAATAAATACATCCACTTTGATATCACGCAGGTAAGCCAAACAAGCTTTCTGCAGGCAGAGCTGAACTGCTGCATCCGTCACCTTCCGGCTTGACTTCTGCCATAGTTCCAACAGAGATTTAATGAACAAGTCAAATTGGATGCAAACTTTCAGAAGTTTCACAGCTCTAATCAGCAAAATAAAAGTGTGCTAGATAATTACTGGAGTGTTAAGCTGATATTTATCTCTGTAATCCTCCAGATGAAAGAACTAGATTTCACAAGAAGAGTCTTTAATACCATACGCAAAGAAAAAAGACATTATAGCAACTGATTGAAGGCAAACATTGAGCTGTTCAACACCAGACCGTTCACACCTTCACCCTTGCTTACCCCTGCAAAACACTTCTCTAACACAACCACACCGGCTGTCACCACGATCGGGCTCAGGGCTACCAATGCTCACATATTCGCCTCCCTTTCCTTCTGCTCTCTGCTTTCCCCCATCATTTATTTATTCCACACTCTCCAACTTCTGCTCCCTCATTGTATCGCAGCCTCTTCTGCCAGAAGGGACCATTTTAGCAAGAACAGCTCACAACCAGCAGCATGTACCTCTGCCTCTGAAGAAGGCCTACCGCTCACTCAGGGCACCGGCACCAAGAGAAAAAAAATCTTGCCCATCACTTGACAAAGCCCTATAAAGAGGTGTCAGTGGAGCCTAAGTTTCATTTCAGGCCTGTGTTGAGGAGGCTGAAGTTGAACATGTTCTTACATCTATCTGCAGGACAGAGCTCCTGACCCATCACCAGGACCTCCTACTTATTTCAATTACTCCAATCCTCTGAATAAAAACATAAAAAATATTTTAAATATGGGCAAAACATTCTTCGCCATCCAGATGTCAAACGGAGTAGCTGTCTCAAGATTCCAGCAACACACCAGTCAGCAGTTAGCACACAGCAAACCCAAGATCTCCACCACTTCAGCAAATCCTTTAGCCTCTGAACACAAGGCCCCATTACTAACAGCAATGAACCACCTCAGGAGGAGTTGATGCTACTATTTTGACTCAGTTTCATCTTGCAATTTCAAACACTCACGAAAAACAAAGCCCCAGAGGTGGTGAATACATTTTGGGTCTTTCAAGTTTTTTTTTTAAAACCCCAGGCAGAGCACAGCTGCTCAGCTCATCCCTTTTACCAACCACCTTCCATTGGATCAGTACCTTGATATTCACACCTACCCAGACACTTCTGATTAAAAAATTAAATACAAATGCAACAAAATAAACATCTCAAGAAGAATACATGGATTTGGGCAGTAGAACGTGCCTCCATACGCCAAAGGAAGGAAAGGAGAGAACAGATGGCTTTCTTGCTTTGTCTTCATACTGCTTTCAGACTTAACGCTGCTTCATACTTTGGGTTAATATTTTGATCCAACCTCAGTGATTAACAATAAAGAGACAGACGGAGGATTGTATTTCACTCTGTAATTAGGCAGACACAATGAGGTGAGTTCTCAGCACGGTACAGAGGAAAATAAAGCATCCGCAGCTCCATTAGCGATATTTCCTATGCACAGGGGAAAAACTTTTCTTCCAATACATGTAATAGAAAAGAGAATTTTAAAAAGCCACAAACCCACAAAAAAACCCAACCCAGAGTTTACAGTGTTATTAATGAAACAAAATCCCGCAAGGCCTTCTTTCAGGACAAGACTTAACTCTTCCTTAACGTCAAGCACTCGTTTACCTGTCTGATCACTTGGAGAAAGAAGAAATGGGTAATGTCCTATTTCAACGCTGGACATAACAATGGACTTGCTCTTTTTTCTTTTTTTAAACAAACTGTGTAAAAAAGCTGCCATAATCTTGTTTTAATCAGACTTCAAGAACCTTTGTGAATGTTTTGTGCAACTGAAGAGTCACTGGATGAGTGCTGACTCCAGCTACATCCACAATGAAGCTGGGCACGTGGGTGGAGGATCACCATGAGATCCAGGGATAGATGTGCAGGTAATGGCACATGGAAAACAAAAGAAACACAGCTCTGCAAAGACACACGGCTCTGCAAACAGGGTCCAATGAGAGGGCTGATCTGCTGAGACTTCCGGGCCATGGACAGACCAATCTGCCCACCAACACTGTCAGAGCATTTAGCTTCTATGGGTTTGCTCGTGACCAAGGTGCCACCACATGAAGGAGTCAGAAAGGACTAGTTTCTGGCAAAATCCTTGAGATTGAGTTGCATCTGCAGCAAAAAAAAAGTCCAGGTGTTTGTAGTTTCAGGCCTGAAGGTAAGGGCACACATGCTGGTATCACCCAGTCACAGAGATGTGGTACAAAGGCTGTACAGAAGTGAATGCCCTTGGTCACCTGTACTCAATTTAAAGACCAACATGAAACTAGGACCAAGAAAAACAACCTGTGGAAGGGTCTACAAGACTCTAGTCCCTTCAAGATCTCCACACTGGTGTTGTGGCAGAGTTTCAGGAAGCTAGGCATGACATCTCACCTGCCTTCCATGATGGTTTTTGCTCTTAAAACAGTTTGTGCTTTATGAATGACAGTAAAGTGGTGTCTAACTTCTTATTGCCAAGATGAAAAATACGAAGGAAGCGCCAAAAATAACACGAGGTCTGTTGTGCTCAATGCAAGTAGCAGGAACCTGACCAGTCACAGCAGAAGGTGCCAGGCAGCAGAGCCCGGACAGGGCGTATTCGAGGAGCGCGGGACAAGATCTGATGATTCAGCTCTTCCAACAAACTCACCCTGCTCTATTTACAGCAAAGCCCAGCAAAGTACAACGACCTCTCATGTCCCTTCCTCTCTCCCCTCCCAGAAGCACAGGAATTGCCATGGTGACTGACGAGTGGCCCAACAATTTAATACCCTGCTGTCAACAGGAGCTGGTACTCGGCGCTACAAAGGAAAAATACAACCGCTCTGCCGCAGGCGGTTACAGAACAGCCACTCAGGAGGGAAAGTTTTCCCTTAATCCCCTTGCCATTTGATATTGGCTTCTGGCTTCAGCAGCAGCAGATCTAGAGCCTGCACGGGGAAGCATCTGAACACAACCACAGCATTAAACGTGGCCTTCCAGGCACAGTCTGGAACCCTCCACACAGCCGTGCTCCTCAACAGCAACGGAGCGGTTCCAGTCAGGAGGGCTTGTTCCTCCCCTACAAGAATCACAGCTCTTCTATGAATTACAAGTGTTCCTCACATTAAAAAGAGCTGGCCCAAAATAACAACATAAATAGAAATGCAACTCTTAGCCTGCCTTAGACAAAGGGGCACAAACCTACTCTGAATTGGTCCATGGACTTGCTGGGAGCTGCCCCAGTCCAGATCTTAAACCAGCTATCCCTGCACACCCACTCCTTGCAGAAGCAGGTAACCCACATCAAGAAGTTATTTAAACCTGGAGTGGTCTGAGGGTAGAATTTGATGCTTCAGCCAGATGTCAAGGGCTCAGTCACTACTCCCAACTGGGTCAAGTTTTCCAGAGGATTCAACACCCATCACCACCAGAGCTCTGGTCTTCTTGGAAACCTGGAATTGCCGCTACGCAGCAACACCGACGTGACAGAGAGCGCTGGCCCAGACAGATAGAAAAGGTATCCAACAGCCTTTTACAAAATTATTCTGGACCAAGACTTCTTTCCCAGTTGTGATGGAGAACTCTCGCAGTCAAATGAAGCAGCATATGGAAAACCCCCGGCACTGCATGTTCTCATAATTTTTGGAACACTGTAAATATTTAAGTCAGTAGATCTTAATCCATAAACACAGCTGGACTCAAGAAACAATGATGGTAACTTATTATAATTTAAACAATTGTGTAACAAAACAAACCAATGATAATCGCTTTGGTTTTCTAAGGACAATAGGCGCAACCTTTTCACAAAGTTAACATGATGGGACATGTAATTACATAAAAAATAAACTTCCATATGCTAAGATAAATTATTCTCAGCTTTTAAAGAGCACTGTAGAAGAATGACAGTGGAGGAAAAAAGCTGTATGGTGCAAAGCCAGCATTTTATATAATGTACAGAGCTGGAATGGGAACTGCCAGCCAAAGGACATCCCTTTTCCCTTCTATCCTCTTCCAGAACATATTCATTTAATTGCTTTATGACCAGGAACATCATCCCCCCAAGTTCACCCTCAATGTAAGCCCTTGTGCACATAGTTTACATACAAAGAACTAGTGGCTGATCTCTGCTGTGATTAAGGAGAGGAACATTTATTCAAACTGCGCAAGAACAGACCTGGGCAGTCAACTCACATCTTAAAAATAAGTTAAATGGGGTTTAAGTGCTTTCCTGAAAGTTCAAATAAGTTCACTTCCTTCTCATTTCCATTGCTTCTTTGCATTTTCACAAGTGTTTGCATTCAGTAATATAACCTAGAAACAGAATTAAACACAACATGGTTCAAATCCATTTTGGAATTGTCCTATGCAGGGTGGGTGCTATTGGGAAATTTTTACCAGAGATTCAACTAACACCAAAACACCCCATGCAAAACCAAACCAGGATTTAAATCCATACACTTTTTTTAAAGCAAAAGCCTTTATTACTTTGCTAACACCAACATAAAATTAAAAAAAAGGAAAGACACACCCTCTTCAGCTTTCATATTTTACATCCAGTTTTCAAGAGATAAGATTCCTACTCAATCTTCCAGCATCTAGAGTTCAAGTGAAAACTGCAAATGAGGAAGGCTAAAGCTCTTCAGCCAAGCATTATAAAAGTTTATTGCAGGTTTGGAATATCGGTCATAACACCAGAATTTGGCCTCCTTAGAAATTATGGTAGATAGACCCGCTACATATATGCTATGAACCCCAACTTCCAGCTCTTGGTGAAGTCATCAGTACCACATCAAATGAGAATGAGCCATCTAAACCAATTCTTTACACCAGGAAAATTCCTAGTTTGAAAATTGCTAGTTCAAAGATGAGCCCATGAGCAAACCAGTGCATTTTCCAGCTCCCTCTCCTGCAACAAGACAGATGAGCCATATTAACTGCAACTTTCAAAAAAAAAATCAAGTATGGAAAACATCAGTTCCATAGTACAAGTCTGGCAAAGTTATAATCAACTAAAATCAGCATGTTATAATAGGAACTGACAGGGAAATTCTAGCTACTTGTGTTGCTTCTAAGCATTAACATCATCTGGCAAAGGGATGAAGCCACAAAGCTTAGATCCAGTTCTGGACTAGAACTTCCCCCACGTTTTCAGGGACCTTTGCAAATGGAGTTCAGTTTGGTACAGGTGGAAATGCACCTAAGGCAGAAATCAATAATTAGAAGATCTAAAATGGGTAAAGGTTCAAAGGACCCCTTTCCATTTGGATTAAAACTCTTTTTTCAATAAAGAAAAACCACAATACAAGATGGTAATTCCAGTGCCTGCCACGTGATCCCTCAGTCAGGAAACTGTGCTTCACACCAGCAATATTGTCTCTGCTCCATTTGAATATAGAACGACACTCTTTAAGAAAAGGAATAATAAATCTAGAACAATGACCACATTAATCCAGAGCCTATGTAGCAAGATCTGCCAGACAACCATTAACAGACATTTATGCAAGTTCCTAAATGGGAGATCATTCATTGACTTGCAAATGATGTCACTCTCCAGATGATGGAACATTTTTTTCTTTTTTTTTGTGGCTTTGCCACCCTATTTCTGCAAGGCTGTGGGGAAGGTAAACAGAATTCCACTTACTGTGTCTGCAGCCTAAAGAAAAATAAAACTCAACAAACTACAGCTTGTCCATTGAGGCCAGTGTTTTCAAAGCTGAGTGCTTAACATTGGTCACCTAAATCCAAATTTAGGAACATAAATAAGTAATCTGCTTTTTTTAAAGCCTTCAAATAAGAATCTTATGCTCCACAGTGCTTTCCTATTCCATGCTCTTTTTCAGGGAGGACCTCGAGGGGAGGGAGAAGGTAGAGAAGGGGGACTTTGTGCTACCTGAACTTATTGTCTCCCAGACTTCAGTCTACTTGCAGCAGGACTGGCTAGAGAACAACCATTCTGCTCCACTAAACCCTCCAGCATTTTGAAATTTAGCTTCATTCCACATCACTGCTGATGAGAGAGATTTAAGAGGAGGTGAGAGAGTGACTGACGTGGTTGAGAACAGAGAGTTCAATCTGCTTTAATCAGAAAAGCAATTGCATCTTCTCCATCTTCCCAAGATGTCACAGAACTGCCCCAAACCTGAGGAAACTTACTGACAAGTATTTCAAGAAAACTTATTATTCCAACTGGCTTAATGCTTTCCACAAACAGGAGATTTCAAACAGTAAACAAACTTTTAATCAAACCATTCTTGGCCATCTCTATTTATAGGAGACAAGTAGTTTTCCTAGTAGATAAGTTTGCAAATGTGAGCTGGGAGCAGCCAACACAAGAGCACGGCTCCAGCACTACCACTAGGAACAAGCAGCCAGACAGGAATATTTTCTCATCATTTTCTTCATAACAAACCCATGGTGAGGGCTCAAGGGAAAAGAAAGGAAGTTGCTTGAACTTTGAGAGCAGGAATGTCAGAAGTAATCACCCTACACCCACTGGGGTCAGCAGCAGGAGAGTGGCCAAAACTTTCAAAAAACTTTTTGCCTTATATGTATCAATTTCAGGAATCTGAGTGATCAGAAGCCATCTCCTCACTGGGCAATAGGACCTAGTCTCTTGCAGAACCCCCTTCCTCTATTGCCCACCTAGGATGGTGATGAGTCACAGGTCTGCAGTCACCCTGCTTACCTGAGGTACCAGATGGAGCCACACAGCACCTCAGACCCCTTCATTTGCCAAGTACAGGGGCAAAACATCTTCCCAAAGGGTGCTGGGCAGCATCAGGATACCTACCTGTGTGCCTCTGATCTTGAGCAGGACACCGAGGCAACTGTGACTCAGTGACAGTGAAGTAAGTGCCAAAAGTGAAGTGGAGTCAATGCAGATTAAGTCTTTTCTCCCTCTGTCACACAATTTTTCCAAATCCATAGCACCCACAGGATCTTACAAGCACTGGCTTAGTTTGATGTGGACAGGCATTTAGCAAAGAGAACGCTGCTACTGTCTTCAGTAGGATCACGTTTAGACCAAGACTAAAATTCCAACAAGAGTGACTTGGGCTACATGAGGTTCAAAGTTTGAGCCAAAGCACCCTCAAGCCTTTCCTCGCTACTGTGGTTTAAATGTTTAAGTTGCCTAAATCCATAGACATCACAAAGCGCAAACAGTTCCAGTCCAACCTGACTGTTGGAATATTCCTTTAAAATTCCTGTATTTCTCCTTATTTAGTCTTCCCTCATTACTATTTTTGTGAATTATTCACATCAGAAATAGTGAGTCACAAAAAAAAAGTACATAAATAGCTACTTATGTTACAGGACAGAATCCCTCAGTATTTTCAATCTGCTAAAGGTCTGATTGCAGGGTCTCTCAGGTTGTTATTTCCAGAGTGCACTTGCCCAGCACCCAAGGCAAAGCAAGTGTTGGGGGTGGGAGGGCAGTGATTTTCACTGAAAATAATCCAGAGCAAAACACTTAGTAAAAAAAAAAGGACATGAGACAATGCAAAATTACAGATTTTCAAGTTAATTCAGATAATAAAATGCCACTGAAGAAATAAAGCAAGCACCAAACAATCCAGGTAAATTAAAAATCATAGAATCATTTCAGTTGGAAATGATCTTTAAGATCACGAACTCCAACCAATTAACCTAACACTGCCAATCCCACGACTAAACCACATCCCTAAAACTCTCAAGTCGAGTAGCTGACAAGAAGCTAGTTACAGCTAATTCAGTTCATATTCAGCACGTTTTGGTTTTTTTGTGTGTGTGTGTAACAGTTTCCATAATTCTACACTTAAATACGTGATGGAAAGGCAACGAGAGCAGGGTGATCTGTGCCTCTGCACCCCCAAATCCTGCTTTGGCATTTCATCTCTGCTTAGCTGAGCCTCAATCTCATGCACAGTTTGCTTGCAGCAAGTCTCAACAAGCCTGGAGTTGCCCATACATTTAGGAGTTCATTGGTGGGGTGTTCCAAATTCACACACAGAGCATTTTGACTTCGATTTCCAGAGAAGAGGCTTTGGGAAGGCTGCTGTTCCCAGCAGAATGATCCAGTGTGCAACCTGGATCTCAAATAGGAGCTACTTTATCTCCTGCTTTTTTTGGGACTGTGTTTTCCTGACCCTCTGACTCCTCTAAGGCTGAAGTGGCAGCAGCATCTCAGCAGCCACACATCCTTTCCCACCCAACTCCGAGGTTCATTTGTTGGGTAGGACTCCCAGGCTAAAATCAGAGAGATACCAGGTCCCCCCGTGAAGACCTGGGATGGGATCTCGGAGCAGTGGAAGCCTCCAGTACCCAACAGGATTGTGTTCTGACTTTGAAGAGCTCCCTCTCCTTAATGCTTATTCCAAAATGATTTGCAGTTTTTTTATAGAAGTGCAGTGGAGATGAAAACTAAGCATTAGCAAAGAAAAAAATAGAAGTGAAAATACATTTTCAGTTAAATTTCGAAAAGTCAATGAGACAACAAAATACAGAAAAGTTGTTCCAGATGGCAAGAACGCACTCAAGGAATTTCATTTAATCACACTTAGGCAAGATGTTTCAATTTGGATGACTTATATCAATTGCATACTTAATTTAACAAGCCTTCCTACTGAAGTAAATGTAAAGCTCCCAGGAGCAGGAAAGGGTCTCAGTGCTTTTAAGTGCAAGCACAGTATGGATGGAGCTGACAGTCTTTTTATTATTCTCTTGAGGAAAAGCCACGGTTCAGCAAGACACTGCAAGAATGCGTCCACTTGGAAAGCGGCCTCGGGCCACTTGCCCACCGGGGTCATCAGTTCTCTGGCCACTAAGCTACCAAGACAATTGCCACCTCCCACGTCCTACCTGAGAGGCAGGATGGTCAGGTCCCAACGTCTTGTAATCACAGAATGTCTTCAGTTGGAAGAGACCTTCAAGATCATCTAGTCCAACCTTGGACCAAACACTGCAAGCTGTAATGGGCCAAAAGAGAGAAGGAACTCTCTAAATACAAAGGTTTCAGCTCCTATAACCTGATTCACATTCAGCAAGCTCCGAGTGCTCTTGCCCCAAGGTAAATCACCAAATGGATGCTCCAGAGATGTGTCACTAAGACAGTCCAAGCCACTCAGCTCTCCTCAGGCAGACAGGCAAAGCCTCTTGGAAAAGTCAAACAAAGCACTGAAATTCCACTTGGAAGGGAAACTTCACGTTCCACCCAGGTTTTCCTCACGCTGCAGTCATTTCACTCACCTTCCAGAAAGACCTAATGGTTCCAAGATGACCATTTATTTAGAGATATATTAATACATAGGCAGGTGAGGTTCCAAAGATCCTACTTGCCTTAGTCATTTCATTTGTAAAAGCCTGGGAAGGGACCACAGCTAAACAGACCTAGCCCATGAACAGCTCAGTGTCAGACCTCTAGCGCAGACTTTCTACACTTCCAGTAAAACATTTTCCATCTCTGAGGCCACAGCACCTCTCAAACAAAACATTAAAGACAGATTATTTACAGAGGAGTTCTCATGATGAGTTGACACTCAGTTTACACCTAAAGCGCGCACCAAAGTTTCTGAAGATGTGGAGAATTTCAGTCACCTCCAGAGCACTGCAAATCCAAATGATCTTTTTGCACAGCTTCTTCCTGCAGCTGTACTCTGAAGGGAGATATACATACGCATACAGGTATGTATATTAGTTATTACTCAAATAACTGCAAGAAGACCTTTTCTTTGGCGACTGTTTATTCCAAAGAAGTGAAGCAGGATGAGCTGTAGCTTGCCAGCTGCACGTTTCACTTTCCCATATCCCCAAACAGAGATTTAAAAAGAGCCTGTTTATCAGATCTGTATCTAACTCCTATTCCACTGTGAGGTCTAAAAAGAAATTTCCATTCTCACAAACATCCCCCTTGGGGGGCATTACCGTCTGCTCCCATCATTGTAAAGGGTCCCTCTTCCCTTCTAGTCCAAAACCCACTGAAGTATTTCTTTAATGGCTATCAAACAAAAGGCTGGAGGCTTTCTTGCCCTAATTTATATACAAATACATTACCAACTAAAAGGTAACTGAAGAATAGAGCTGGTAATGGAATTCCTTCTGCAGCCTGAACTGTAGCATTGCTACTGTGACATCATAATAATTAGTTAATCTGCCCTCTAATTTGACTCATTTTGCATTGGCAGACTAGAAACTGCTGTCTACTTGATTTCTCACTGAAAATTGTGGTAAGGAAAAAAAATATTTTTCTCCACAATCCATCCATTCTACACATGATCTTTTCCCTCTTCTCTCCACCACCACTGTAGATCTAGAATACGCCTCCATGAAGACGTGGAGACTCCATGTGGAGTTATACTCCACAGCCACTACCATAGTAGAATTTTGCTCAGCGCCACTGAAATACACCCAACCGACACCCTCAAAACTGCCTTTGCATCGCAGCCTGATGCTGCCGAGGCTCTTGCTCCACAGCCGGGTTTAGCTCCGTGAAGTTCACCACAAACTTCCCTGTTGAATGGAGGCCTTTCTCTTTCCCTTCCATACACAACCACTCTTCACTTGCAAAGGGTTTGCAGTGAGCTCAAATTCCCTGAGTATTTCTCTTGATATTCAAAGTAACAAAGGCAGATCCTCCCTTCTCACCTAAGCTGCTGGGCTGGATGGAACAGCCGTGCCTCGGGAAGGCGGGGGGGGTAAAGAAGAGTTCAAGGCAGAACTCTCTGCTTCAGCAGTGCCCTCATATGACTTGGATGCACATTTCTTTCCATCAGGAACCAACTATTTTGCTACCCCACCTGTGCAGCCAGATGTCAGGCACCAGTAATTCAAGTCATTACAAAGGCACTTTAGAAGCTGTACGCTTAGAAAAGGCAGGGAGACAAACTCATGAAGTAAAGGGTTTATTTTCCAATTAGTTCAAGACTTTGACAAAACACATCTTGTCTTTTTAAGTGTTATATTTACCCCTAGATGTACAAGATTTGGGATACCCTTTTTCTCAAATCAAGCTCCATTTTGATGGTTTCTGCAAGATGAAAGTCACCACTATCTAAAAAAAACCCAAGTATAAAGTGTATAACTCACATCGAGCATTTGCCAAAATGTTATCCTTCAGCAATTCTTTTTAAACAAACATAAAGGAAATGAGATGACCTTTAAATCGCTTCTTGACATGTACTAAATCTACTGAAATTAGGAAGATTCTCTGGAAAGAGCTGCCTAATTTTAGTACTCACAGGGTATTTTTAGCATGTGCTAAGAATATTTTGTATACTGAAAGAATGCTGTACGCAGCAACACTGCAGGGATTTGTCAAGCTTTCAAAGTCTGGGGTTTAGGTTAAAGGGCAGTAGAAGTAGTAGGTGGATGGCTTGAAGCAAGCAAGAAATAACCACCAGAAGCTAAACAAAGCTTGCACCACCTGGCAACAGTCTTTTATTACTCCCATCCTCTTTATCCTTCAAAAGCAGAGCTTGGGGTTTCATTAGTAAACAAATTCCATCTCCCACCCATCACCTTCTGCTCCTCAGACACAAAGCAGGGGAAAAGTGACTCGAGCCTGAGCTGCAGGCTGCACAGGTAGGTTGGAGCAGGCAGCTGAATCCCAGCCCTAAACCAGGATGAGCTCAGTCATCCAACGTTCCCTCTTTGCAGAGACGTGAATTCCGCAGCCAAACGGAAGGTGAGCAGCAGCAGAACAAGTGTCACAAACTGGTGCTGCCAACAACGACATATGGAAGGAGAATAGGCAACGCAGCCGCTGCCCAGAGACACCCCCAAGAGACCTTGAGCACGTATGGGGTGTGTAAGTTGAAGCACACACAGCCATGGAGCAGAGGGTTTGCTAGAGACCTCTGCTTAGTGGAAGCAATTTGCCTCCGAGAGGAGATTTGTGTCATGGGGAGAGAAAGGACTGCAGCCAGCTGTTCCCGTCTGAATGTCGAGAGCATGGTCTTTCCTGCTGTACCATTGATGGGGTGCGACGAGCAGGAAGCTCCAACAGGACACACACCGCCCAGCCCAGCTCCATATGGTTTCATGGAGCTGCAGCCAGTGGCACCATCACCGAATCTGGTCACAGCACCAAACAAGCTGTTTGTAAGAGATGTGTAAAGGGGCGTATCTTGTACTACAGTCTGAGATGTGATGGTATAAAACCATTGTGGACACCACAAACAAGATAGATGGAAACTGGATCCAGCAGACAAAGGTGACTGCAAGTTTTTGCTTCCCATCACCAAAATGCCAGCTCAGACTACACCAGATAGGCTGAACTCGCCACCTAAACCACAACGACAGAGCAGCACGAGCCTGAAGGAAGAGCAGACAAGGACAAAGTAGAATACAAGGAGAATTTGAAAGAGGTTACATTTCCTGGACCGTGACAACAATTCCAAAGAACTGAGGGGCCCAATTAGCAACTTTCCAGTTAATAAGTCTATCACTTAAGAAACTCAGCACCGTGAAGACTGAAGCAAAGTCAGAGGATGAGTTAGATACCATCCATTAAATACAGTTCTTAATGATAAGAAATTGAGAACTGCCACCACATTTCTCCCTGATGTGTGCGTGCACTCCCTGAAACACTCACACAGGCAAAGCATTCAGAGTTCAGAGACATGGGCTGTGCTGTCATTTGTTCCCGACTAGATCAATGAATTGCTCTACTCAGTTTTCTAAGAGCAAAAGCACTGACCACAGATCCACTCAGATTTAGTAATGCCCAATTCAGCCTGTAGCAGCTACAACTTCAGTGCCTTCATTCTTCCCCCCTCCTCAGGGCAGCTCCTACTAGGAAACACCAGCAGCTCCCAACTCCCTGTACTAGTTTCTGCGGATCCTTGCACGGAGCACCTCTCCCCACGCACTACACTCAGGAATGTCACTTTAGAGCAAAATGCATATGAGTAGGTGATTGCAGTAGGCAAACCACTGGGCAAAACCACCAGGAAATAAAGAACAGAAACAAGGACTTCAACTGCACGTGAGCTGATCTTCCAGCCCTGCAGTTTGTGAAGGCATCTTCATTGCAAGTAAATACTTGAAGCATAAAGATAAAAGTTGCACATCTCCATTTTTGTCCTGTGTAACAGAACTCCAGGACAGGCAGGGTGGCAGAAAACCCCATCCCAAGGACCTAGCTCAACACCACCATTTCAGAAGAGACCCAGCTCTCATACGTAGCCAGTACCGCCTGCTCAGGAGCCATCAGTGATGCACACAGGCACAAAGTTCAGGCAGAGAATGTTTTGATTGTTAATTCAAGATGCTCTCCGGGCTCTGTGGTGACCCAGCTGGTCATTCCCGCTCTTGTTTGTCCGAGCAGCAGAGCAGTCTGCAGATCCCAGTGGTTATGAGTAAGGCAGCATCTATGTGGTTCTGTTAACAGCGTCTTCCCAGAAAAGATCACAGAAGCCCACTGGTACTTCAGAAGGTCTTCAGACTTTTTTTTTTCCCCCCAAATACATTACACAAATATATTTATAAATCTCATTTCAGATGAAAGCCGGAAATGAGATTTATTTTCCTCAGCCTTCTGATAAGTTCCTGTAGACAAAGCCGTACAGAAGCTGCTGCTCAGCACAGGCTGCACTTAGTGCACGTATTTAAGGGTTGCACGTAAGTGTTTCTTAGCCAAATATTTCCACCCATGGGGTGATGTGTTTACATACCCTGCAGTACACCATCAGCAGTTGACTTGGGATACACTGTGCTTCTAATGTTTGAAACCTAACTTGCTACATGCTGGGAATCAGGTAGCCTCAAATTGTTTGGCTTCATTGCTTCAGATGTGAAAAAGCATTATCTTCCCTTTTTGGAGATGACTCTCCCCAGGATTCTCTTTCCCCTACCTAAATATCTGAAAAGTTAGCAGAGGCATAGTCAGGAAATAGAAGAAATTATATAGCTCCTGCAACACAGAATACATTCAAATAAACCAGAAAAAAGCTACCAAAATAACTATGAAATTTACAGTTCTCTGGAAAAAGACCACCTTGTTTTTCAGAAGACGGGAGTGAACCAACACATTACTAATACCCATGGATGCTCAAGGATGGAAGTGTGGAAGTTTAGATCGTTCTGGCCATCCCAGCTGCTGTATTTCTAAACCTTTGGTGAGACACAGCATGAGACATTCAGCTTACACGTCAGGACTTACAGGAGACCCAACACGAGGCAGAAAGATTTCAGGAAGAAGCCTCCTGTGCTATGACATCATTGCTTCCACAGCACCGCGGTGCTCCTCCTTTCAATCCACAGCATTCACACACAGCCCACTGTCACTGCACCCCAAGTACTTCCTCATGCAAGGAACGACCATTTGCGCATGTGAGAAACTACAAAGAGACTCAGCCCTCAAGTAAAGCACTTTTCCAGAGGGGTATTTAACTCCCCTTCAGTTCCGAGAAAACTGACACTGACCCCGAATGACTTGCCCGACCCTACAGAGTTCATCTCTGTCATTTTTCCCTGTCTTTTCCCTCCACAGCACGCTTTTGCAATGTCAGCCACGCTGCTCTGTGACCACTGGCAGCAGAGGATGGGCTGTGCTCAGAGCAAGGCACACTACGGGCACAAAGGCAGTCGGGGTTGACGTGGCTTCTTGTCCCCATCGCCTCTGGAGAGTCTTTCACGGTTTGTTCAAAGAGACGTCCACCTCCTTACGAAACCCCAGGGAGTTCAAGTGCCAGTGGGTCCTTATTACCTTACCCAGATTTCTGAAAGGCCAAGATTGTCATTTCTGACTGTAGCCTGACACAGATCCCAGCACAGAACACTTCCTAAATAATGCTTTACTGGAGCCTTGCGGACACAGCCTGCACTTGAAAAATCATTGCTTATCTAAAACCTGGAGTATGTTGTCCACCCCTATTGCTTGTTACCAGCCAAGAGAACTGGCAACAGGCACCAGAAAGGATTTTGAGAAAAGACCTTGATTCTTAGGGAAGGCAGGAGGCCGGAACCGCTCCTTGCAATTGTTGCTGAACATTCAGGGATCTTTAGAAGCAGCTGAGCCACCGCCGTGCTCCGGGAGAGCCGCGCTACACACACTGCTCACAGCTCATTAGGCAGAGAGGGGGTCCTGCCCTTTCCATACAAGACACGAGTGGAAGCAATAGATCAAACCCAGATCTTGAACTCCTGTAGTAAACACAAAGCCTATCAGGAGGAGCTGCTGGCAAGCCCAGCATCCAAGAACCATGGGAATGCGCTTGTGACCCCATCTGCAGGCATCCTAAACAGCTTCGCTGAAATTTCACAAGCAGGGGGATGTCCTAGATAATGGATGGGAGCCCAGCTGCCCCCAGATGAGGGAGTTTCCTTCGTGCGCGAGTCCCTCCGTTATTCCAGCAGCATCTGGCAGCGCCGCTCTTGTTAAGGCTGCTATTTATAAAGCCTGATTGTTCGTTCAGGGACAGCTTTTGGCATAGGAGGCCTCAGGAGAGCTGGAGTGATCTGGTTAACAAAACATCCAGCAAGCTGGGAAATCAAGTCTGCTTTTGATTTATAATGCAGCAAACTAAAATTACGATTTGCCAGGCTCATTTTGGCACTCTCATAATTCAACTACAGTTCTGATTATTTTAAAAAATAATAATTAAAAGCCCACCAACTTTAATTACCATAATTATGGAAATACTCAGAGTGAAAAGGACTTGAAAATAATGAGGGAAACTCGCACAGCTCCAACTCCACCAATTAACAGGCCGGTAGGTTTGCGAGACAAGTTTCAGCAAAGCAGAACTTCTCCACTGGCACCGTTGCAGCTGAAGGTGTCTAGGGTTTATTACAAACCTATTGCACCCTCTTGTGCCGAGTTGTCAGACTTACTTGGCCTTGGCTGGCTTAAAAACTAATTGCTCTGCAGCACTTGACCTTCAAATGGGCTCTCCTGCAGCAGGCTATGGCAAAGCACACAGCATCCAAGCAGCAGGATGTTGAGGGCTGCTGCAGGTGTCCATGTGATAAACTCATTTTCCATGCAAGACTATTGCTGACTTCCAAGCTTTTGGGGATCCTCTGGATCTCTGTTTTGCATATGCAACCTTAGATTTTTGTTGAGTTCAAAAAATTTTAGAAACTTTGTAGAATCACTGGGTAGATAGAGCTTCCCACAAATCTGTCTGGCCAGATAGAGCTGAACTGCACCTTTTTTGGGCTTCCTATGGGGGAAAAGCAGCTAAAAATCTATAAACACAAAGAGAATCCCTCCAAAACAGGAGTAGTTGTCCTGCCTTGGATCAGGCCTCAGGTAGAGGAATCACATCCAGTGTTTGGTGCCATATCTTAAGCAAAGCACAGAACTGGAGCAAATTCCAAGAAAATGGGTAAGAAATAAGATGTCCAGAAAACTGACTGAGACACAAGGCTGACTGATCACAGCATCCAGCCTAGGAAAGATCACTGAGTTCCTCTCAGTCTTCAACTAGGCAAGAGGGAGCAAAAACGATTTTTTCTTTTCCCTCTCTGCTCCTGGTTGATAGGACAAGGAGTAACAACGCTAATTCGAACCATGGGAGATTAAGGTGAAATATTAGGAAGACAAAAACCTCCTCCATCGGTCTGGTAAAATACTCCCTCGCTGCAAATTAGATTAGGCAGGTATATCAGGACTAACCTGGGTACAACAGATCCTGCCTCGAAGCAGCAGGCTGAATTACACGGTTCCTCGAGGTCCCTTCCAGGCTCGTTGCTATTGTGTTGAGCTCCGGAATTGTTCCTCTCTGATTAACACGAGGTTTGTTTTCACAGTATCAAGCGCAAGCTTGTCCACCAGCTAAATACAAAAGTTCTTCTCTGGCAATCACATACACAATCCCCAGCACCATCTCTCTCCTGCTGGTAACACCAGCGGTAACGCTCGCTTGCAGCTCCCGATCACTGCGAAAACAAAACGTTTCTAAATATTTCACTGCTTTAATTGCAAATTTCAGTCCGAGACTATGAAAAAATATTTCAAGTAGAGAAAAATCCACAAGTGTCTAAAGCAATGGACTGAATAGAAAGCAGGATCCTCAGCTGCTGCTGCCAGCGCGGTGCCAGAGTCTCCCTCAAGCCAGGTTTGGCCCATTCTTTCCTGAGGATGAAATCTGAAGAAAATATACTAAATAACTCCAAAAAAAAGGGGATAAGAATCATAATGCTCTCATTTAACAGGGATAACCTTCCCTACATCTCTTCCTCCTGAAGGCAAGATGCTGCAGCAGGAGCAGGAGATCTAGAAGGGTTTTCCAAGCGCTGCCGGGGAAGTTTCCAAAGCCTGGCTCAGGGGCGGGTAGGATGGGCCTGCAACAATTGAAACTAAATTGCATTCTAATCCATGAATCAAAGCCCTTGCAATTACCATTTCAAGGCAGGTGAAACAATAACAAATAATGAACAAAGAGATGTCTCAAGTCTCTGCTGACGCACTGGCTGTGCTTACAGCACAAACTGCTAACTGGACACATTCTACCCAGAGCTAAGGTGATTGCCAGCCAGAGCCCCAGTTAATCAAGTCTGAGAAAAATGAGTGTAATCTCCTGGATTGTTAAGTCACATTTCAAACCACCTCCAGCAGGCACCCAGTGTAGTAGTTTTTATAGTCTTCGCAATCTGGCTTTGCCAAATTGCACGTTGGCTTCAAAACAGAGCACTCTCTTCAACTCCCTCAGCGTGGGTTAAAAAGGCACATAGGTAAGGTGCAAATCATACACATCTCACTTTCGGTGGGTTTACAGTACACAAGATGAGGCTCTCTGCATTGAAGACTTTACAATTTTGACAAGATTTACATAAAAATTCCTATTACAGACCGAGATTGTTGAAGTGGGTGTCAGTCAAGCTCCTAAACCACAGGTTTCTCCCCCATAAGGCTGATACCTGCACACTGATGACAGGTTCGTCTCAAAATTTCTTAGCGACTCCTTCAAAGTGGTCACAAACCATAGGTTGAAAACCAGTGGTTTTAGTAATTTCCCGGTACGCTTTTCTTGGTCTCTCAATCCATCTAACCTCCGGCCCATAGCCTATCTCTTGCAAATCACCCATCTTGAACACGCAAACTTTCTCTTCCCAGCTCAAGAGACCCGGAGCTCAGAAGCAAGAAGTGTTACCCATGGCCAGCACCACGGAGGTCTTTCCGTATTAGCAGCAAAACCTCAGCCTAGGCTCTGAAGTCAACAGGAAGGCAAGACGGAGGAGAGGCTGAAGCAGCCAGCTCCCCGGCAAGCGGCACTTCCAGCTTCAGACTCACTGCAGCACAGGAGCACTGGGAACATTGAGTTTAAACCCAAGTTGGGATGAAGGCTCTGAGATTTGAGTGGATCTCTTGGGGGCCTTCACCTGCCAACAACTGGCCCTATTTTTACTTTCAGGTGCCCTGCAAGGGCAAAGGTTGCTGCTTGCACCACTGAGCTACCGAGGCTGCCTAACCTCACGTAGCAACTCGTTCTGAACGGCACAGGAACGATGAGTTGTCCAAACTGCTTTTGTTATTGGACTGAATAAAAACAGCCTTAACTAACAGTGGGCTTTTGGCAGGACAGGTACAGAGACCCAGCGAGTGTTAGTCAACCCCTGGTCCTCCCAGCTCAGCCTGCTATTAACACATAGGCTAAATCCCCTACCAACAGTACTGGAAGCCGTGTAGGTGAACAGCAAACAAAGCTGGCCCTTTCAGATGAGCTGATGGAATAGGAGCGTTGCCTGCAGGAGAACAGAAAGGGGAGGGGAACTAGCTAAGCCTTGGGCTCCAGGGAATCCACGGCTGGATGATTTCTGGGCACCCATCCTGCTCTTGTTCTCCTGGAATCGTAGGGCATTAAGTTCACATCCACGTAGAGCTCACGCTGCTTTGGATGTGGTGACAGCGACGCCCGTCCAGCAGGGAGAGAGCTCCTCTGCTGAGGAGCAGCTGGGTCAGGACCCGGCGATATCCCCTCCCCACTGCAGCCCCCACACCGGCTGTTTGCCTTGGCCGGGGCTGAAGGCAGCAGCTGAGCTCAGCAAGTTGCATTTCGAGCACAGCACCACTGCAGCCGGGGCTCTTTGCTGGCAATGTGACTCCTGCTCCAAAGGTCACCTTCTCCTCCATCCCCTGAGCCCAGGGAGGGAGGAAAGAGGCGGGGGGGAAAAGGAGGAGCGGAGAGAAAGGGAAGTTGATTCTCACCACAGCTGCAAGCTCCAGCTCTAAACTGCTAACCCCTTTGCTCCTTGGAAAGCTGACTCCCAAATCCCTAGGTGTTTCATTATCTCTTCCACTCCCTCCCAGAGTTTCTCTCAGGTAATTGTTCCCACATCGCATCTGCTTCAATTGGAGCCAGCTTCCTCCTTCACTAGACGGTTTTTCGGCATAACTGAGACTTTGCACTTCAGCTCTCTCATTCCCTGCATAAGCAGTAAAAACTCTGAGAGGCAAACAAGCAAGTTTGTGCAGGGACAAAACTCATACCCTGTTAGAATGGGAACCACCATCCCCAGGGGAAGCTCCGTTCTTCGCAATACCGAGAACCAGACTAAGCCCAGAATCACAAACAACCTTCTACCAGCCAGACAACGTGACCAGACACCGACGGACTTGCCTTTAGACCCTATGCCGCTCACACACACGCCGCTAAGATTCCTCCAACTCCAGGGAGAACAAAGGAGTTGTCGTTCCCACATGGCTGCTGATAGAGCGGTGGTTTGCGGAGAAGTTACCATTCCTGCTACGAACAGCAGGCAAAAGTTGCTGCGAGTATTTCAATCTTTGGTTCTGGTTAGGTCATCATAACCCTCGCAAGACAAGTGAGGAATCATGAGCTCATCCCTTGGCAGGAAGGGACTGACTGTAGTTTGCAATATTCACAGTAATTTCTGTAATTTAATGCAGAGGGTGAAGTTCTCAACCAGGGTAAATGAGAGCAATGTCAATTATTTTTTGCACTATTGAGGCAGCTGGGTCAGAGAGTTAATAAAGAACTTAACTATTCTTAAAAATTTCCTCTGTTCACCTTGAAGATCACCCCTTTAAAGCTATCTACTGGTTTGGGGTTGCTGTAGCTGTCAACTAATTGCTATCTGGTGGGTGCTGTAAAAGGCAAAGTGCTCTCCATTATGGCTTTGTCTGACTGGATCTGGAGAAAGGGAAACGAGCAGAGAAGGCAGGGGTCAAAAATGTTTTTAGCAAGATGCGCATGGATAATCATCAATCTCAACAGGCAACTAATTATAAAAATAACTCAATAACTAGCTTTGTAAAGTGTAGCAGTGCTCATCGGGCCAAATTCAATACCGCTGCAGATTCCTGGAAGCACCCCAGTAACAGAGGGGAGCTGGTTTATCAGACATCCCCAGCTTTTCCTATGAATAGAGACTTCATAGCAGGGCAGGAATGCTTTGCATTACTTTCTGTATTATGCAAGAATTATTACTAGAGAACAGAGCACTGCAGTGGAGCACCCACAGCAGGCTGGGTTATCAACACTCTATTCAAAAAGGGCAGAGACATGAAGGAGACCGAGCAACACAAGAAGAAATCCTCCTTTTTGTCCATTGAGGCAGCATTACTCTGACGAAAAGGCAACAGGCCAGTCTGAAAAGCCAGGCTGTGATCACAGGCACGCTCACGTCCGTGAAGGTCCCTGGCTCTAGGCACACAGCACTGAATTTAGACTTGGACTCTGTCGCTTTGTTCCTCACCACCTTGCCCAAACAGGCTGCTGTGGAAGCCAGAAGGGATGTTTCGCGACACACCGACCCCAGAAAGCTCACTGCTTCCTCCTGGGCTCAATTCCGGAAAGACTACACTCTGGCTAGTTCTCGTGTAGCAGCTTTAGCATCGCACCCCAATAGAGGAAAAGGACGCGATTCTTCCTGCCCTTGCCACCAATCCCATCCCAGCAACACTCCAACCGAGGCAAAAATCACCCCAGCTTACAGAAAAAAGGATCAGCTCCGAAGGTTTTCTACCAAGTCCGAGGCTCCTGGCCACGACCTTCAGCCTGCGAGACATTTGCCTTCGCAGCAGCAGCAGCCTTTTGGATCTGCTTTGAAACCCAAGTCCAGCAGCCGAGTAGGTGGCCACTTAATATCTCTGGGTACTTTCAGAGAAGATTAGGTGAAAGTCCAAATCCAGGTTGACGTTCCCTCTCTCCGAGAAACAGGCCTGTAATAAATAAGGCTGCGCGCAAGTTGTTTTTCCTGCTCTACTCAGCCACTTACTGCCAATATGTTCCTCATTAGCACTCGGGGAAGCTGCGAGCGCGTAAGGCACTTTGTGCAGCCCCATTTTCATTCTCTTCTCAAACACATGGAAACACTTTAAAAGTAAAAGAGCCTTGGGACCTGTGCAAGGGCGACAAGTGACGAGATGAGGAGAGGAGACCAGAGCCAGCCCCTGACAAATTGGAACCATCCAGTTTTTAACCCACAACAACCAAAAAGAATTGATGCTAAACAAACCTAGTCCTTTTCAGAAAGGAGATTACATGTGTAATGGAAAAATTATGGGTATGGGGAGTCTGGCCTACAAAAATTGGTTAAAATTAAGGGCCTTCGGATTGCTTTCCATGATTAATGGAACTTCCCCTACACGCAACTCAGTCAACGTTTCCATCCCCCTTGGAGCCTACTGAGACCCCCCTATTTTTTTAATTTACGGAAAATGGAATTTTAAGACTTTGTAACATTTCCACAACTCACTGTGACCAAGTGATTATCCGTTTCCCCCCCTCAAAAACCATCTCCCTCATGAGGCAGAGTTGGCAACCAGGGGAACGGAGGCATATTGCCTTCGTATTTCCCACGTGGGACAGCATTTCTGTCTTTTTCAACCTAAACGGTTCTCTGATTTTCCTCAGAGTGCCCTTGTAGTAAGGGGCAGGAGCAATGCCACAAAAAGCATAGAGCTGACCCAGTTCCTAAAAAACGTGGTGATGTCCCTATACTCTTGGGCCTGGAGGATCAGGGCCCGATCCTCTCCATAAGTGGGAGGAGGCTTCATATAAACAAATTTCTATTGAAACAGCTGAGCCTTAGCACACAACACAAAATCAGGCCATTAATGCCAATCCCACAGGACTTTTAAGAGTTAAAGCTGTTGGAAGAAATATTTGTGCATGTGCTTTCATGCCAGTGGAAACATAGGAAAAAGCCTAAACTCTTTGCACTGGCACAGCAGGTTCAGCTTTGATCTCTCAGGAGGTTCATTTCCTTCATTAGGCTTTTCTTAAAATTCACTTTTATGAACCCATTTAATTTCCCCCCTGCATTTCCCTCCCCTCTCCCCCCACAAAAAAAGTCTTTTTAGATTCATTCAACAAAGGGACAGGGGTGGGGGAGGAGAATCTCATTTAATTGCCACTAAACGTTACCTGAAGCTGCTGGTCATGGGCAGGGATGCTGGAGCTGTTCATTGTGGGAGTCACAGGAATTGAAGGAGGGAAAAGCCCCACTCAGGCAGCAATAAACCATCAAAAGCAACACAGGGAGGAGAGAGGGGAACAGAACCACAAAGCACAGCCAAAGGGCAAGGTGAGGCAGAACTGGGAACAGCAGGGAGATCTCCAGCAGAACTTGGCTGGTCAGTGCTGCAGAACAAGCAGAGCACTTACAAACCCCTATCACCCACAGTCTCCCAACCATTTCATCTCTGTTGGTGCTGGAGAGCTGATCAAACCACAACCTCACCCCATTTCAGGTGTCGGCTCTGTAAAATCCAGCAGTGACACAAACCTTTCCTCACAGCTGGGCTGCAAGACTTAAAAATCCCAGATTAAAGGAGTTTAAACGGGGTTCAGCATCCCACTATCCGAGTTCCAACACCAAGGTGATTCCAGCATTTGAGAAGGTGATTTCTGGCTGCTGTTCCTACCAGGAGAAGCATGAGAACAGAGGGGCACCCTTGGAAACACCTTCCTCTGCTGGCTGCAGTAGGGAGAATTTAACCATCGTGTTTATTTCTGAAGGACTCCTTGCAAATAAACAAAAATATCATGTCTACATCATCTCATCTGACCTGCCCACAAAGGTACAGGTAACAGTGTTGAGTTCACTCCCCCAGAGGAAAGTCTGGGTCCTTCTCAGCAGTGTGTCACCTTACACCAAAGCCTTTTAATAGCAAGGGATGGGAGGGCATTGCCTGGGTTGCTGAACAGTCCCCTGCTATTGTAGAGTCTGCTGGACTGTGTAATTCTATTCACAAGCAGCAGCTTCATTTTAACAGTAGTTTGTGGCTTTACCCCCACTATTCCTATTAAAAGCTTAACTTCTTATTATTAGCCAGTTACTTGGAGTAATTTAAACAATGAAACAATCAGAACAAATCGTAGGACTATTCAGCAGCTTATTTGTGTAGATGAACTCGCTTAAGTCCTTGGAAGCAGATACTGTTCTTAATGAGAAAACTGTGTCCAGATTCCTGCTTGGGCTGTAGCGAACCCTCAGGGGTTGTGTCCTCTGACACGAGGTAACAATCCCCCTTTTGCTCTCTGCTTCTACCAGAGAAAGAAAGAAGCTGCCGTTTCTAGACGATTTTCAAGGGACAGATTCTGACCTCAACCAAAGGACGTGAAACACGAATCTGCACAAGGAAGGCCGGTCAGTTATTCCAGTCTTAAGGCTGGTGTAGTAGAGATGAAGTTCCGCCCCGCCTTTTCATTTCTGATGTTCACTTAATTCACTGGAACATGAACACAACTGGATTTAACAGGACTCGCTCAACAACTGCCACAGCTCACAGGATTTCTCTAGTCCCGGAAGCACAAGCCTCTGCTTTTCTGCTGCATCAACCCCAGGCCTCCCCCCCAGCCCAAACTCAATTTCAGTTACATTTAACAAAGGTAGGTGGATGGGCAGCATGAAGCCAGATGAAGTTCAGTGCAGACAAATGCAAGGTAATGCACTTAAGAAAGGATAATTTGAACTACACAGGAAAAAAAGCACCACCCAGAATGCTTTAGTGAGATAATCATCTGCTGTGCGCAGAGAGGTAGGGAACTGGAAAGAGATGGCAAAGTCCTTCCTCGGGAAGCTGCTCACCCCAGCTCGCAGTGCCGGGAGCTCACCCCAACTCCTGCAGCACCAGGAAAAGCTCCGAGAGATCGCAGCGAGACTTCCACCCAAGAAAAGCTTGAACGGGGTTTGAGTCTGGGGGAGTTCAGGGAGGGATGCAAAGAGCAGCTCCTCGTGCACCTCTGAGGCAGAGCGAGCTGGGGGGCTCTGGGTACACAGCTGCAAAGGCCCCCAGAAACCTCCAGATCTCCAGGAGTTATGAAACCCTAAACAGACACACTATCCACTGGTGAGCAGGCCCCATAACACGCTAACAGGCATTTCACAGGACTGGATCCTGTGCCAAAGGGATTGCACAGTGAGAGCCTCAGCACAGCACCTCTCCTTACACAGCAGCACAGCTCCCAGACCCAAACCCTCCGTGTGCTGAGGAGACAAGCCAGGGTGGACACAGGCACATGGAGCAGCTACCTCAGCTCACAATCAGAACAACTAAAACAAACCAGAGCCTCAAGCTCTCCATAAAATCACTTCAGATTTGCTGGAGAAGGGAAGAGAGATTTAGAGCAGAAGCAGCCACGCAAGCAGATGATGGAGTGAAACATCTTCCTTCTGAGGGAAGGCTGAGGGAGCTGGGTCTCTTTAGTTTGGAGAAGAGGAGACTGTCAGGAACNTGGAGAAGAGGAGACTGAGGGGTTACCTCAGGAACATTTATAAACATGGAAAGGGCGAGTGTCAGAAGGATGAAGCCAGGCTCTTCTCAGTGACATCCAATGATAGGCCAAGGGGCAGTGGGAGGAGGTTCCAGGTAAACAAAAGGAAAAACTTTTTCACAATGAGGGTGATAGAGCTTGGAACAGGCTGCCCAGAGAGGTTGTAGAGTCTCCTTCTCCAGAGACATTCCAAACCCGTCTGGACGCGTTCCTGCGTGATCTAATCTAGGTTCTTGCTCTGGCAGGGTGGTTGGACTAGATCTTTCAAGGTCCCTTCCAACTCCTAACATCCTGTGATTGTGTGCGCCTCTCCCAGCAGCCCTCCTGCTCCCCAGTGCTGCCAGCCTGTGTCCAAACCCAGGCAGAAGCTCCATCACTTGCTCACAGCTACACAGCAGGGTGAAGGAGAGAAAGTCTGACTCCTCTCTCCCCTTCTAGTGCCTTGAAACACCAACATCCTCCCTTCCATACACCTCAGGAGGTGACAAAGAGACAGCACAGACGAGGGAAATGCAGCAATGCCTGCCCAGGGCTTTGCCAGCCCTCCCTGACTACTACAGGCCCTCCAAGGCAAGGAGGACTTGGAGACCCCAGGGAGTGTATCCCAGGCTGCACCCTGGGCTGGGAGTAGATTTGGTGAAGTTTGGGGCCATCTGATGGCAGAGACCGGCAGCAGCACTCAGAGCAGCCCTGCTGCTCAGTTCCATTCATCTCCAGTAACTGAATGTGTGCCCTGGGGGGGTGCGCTGAGCAGGGGGGAGAGAGAAGGAAGGGGAGCAGTATTTGTATTTGTCTTCCCAGATTTAGTTTGTCTTTATCTCCAGCTATTTTGAATGTCATGGGGAGTTAATGAAGACATGTTGTGCATCTGCAACGCATGGAACAACTTCTCTCCTGTCTCAGCATATTAAATTCTTTCTTACTTACAGTGGGAGACAGGGAAAGAACAGACACAAACAAAAAGGGAAAAGAGATAAAAGGAGAGCACAAAGAGATAAGACAGCAGAAGAAAAAAAAAAACAAAAGGAGGGAACTCTATTTTAGCTCTCAAAGTTGCATCACACAGCATTTTCCAGTCCCTTCGCCATCTCTCTCTCGATTGGCCCCGTCAACCCTGGAAGAGCTGTCCGGGGCCATTTGGCAGGACACAGGAACAGCCTCTTAAACGCCCCATTAAAGACCACTTTGCTCCACAGTCCACTCCCCACTACAAATGCAAGTCAGGCTGAGGGCAAACAGCAGAGATGTATCCTGAGCTGTAGCACCCTCTCCAGCAGCAAAGGCACAGGCCCAGCCCCTGCTGTACCACCCCTGCAGCCACCAGACCCCCTTCCAGAAACTAGAAGGACACACCACACAAGACCCCGGGGCTCCGATACCGCTCTGCGGCTGGGTATTTTTAGTTGCTCTTCCTGTACTGCAGACAGGAAACTGAGGCAGACAAAGATGGCTCGGATCTATAAAGGCTTTCTGGCCTCCAACCTCTGTCTTAAGACAATCCCTGGCTTAGACCTTGCCGGTCATTTCCAAGAGAAGAGACAAGACAGTGGCAGGGAAAAGCCCTTTCCCCAGGACCTGCTTTCCTCAGCTCTCTCCTCTCCCTCCTGGGAGAAGCAAGAGTGCAGACTTTTCCTTAATCATGGGGCTGTTCTCTCAGAAATTAAGATCTCCCCTTTCCTGGCACTTCCCATCCTCTCTCCTTCCCCGAGGCAAGATCTGGCACACCTTAGATGTTCTGGTTTGGCCTGAAGTTTTATTTAGACTGCTCCTTGCTTTGGGGATTCTCTGTTTATATCATCGGAGGGTGTTAATAAGGGCAGAATGGTTTCCAGATCCACACCAGCTGACTGGATTTCCTGAATCCACGCCATCTGTAAAAACAGAAATGTTCCCTTCTCCTTGTACACACAGATAAATGCATGAAGGCCAAACCTCCCAGGGCAGGAGTACAGGAGAGGTTTGGACTTCTGGCCAAACGAAACCCAGTGAGCTCTGGAACAAGGTACAGAACTACCATTTTTAACATGGAGGCTCAGCTGAAGACATGAAAGATCTCATCACTCTGTGGAGCCTGACATTTTAAAAGAGCACACTAAGGAGTTTCTGGCACCTCTCCTCAGCCGCATCTGGCACCGACCACCCTCAGAGACACAAGACTATGCAAACTCAGGCCCTGGCTGGTATTACAGCACTTGCATATCCCTGCCACTTTTACTCTTCCATTTCAAGGCGAGCTCCTCTGGAGGCACTCGCTCACCAGGCACACACCACAGCCCAGCACACAAATCCAGACGCAGAGAGGCAGCACGGCAAAAGAGCTGCTCAGGAGATGGGACACTCGGCATTGCCTGGGCCTGCAACAGGTCTGCTGACAGGTCATCAGCAGGAAGGGTTTATTTCTTGTAAGCCTGACACCAGTTTGATAAATTCCCAGTTTGGAGTGAGCTAGGCACATCAAACTGGAAACTGAAAATCCACTCTTTGTTCTCCCCACCTAACACAGCAAAGTGCTGCCCAGACTCTTGAGAAGGAAGCGACAGCCAGTACCACAGCCAAAAAAAAAAGTCATTACTCTAGCACACCAGCACAAAAAAATCACACTCAAGAGAAAACAGGCTAAAGCATCAAAGAGTTGGGTTGGCTGAAGTGACATCAGCAAGAGGCTCTGAAATGCTCACCAGGAGGCAAGCCAAGGTGGGGAGAAGGGAGTGATGTCAAGGAGTTAAGTCCCTCACCAGGTGACTTGCACCCAGAGCTAGAATTTCTACTGGGCTACCCCAAGAGGGGTAACTTGGTTAACTTCAAACTGCATCAGCTGAACACACCTGAGGAGCTCTGCAAGGAACAGGGAGGGTTAATGAGGAGCAGTAGCAGACCTACATAACCTACCCTCTTCCAGCAGGAATGAAGAGTCCCTCAGGCTCAGCACAGCACGTCCCTTCCTTCACCCCAAGTTTTTCTTTTGCTAAAACTAGTCCTATCTCAAGAAGGGATGAAGATGCAGCAGCTAAACTGGAACAGCAGTGAGCAGCCAATCTACAAGATCTTAAGAGTGCTCCAAAGTCACGGGGACTCCCGGCCAGCCTGTTGTATCCCCACCCTTTGCATCCCAACTACAGAAGCAGGACACTTACCTCCTCCTACGCCAACAGTGCTCATGTCACAGGTCTGATTTGGGGATGGACCTGGCCTTCACTCACCAGCTCCAAGTCACCTCGCAGGTGAGGGAGCACCTAAGGGAGCAACACCACAAGCCCAGAGGGGATGGTTTCATCCCCCGGTAGCATCTGCTCCACGAACAAGAATCAGCTCTGACCACAACGTACCTGCCTAAACCTTTTGGTTCCCGACAGGCTTGCCAGCCCAGACCATTTCACATCAAGCCTCTTTAGTCACAGTGGAAATGAGGATCTATTCCCCTCTGGAAGCTTCCTCCCTGCCCCAGCTCACTGAAATCCAAACACCTGGTTATTGTTTTCTCTCCTATGAATAAAAACACTTCTTAAACACGCAGTTGATACAGCTCCAGTATTGTGGTGACCACCTGGGGACCAACAGGACACGAGAGCTGGCTCTTCACTCGGCTTCCAAATGAACCCTGTGCGTGTTTACAATAAATCCAGTCACCACGCAGGCGTTTGTGAGGAATTTCGCTTTGTGCAACACCGAGAGATTTTCAAGGTCTTCGATCCTTGGTGTGTTTGTTCAGAACTGCAACTTGAACCCTGAAATAGAACGACGCTGCTCACATTATGCCAACGCCTTGTGCAGCACATGACAACTATTTACCTCAATTAAAAGAAGCAATTTGCTACACATTATTCTTAAAGTCACCAGGCTGCAGAAGAGCAGCCCTGCAAATACTGGCCTCAATCCAAAAGCACTCCCATTATAAACAATCTTACTCTAATACAGAACTGTGCTAATGCATATACATGAAGTTTCATAACTTAAATCCATATTCTGTAGCTTGCAACTGATCAAATTCGACAGCGTTCACAAATGCAGTTATTTCAGATTCCAATGCAATACATGAACTTCATTATCTCTGTATATTTTACCTTCATTAACCTTCACCTGAGCATCCAGTCTGATTTCAAGAACTCTGAAATACATGACATGCCAAAAGCCACTAATTTTTTTTTTTTTTAAAGTCAGCTCAGTTTTCTGTTCTGTATTTTGTGTTCATCGTGAAGAGCCTTGGAAGATTGTAAGTAATGAGCTACGTTCAATAGCAATGGACCATCTAATCCCAAAATCCTCTCTCGAACAATAGCCAAGAACAAGCATTCCCATTTTCAACTTCTTTATACTTCAGCCAGCCTCCCAAAAGTCACTTTACATGGTTCATGGTTTAACTGAAGTTTAAAAAGTATTCCCTTCTGGGGTTTTTATTTGTTGCTCAGCTGTTGGGATTGTTTTTTTTAAACTACCAAATTTATTGCATGTGTCTGAAGCTTCCTTACCCCATTTATATTCTTATAGTATAAAAGTTTATCATCTATAGCAATAGTGTGACCTCATCTCTGCCTCAGTTTCCCTCACACGTAACGCTCAGGTGATGGCACAGTAATTGCTGCCGTGGAAGCACCAACGATCCCTGTTCCAGCCACTACAGCATTTTCATTGTTTCACACCGTTGATTTCTTCTCTGAAGTAATTAAGAGCATGAAAGACAGGCACGAGCCTCATTAGCTCCCACAAGCACAGGCACCCTCCAGCTCTTCCCTGAGCCTTTCCAAGGAGCAACAGCTCGCCATAGGTACACGCAAGCACCGAGAAGAGCAGAGGGGGTTTGCTGCAGACCAGTTGCATTCCTTGCTCACTGCTCTCCGATGCCTGCCTTCGGAGCAGCACCAAGCACAACGGGCATGGCTTTTGCAGATGACATCCTAACAAAAACCCTCTGTTCGGGTCTGTACAAATTGGAGAGATTGGGAGAGAAGCGAGGTGGAGAGAGCTCCCTAGAGCCATCAGCTCCAGCTTTTCTCCCTTCCCCTTAAACCCCACTGACAGTCTCTCAGCCTCGAGTAAGCCATTTGCCAGATCTCCCTTATCTTATTGTACATCAATTTGCTGAAACATTCATGGGATCACTACGCATTTCATTTACCCTTAAGGCCAACCCCTCTGCTTATTAAATTAAGAAGATGAATGAGAGATTTGCTCTCTTGCTAGCAGCCCAGGGGATTCATTAGTCAAGTAAATGATTGCACTTGCCTCAAGTTATGCTACTGCAATGTTTGTAATGTGTCTTCTGATCTCAGCTCCCCATGCACTTTTTGGAAACAAGGTTGGCTTTCAGACAGGTCACATTTAATTCCAGTCATTTGACTTCAAATAAAGGCCTCAAATTCACTATCCTGTTGCCTTCCTTTGCTCAGCCCTCCGAACATTTCACAGAACAGACACACAAGGGGAATCAAGAGCTATGCATAAGCTACCAATATTTATCCCATTTACATCTGTATCAAGCGCAGTCACCATTTTAGCACCGACATAAAGAACAGGTTTGGGTACATCCTGACACCTGCAGCAGAACTGCGCTGGGCAGGAGGGAGCCTTTCCACTCCAAGTTAGACCATTAATTAAGCACAAAGGCAACTTAACAAGCTCCCTTTTGCCTTCCAGAAAGGAGCTGGCTCTAGGTAACTACATCCAGAAGAGATCAGCATTTCTGACCACAGTATCAGGAAAGCAGGAAGAAAACGGCAATTCAGAAAAAGGCTACAATTCACCCATTTAAACTGCACTGAAATGTAGATGTGTTCGTTGAACACAAACGAACTCCAGGGAACATCTGTCCCCAGTTTTGCAGGACAGTTCCATGAAAAGCAGAATCTGGATGAACAAGCCGACTGGGTGAGCGGTTCCGCAGTGGGATAAGCATCATAGAAGAGACACCCTCTGAAGAGCCACAAGAAAATAAGCAAATGGAAGACTGCACACCTTTAAGCCTCTTACAGGTTGTGCTGTATGTGGATGACTGGAAAAACACACTGACACTTTTCGCACTAGCGGAATGTTACAGCAAAAGGCACAGTTTCTGGTTAACAGACCTGCAACGAAGCATATTCCATTTTTTAGGATTAACAATAGCAAGGATCACGGAACCTTTCACCCAATACAACTCCTAGAGATGCCCAGGTGACTGTACACTCTGTTATGCAGCTATACAAGCCAGTCTGAAACACCAGGCATTAGGAAAACCATCCAGTTCTTGAAAGTTTCCCAGCAAAACTGCAACCAACCAGAAATTAAACATTTTGGGGCTCCTCTCTTCCCAGAACTGCACCCAACAGCAGACCAACACTCACAGCTATGAAATCCCCCATGCTGCAGTAGGAAAGGGATGCTCTCTGCAGCCTGGGAAAAGACAAGAGTGTGAGCACTGCACACAGAGGTACCAACAAGTGTGCAAAAGGGAAGGACTAAACCAATGGCAACAGCAGTGAAAAGGGAACTCAGGTGTCTGAGGGAATATAATTGTCCTCCCTCTCCTTGCCACTACCCATCAATCAAGAGCTTATTTACCTCACAGCTTTGCCACAACTTTCCCACCTGACCTTCATCAAGTCATTTATATCCTGTCTACAACTTGTGTAACACAACAATTCTGCTGCATCTGCAAAGAGCAATGATTTTAGCCAGGGCAGATTTCACACAGCAAACATGTCCTGAGCTCATACAAAACAAGGCACATATTGAAGGTTCCTTTGAAAATCACCAAACAATGGAAAAAGGGGTTTTTTGGCTTTATCACTAATTTCACACTAGTTTTTGGTCAAACTGCAGCCAGTCATCAGCTACTACTTAGATGAAACCACTTATCAAGTCCTCTCAGGTGTAAAGCTACCATTGCTTAAAGCAGTATCAGGACCAGCCCCAATGAGGTGCCCCTCTAGGGAAGGATGGGAAGCAAGTCTGATAAACTTTGTATACACAAGTTCTCCCAGTCTCCCAAGCTGCATAATTGGGACAAAGAATAACTTCGGAGAAGCCAGTTTCACAACAGTGGCCACAAAGAACTGCAAAACTCCCTCTCCCCTTACCACTGTCTGCTGGCTTTAAAGAAAATTGTGAATCCTACACCCATATTGCTCTTTATTATATTATCTGCTAAGACCTCAGGCAACAACACCCAGGGAAGGGCTCTTAGTCCTAAATAGGTGGATCTGCATGGCTGAGAGCAAGAGGCAGCAACCACCAGCCTGGGTCAGGTTAGGTTGTAATATTCCTTGTCCTAAACAGACAGGAGTTAACTACAGTAGCACCAAACCTGTCCCCAAATCCACTTCCCATTCCAGCTTTGGATATTGCCCACATCTAAAAGGCTTATTTTCAACACAGCCAAAGCCTCACCAACAGCAGCCAGAGCTCCCGAGCTGCAAATGCCAGGAGGCTCCAGCTCCAGCAGACTCCCGGCCTTTTCCACAGATGCAACGTTTGTCCACATCTGATCCCTTTTAGAGAGCGCTCAGCTCCGCAGGGAACCTCCCAAGCCGGTGTTTCTAATTTCACCGACCCCTGGCAGGGGTTCCGCGGCTGTCCCTCAAGCACAGCCCGGGGGACGCAGGAGCCCCCTGCGAACCCAGGCGCTCGGCTCATCTCACAACTTCCACCCCCCAAAACCTCACCCACCTCCTTTTCCGCGCCAAACGCACAAAGCTGAGGAGCTGCCGCCATCTAGTGGGTCTGAGGACGGCCCGTGTGTGCCCCTGCTCCCAATACCCGGCCACCAGCCGCGGCCTTCGGCCGGCCCAGCCCCTGGGCCTTACGGGCCGGAGCNCGCCTGCAGCTGGGCCCGAGCCCAGTGCGGGGTCACGGCAAAGGGCGGGGGAGGCATTTGGGAGTGCCCGGGCAGCTGCCCCTCAGCCAGCTCAGCCCGGTCCCCCTGGCGCTGCCGCCGCCCCCTCCCCGAGGCCGGTACTGCCCGCACCTCCCGCTCCTTAAAGGAGCGAACCTTCCCACTTCCCGGAGCAAACCTCCCGATCCAAGGCATAGAGGAGGCCGGGAAGATGGTGGCTGCGGTGTGGCCAAGGGCAGAGTTTGATGGGATCAGTAAGAGGAGGATGGAGAGGCCGTTTTCTGCAGGGGGTATGGAGGGGTGGTGGGTGCGCCTCTTTCCTGCTGTAGGATTAAATGCTGGGGGTGTTCCCAGGCGGATGGCTTGAAAAGGTGCAACAGGAAAAGCTGCATCTTCAAAAAAAAGCCATGAGGCAACTGTGCTGCTTCTAAAATGTGGGACAACACAGGATCTCCAAGGCTGTCCCCAAGAGCACCCTTCCTGGGAGGCCAGGCTGAGAGAGTTGAGTCTGTTCAGCCTGGAGAAGACTCCAGGGAGACCTTACTGTGGCCTTCTGGTTTCTGAAGGGGGCTACAAGAAAGCTGGGGACAGATTTTTTTACAAGGGCTTGTAGTGATAGGATAAGGGGTAATGGCTTTAAACTGAAAGAGGGGAGATTTAGCTTAGAAATTAGGAAGAAGTTTTTTACCATGAGGCTGATAAGACACTGGAACAAGTTGCCCAGGGAAGCTGTGGTTGCTCAGTCACTGGCTGTGTTCAAGTGGGGGCGTTGGAAGTAGACAATCCTCAAGGTCCCTTCCAACCCAAACAAACCATTCTATGATGTCACGAGAGGAACCTAAACTCCAGGGCTGTGTGGGTCACTCCAGCATGTCTGGTTGCCCTGGCTAAAAGGATAGGCAAAAATTCAAAGAAGGAGCCAGGTTTATATGTAGAAATGTAAAGGACACGTAGGTGTCGTGAGAAAAATGGATATAATTAAAAAGATTCTGCTCTTTATAGTTGGATTTTGGAGAGAGCTGTGAAGACATAGTAGAGGGAAAGTCAAAGATGAAAAATAAACATGCAAGAATTGTGACAGCATAAATATGTTACTTCTAGAAAAGCACTTAGATGTTGTTTCAGACAACAGCCTCTGTCTGCAGTTTTGTACAGAGTACATCTGCGAGGGCTCTTCCCTGTGCCTCCGCCTGAAATCGGCACAGCGTGGGCTTATTCAAAAGGCTTTGGAGATTACTTCCTTATCCTGAGAACAAGGAAGGGATTCGTTCCAGGTACGGAGCATTAGCTGCAAGTCACAAAATTCAGTAGCTAATATCACTAGGAATCAAAGTGTTTTTAACAGGGTTGATGTTAGTAATTTTAGGGTGTCTTCTGAAGAGAGACATAAAAGGAACTACAAGGATTTAGACTAAACTCTCCTCTATAGCTAGTGGAAAATTCCAAGGAATCTTCCATTATGTTGAGTTTAATGGCTGCAATACAATGCCAGGCATCACCTACCCTGGAGCACCCAGTGCGACAGTCACATCTCTTACTCTTACTCAAATGGGGGACATTCAGGGAATTATCTAAGGAGAGAAGACCTGCAAATTGTGAGGCTGCTCTGCCATGGTCTAATACCAGTTCACGTGTCTCTCACGGGACACTGACACTGGCTGGCAGCGGTGGCTTTGCTGCAGGCAGCGGTGCAATATTGCAGAGCAAGGTTGCTCTTTTGCCTTGGTGTCGTCTCTGCGATGGAGCTTCAGCAGCAACAGTGCCACCAGGTCTAGTGTGTCACAAGAGTGGCCTTGGTTTTGCTAGGTGCAAAGTTAGCTTCAGGTTGGTGTTGTGGTGGCCTTGTCAGAGATGGCAGACAGTGAAATTATGAATTGCAGGGCTGATGTTGCTCCAAATGGTTACCCTGCTGCAGTAGCATTTGTTGTGTCCTGGCACTGAAGCTTGTTTTGTGGCTAAGACCCAAAAGCTGTCAATCTTTTGTCTTCCCTCACACACCCCGCTGGAAGGTGAGTGATGACAGAAACCACCCATGCACCGGCAGCCAGGCAGCAGCTCTGTGATGATGGTCAGATTGAGAACAGCGCTGGGAGACAGATACACAATTCCCAATTCCTTCAAAAAGGAAACTCCACCGAAGCCTGACGTACACAGTGTGGAGTAACAGCAGTTCCATACTTGTCCCTAATTCAGGGTGCCCTGTGAGCCTTGGGGGAGGATGCTCAAATGGCCATCTTGCCTGGGGACTCTATTTTTGGAGGTTGATGCCACCTCACACCTTCAAATTGCCCTTGGAGTTCCCTCTCAAGTCTCTTGAGCTCTGCCCGATGTGCCCTCAAGCTTTCTGCTTTGTTTTTGTAGGCAATTTGTACAGTCAAAAAGGTTGATGGCATTGCTGTAATTAAGATGATGCCAATCTAGATTAAATGACTTTACTCATTTGCATGCCTGTTA
The DNA here is from genome assembly GCA_013396935.1 of Baryphthengus martii. Taxonomy (NCBI): domain Eukaryota; kingdom Metazoa; phylum Chordata; class Aves; order Coraciiformes; family Momotidae; genus Baryphthengus; species Baryphthengus martii. The sequence goes on along the minus strand of VWZK01008996.1, from coordinate 504,228 downwards.
CCATCATCATTTTTGCTATAACGGCATTTGCCTCTGAAGCTGGTGGAAAATCTCTGTTCCTGCTGAGCTGTCCTGGCAGGGGTGGGAAATTCTAATCCCTCTGGGGAGGCGGTGATGGTGGTTTCTGCCTCATACCAACCACATCACCAACACCAGCACTTCTGCATCCAGGCAAAGGCAGGAGGAAAGAACGCACCGAGCTCCAGGCAGCGCTTGAAGGCTGCTGCCATCCAACGAGATCTGGACAGGCTGGAGAGCTGGGCAAAGGGGAGCCTCGTGGAGTTCAATAAGGACAAGTGTAGAGCCCTGCATCTGGGGAGGAATAACCCCAGGCACCAGGACAGATTAGGGGTTGTCCTGCTGGAAAGCAGCCCCATAAAGAAAGATCTTGGAGTCCTAGTGGATAGGAAGTTCTCCATGGGACAGCAATGGGCCATTGGCCAAGAGGGCCAATGGTCTCCTGGGGGCATTAAGAAAACTGTGTCCAGCAGGTCTAGAGAGGTTCTCGTCCTCCTCTCCTCTGCCCTGGTGAGACCACACCTGGAATACTGGATCCAGTTTGGGGCTCCCCAGTTCAAGAGAGACGGGGATCTACTGGAGAGAGTCCAGCAGAGGCTACAAGGATGATGAAGGGACTTGAACATCTCTCCTGTGAGGAAAGGCTGAGACAACTGCGGCTGTTTAGTCTGGAGAAGACAAGGCTGAGAGGGGATCTGATTCGTGTCTATAAATCTCTGAAGGGTGGGGGTCAGGTGGAAGGGGCCAGGCTCTTTTCTGTGGTGCCCAGGAATAGGACAAGGAATAACAGGTACAAGCTGGAATACAGAAGGTTCCACCTCAACATGAGGAGAAACTTCTTTCCTGTGAGGGTGTTGGAGCCTGGAACAGGCTGCCCAGAGAGTCTGTGGAGTCTCCTTCTCTGGAGACTTTCCAAACCCCCCTGGATCTGTTCCTGTGTGGCCTGCCCTGGGTGATCCTGCTCTGGCAGGGGTTTGGACTCTCGATGATCTCCAGAGGTCCCTTTCAACCCCTACCATTCTGTGATTCTATGAAAGACATGAGAGATCAAAGCCTTTCCCCACATCCCGAAGGTGATGCAGGGTACGTGTCCCTTGGGCACCCAAAGCAGGTCTGTTTATATAAAACTTGTCCTCTGTTTCTCACGGACAATTCTGGAGTTGCTGTTGCAGGGCACGCACTGAGATGCGGCTCGTACTTCTGCCAAGTCAAGAGCAATGCAGCAGCACTGCAGGCAGGAGAGGGATGGGAAGTCCTCCTGGCCTTTTGCTCTCAAGGACAAATGTACCATCCCTGGATCTGAACTCAAGCATCTACAGGAATTTCTGCTGCTGTGCCCGGCTGGAAGGAACTGAATCAATCTGAGTCACCTGAACTGAGTTTCAGGCAGATCAGGCTTAACAGGGCCAGGAAAGAAGTGATTTGCAATATTCAGAGGAAGGAAATCGCGATACCTTAGGGCTGCTGTTACAGCCTATATGATGCCCATAACCTTACAAAGGAATAGGTACCAGTCTTTGGGAGAGATGCTGCACACAGCATGTAGGAGGGGTTGCAGTATCTGGCTCTAACATACTCCAGTGAGAAAGTGAAAGGAATATTTCTTGGCAAAAATACAACCACCTTGGTTTGTCGATGACTTTCTATTACGCTTGTTTTCAGTAGGAGCCGAAAGCTTTTTGAAGCTTGCAAAGGTCTGTAACTCTGACCTTATTTTGGAATATTATCCACATTTATAGCTCCTGTCCCAGAAAGAATAGCCACGATTTTCTCTCCAGTAATACACTGATGTTTAAATTGAGCCTTGTGTTTCATGTGGTGTATCTGAGTAGTGTCTCTGTAGTAGTCATGTCACTGCTCCCCAGACGTGTAAACACCCAGCAGATGCACACAGTGTGTCACTGATACAGCTACAGAAACAAAACCTGTTTGCCTGCAGGGCTTTTGCCTGGGTTGAGAATCGAGTTACTGGTGAATGTTGTGAAATTTCAACAAAAAGGAAAGATTGAGAGCTGTGCTGATCTTGGGGATTTCAAGAGCTCTTGTGGTGTAGTCACAGCTGTAAAGCTGTACGGAGACTGTCTGTTTAGATTCCCATCACAAATGATGGACTCATCTGAAAAAAAACAGATAAAATAAAGGAAAAATATTTTACTTTGTATTTCGTTTTTCTTTGCTTTCAGATAAAAAACCTGTCAGGCTCCCATCATCTGAGCAATATTATTCACTACTAAGAGAAGGATTTGTTCATGTGTATGGCCTGGTCCAGAGAAAAGAAGCTCTGAGCAGCAGAGACCCTCCTGGAGCTCTAGCACACAGTGCCCATGGCTAAGTCCCATGTTGAAGCCCCATGGTTAGAGCCTATTATTATTACAGAATCTCAGAATTCCAGGACACTGGTGGTTGGAAAGGACCTCTGGAGATCATCTGGTCCAACTCCCTGCTCCCCAGCAGGGTCACCCAGAGAAGGGGGCCCAGGATCATATCCAGGTGGATTTGGAGTCTCTCCAGAGAAGGAGACTCCACAACCTCTCTGGGCAGCCTGGGCCAGGCTCCAACACCCTCACACCAAAGAAGTTTCTCCTCACGTTGAGGTGGAACCTCCTGGGTTCCAGTTGGTGCCTGGTGCCCCTTGTCCTGGCGCTGGGCACCACTGAGCAGAGTCTGGCCCCAGCCTCTTGCCCCCAGGGGACCCTTGAGCTCTTGCTCAGCATTGATCAGCTCCCCTCTGGGGCTGCTCTTCTCCAGCTGAACAGCCCCAGGGCTCTCAGCCTTTCCTGGCCACACAGATGCTCCAGGCCCCTCAAGCAGCTTCAGAGCCTCTGCTGGATTCTCTCCCCCAGCTCCCTGTCTCTCTTGAACTGTGGAGCCCAGAGCTGGCCACAATACTCCAGAGGTAGACTCACTGGGACAGAGCAGAGGGGGAGGAAAACCTTCCTCGATCTGCTGGCCACACTCTTCCTTAATGCACCCCAGGAGACCATTGGTCTTCTTGGCCACGAGGGCACATAGCTGGCTCATTTCACCAGCACTCCCAGGTCCTTCTCCACGGAGTTGCTTCCCAACAGGTCACCCCCTGACCTGTCTGGGTGCAGGGGGTTATTCCTCCCCAGGTGCAGGACTCTACACTTGCCTTTGTTGAAGTCCATGAGGTTCTCCTCATCCAACTCTCCAGCCTGTCCAGGTCTCCTTGAATGGCAGCACAGCCCTCTGGTGTTAGAGTCACTCCTCACAGTTTGGTATCATCAGCAAACTTGCTGAGGGTCCACTCCATCCCTTCATCCAGGCCAGTGATGAGGATGTTGAAGCCATGGGATTGTTACCTTGGGATATTGTTTTGCTGTACCTGTTTATTAAAAATGGAGATCACAGGTCTCGGTTTAGGATCCAGAGCAGATGCATTTTTATCCAGGTATGAAATCCATGGCTGAGAACGGTGTGGTGCAACTCGCATTCCTTCTCCATCTATCTGTTTCCCTTTTCATCCCTAAAGTTCGTACACATCCACGGGCACTTGCGTATCTATTTCCAGTTGCTGGCTGGAGTTCCCCTTTGCAGTGATTTTTTTTTTTTTTTGTGAACTCACAGTTCTCTGCAATAGCCGGGAGGTGGCAAGCTTTGAATTCACAGCGCTCTGTGCTTCCACTCCTTCCCTGAAAGCAAAGAATTTGAGGAAAGCTGGGACTGTCGAGCCCTGTTTGTTCCTGGGCTGAAGGCCTGTGTCCAGGTGCGTGTGTGTAAGACAGGGAGAGAACTGCCCGTGACTGGCAGTGCCCGTGCCAGGGGAAGCCGTGTTCTGCTGCAGCCCGTCATCGATAACAGTCCCCTCGGTTTGTCATCCTCCAGGACAAAGTACCAGGAGGCAACAGTCAGAGGAGGACTTAGGCTGCAGCAGTTTCCCGTTCAGTGTGTTCTGACTACACGGATTTTGCCACAGCATTCTGCACTAAGAGGTGGATCAAATCCGTTCCTACCAAAAGAAACCAAAACCAAGACGTTTTCCAGAAAATCATATTCTCCCTCTGCGTGTTGGCCCTCCATCCCGTCCTGCCCTGTCCAGTGGAAGGCAAGTTTATCCCCACAGCCATGCCCTTGCAGGGTGCCAGAAGGAGTGACGTGTTTCTGAGCACACGGATGCAGCACAGAAGCCGTCAGGCCTCCATGTGTTGGGCACATACAGCTGGGCGCTGATCCGAAGGGCTCCAGGTTGATTTGCAGAAGACCTGCTGTAGTCACTCTTCAGCTGGTGTACGGGCTGTGGTGAGGGAGGCCAGGCAGGCAGCTTTGTCAGCAGCTCTAGCCCTGGCCTGCCAGGCTGCTCCCTTCGACAAGGGCACCTTCCCCTCCTGCCCTTTGCTCATGGAGGCTGTAACCTCTTTGGTTCAGGCACCGACCCGTACCATGGGCGTGTTTGCCACTCAGCCTGGGACATTCAGGTTGTGTTTTAAGGTTCTGAATGTCACTGGCAGGCAAGGTGGACCTGGGATGGCAGCAGAGCTCCATGGCAGGTTGGCATCTCCTCGGAGCCGTGCCATCTCATGGGTGAATCTCTCCCCTGCAATGACAGCTCAGAAGGAAACCTTCCGAGGGGTTCCTCAAGTTTTCCTGACGCTGCAACAGGAAAGGCACCAGAGATGAGAAGAGCTCGTTTCTTCCAAAGAAGCTTAAATTTGGAACTTGTAAAGCCAAAAAAGAATCCAGGTAAACAAATAAAGCTCAGCTACCCGTGTGGCAGTAAGTTACACAGAGGTGGTAATTACTACTCAGGTCAGATGTTAACTGTTAATTTAGGATCAGCTTATCATGAAGCTTTGGCACTTGCTTTGTTGCTCTTTCCTAGTTTAAGCACCTTTCAAGGTAGACAGTTAACAAAAATAAGACAAGCATGAAAACATCCTTCCTCTGCTGGCACTGCAGCGGAATGAATTTCCCCTTAGCTCCCGGAGTGAGTACTTGTGGTGGTGTTTCAGGGTTTTTACAGATTCAACCAATTTTTTAGGCCACTGGTAAGAAACACATGGAGTGCAGCTCAGGTTACCTCAAATGGGTCTGCAAGAAAATCACCATGCCAAGAATTGCTTTTACGCATCCCTGCTTCCTACCTCATCCAAAAGGAGGAATAAAATTCTCTTTTCCTCTTTCTTCTGCCACTAACCCACTGCAAGCTGCTGGTGACATCACCAAACACACAAGTAGAGCTGGAGACACTCGGATGTATTATTACAGCCTTTATGTGCACTTGGGGGTGCATAACTGCATATAATACATGGTTAATAAAATCTGCAGCCCAGTCTGCTCTTCTTCCCTTTTCAGAACCCTTTCTACAGCCACTGAATTTATTTTCCTTAGATCTTCATCCTTTCCTCAAAACTCTTCCCCTCACCCTGTGAAATCTCTCCCAGCTGGAAAATGTATTTAAACACACCGTTTGAAAAGATAAGCAGGAGAGACCAAAAGAAACAACAGCTATCAAGCAGGGAATTACCCTTCACATTGCTGAAAAAGAACCCCTTGGAACCAGCGTGGGATGCGGTTGCAGAGCAGGGCACCTTTACCAGAGCTGCTTCCGATAATCCCAGCCTCAGAGAACTGTTACTCATGGCAGCATTAAACTGGCTTCTGTTAAATGTGTCAGAATGAGCAGTAATAAACAACAGCTTCTCCTTTTCCAGAGCTCTCCTTTGTGGACAAATGTCTCCTGCTTTTCAGGGCACAGATGAGACACTTGGGAGCAGCCCTGGCAACCCTCCTGCAGCTCACAGATTCCCTCCTGTGCCTGGAGGGCTCTGTACTCCTGTCTTTACCACTACACACAAGTGTGTGAGCCACAGGGAATGGCATCACTGAGGGTGCTCTCAGGCTGCCAGGAGTCCTCTGCTGCTCTATGTTATCAAGAACAGAAGGTGGGAAGTCTTATCTCATCTCCTGGGCAGTGCTTCCATTGACCGTCACTGACTTGCTCTCCACTTTCCTATCTAGACAGCCTGTAGAAGGTGGAATTAGCCCAGACAGGAGAGGTGAAGCCTAAATACTGTATAACGCAGTAGGCAGACTTGTGAGAGCTGTAAGATGAGCTCTGTTTTGGCAGAGGAGAGACACAAACCCAGGCTTCTCTTAGCCCTGTTGCACTCACATTCACTTGCCACTGAGGTATCGGAAAAAAGCAGAGAAAGCACCACGACTGCAGCCAGGCCAGTGCTCTTCCAGCCAGAGCTCTTCTGTGAATCCAGCCTGAACTATCAACAGCTTAGGGACCACTGAAACACATTTGGTTTTTTTCAGAATCATTATTTGACAATTAGAATATGAGTTAATAGAATCATAGAATCACAGAAGGGTAGGGGTTGGAAGGGACCTCTAGAGATCATCGAGTCCAACCCCCCTGCCAGAGCAGGATCACCCAGGGCAGGCCACACAGCAACAGATCCAGGGGCGTTTGGAAAGTCTCTAGAGAAGGAGACTCCACCACCTCTCTGGGCAGCCTGGGCCAGGCTTCATCACCCTCACAGGAAAGAGGTTTCTCCTCATGTTGAGGTGGAACCTCCTGTGTTCCAGCTTGTACCTGTTATTCCTTGTCCTGTCACTGTGCACCACAGAAAAGAGCCTGGCCCCTTCCACTTGCTTGACCCCCACCCCTCAGATATTTACAGACACGAATAAGATCCCCTCTCAGCCTTGTCTTCTCCAGACTAAACAGCCCCAGGGCTCTCAGCTTATCCTCACAGGAGAGGTGATCCATGCAGGTCTGATGTGTAGCTTCAGGCCTTCTGAGAATCATCCTGAGAGCCTAGATAATAAGGTAAAGACAGAAAAAAAGACTTGAGCAGCTCTAAATTAAACTACAGGCTGGACCAGTGTCAGCACTGGAGTATAATAGCTGTCACTGCAGGTTGCCCTTGTGAATTCACACAATCCTCAGCTTTACTCTGCAACACTTCCCTGCAGTTTTGAATCTGGGCCAGACCCTTCCAATTTCAACTTCTATATGTTTGCTTTTATACCAACGATATAAGAATGACTTCAAATGTATAGTTTCAGAGAGACTTTAAAAATAATAGTTTCCTTGAGTCATAAAACCAATTACAGGAGTTATTCCATATTGACTTCTTCCCCTCTTGACAGTGCTTTATTGCACTTAGATCTTTCTGAAGGTAAATGTCCTCTGAAATACAGGAAAACGACAAAACAGTCAATAAAAGGGCATGAATTTCAGATCAGCCAAGATGAATTCAGCCATCTACTCTGAAATTTATTAACAAAAATCTTGGGCTCAATCTCTCAAGCCATACAAAGAGGAGCGGCTTCCATCACACCAGTGGAACAGGCTTGGCTTAGCTTTGAGAGCAAATTATGTATTTAGAAAAGTAGAACTTTTCTTCAACCATAAGGTTGCATTTGAAGAAAGGCAGGGCCAGCTCCCAGTGTGGCTGGGGAAGAGATTCACTCTCTTCCAACATCCCATGGGAAAGAAGCAAAAATGAATGACAGAAAGTAATAGCCCTTCAAAACCTCTCCCAACTCCACAGTGAGTCCAGCCCCACATAAACACAGAAAAATAAAATCAGACAGGGCTAGGCTGCAGATTTCAAGTTTTAGCTACAAAGAGGGTAAAGATTTTCAGAAAGCTTATTTGTCATTTTGGCCTCTGAGTAGTTTCAAAGTCAGCTTTCAGATGAATTCAGATGCTGCCCATGAAATGTTACAAATGGGAGCTGCTGGGGTCTGACTGCTTGGCCTAAGCTTGAACCTCTTGAAAACTCTGCTCTTCTGTGTTAGTCAGCAGAGAATTAAACCCCATCATCTGTCCATTTGCATCTAGACTCCTAGAGCAGCAGGACCGGAGTTCATCTCCCAACTGGCACAGAACACGAGGTGCTGGATGTGCCTTTTACCTGCAAACAACTGTGAATTTAGGATGGATTTGAAGGAATGAGGCTGGTGAGACTCTGGCCTGATATTGCTTGAGTGTCTGCACTTCGGTCTGTCCGTAGGTCTGGCTCCCTGCCTGGAGGAAATGAACTTGGAGCTTTTTACTAATTAAAGTGCAACTGATCCAAGTCCCAACATCAATTACTGACAGACTCCTCGGCGATATCAGTAAATGGGATTGCTCTCAGAATTAATTGTCCTCGCTGAGAAGGCAGCTTGGCCAGACTGTCCAAAGGAAGCCAGCACTGCCTATTTATAGAGAATGAAAAATGGGGACAGACCTAGATAGGGAACTTTGAAGGTGTGGCTTAAATGGAGCAGCTGAAAGGTTACCCTCTGTCTGGGAAAGGCCAGCTACATCTGCTTTCTCTGCCTGAAGGGTTGTCCAGGCACCACGCCACTGGCTGACTTTCCAGGATTTCCACTTAACTCACAGCTCAGGGTAGGTACAGGGCAGGTACAGCTCAGGTACGTAACTCACAGGCAGGGTAGTGGCTCAGACCAGCCTGTGAGTATCTGGAAATCCCAGAGACATGCCCACGGTGCCTGGCCAGACCGACCATGGCATTAGTGCAAGAAGAGACCGCAGCTCTGTGCTCCCGGTACTCACTCTGGATTTGCTGTTCAGATCAGTCTGTCTGGAGATCCCAGTGGGAATTAACTGGCGCCTTCACTGCCTCGTTCCTTTGGTTACAGAGATCCAGATTTCCCTGTTAACGAACAAGAGGAATTATTTAAAATTCCAAGGACACCTTCCTAGAAGCAGCGATTACTGTCAGCTTCTGTCACTGCAGATTGCTGGGCCCAGATCCACAGCAGTACAGGGACAGAGAAGCCAAATCCTGACATCTGTCACTGCTTGGAGTGAAAGAAAGGTCCAAAGTCTCTGGAGGCACGTGAATTTGTGACAGCCGTGATGCATAAACATGGAGGTCTCTTCTAAACAGCATCAGATCTACTTCAGCTCATGTACAGCTATTTGCCAGTCTAAAACTTGTAACCAGTAACCAAAATTAACTTCCAAAGTGCACTGGATTTTATAGACTAAAACCAATGACTTCATGGTAAAGCGGCATTTGATTCCTGCACGAAATATTACAGGATGCCATTTTTGCAATTGCCTCCTCGCTTGATCGTGATAACACAGTCTCCTAGGCACTGGAAAACCAGAGAATATGTGCCAAGTGGGGGAGATGAAAATGGGAGAGTCGCCAGTAATATAAAACACAGTTAAGGAAACAGCATTTGAGAGCGATTGTTGTGTGATAGGGAATGCTTTGGGTTTTAATTCATCGATCACTTGGAGTGGGAAGAGATAATTTAAAAAAAAAAATTCAAAAAAAATCTTAGAAGCAATTCTTTTTGCAGCAAATTCCCACTTCCCAGTTGCCGAATGGCCTGAGTTTCTGATGAGGAGAGGGGAATCTGAGGTGACCATGCTGGGAGGTAGCTCCTGGTAGACTGGAACATAACATATTGTCAAATATGCACTCAGCCACTTACATGAATGGGTACATGGGGTGTGCTAAAGCATGGAGCGAGCTCAGGCTTGAGCCTCAAGAAAGCTCCAAGGCTTAGCCAAAGTGCTGGTAAACAACATGAAGAGAAAGCGTGTGAGGATTTAAACTCAGGCTCAAACTCAAAGTGACAGTGTAAATTTATGCTCTTTGCATTTCCATTCCCTCTGGCTGGTGTATTTTTCTGCATTATTTCCCACTATGTAAGCAAGCAAGTACCTCTGTGTAATGTCACACGCTGGAATTGGCTCGACTCAGAGGTCTGAGAAACTTGCCGGGGCTGAGCACAGAGCCAAGGATCAGCTTAGTCTTAAATTATTAATAAATTCTTTCCAATTAATCTGCCTCTGCACATGCAGTGATTCGGGCCTGGGTGCCTCTGGGGAGCTCAGAGGGTGAATCACACGCTTGTTCCTTGTTTTCTCTACTGTTTCTCCTTCGATGAGTCCTCCTGAGAAGGTGGCCGCCCTCCTTTACCTCCGCTGGGGTTTGTCTGTGCTTCTGTTGATGGCAGAGGAACTTCTGGAACTGACTTGAACAGGGTGGGGAAACTTACTATATATGTATTTTCATACAGTTCTTCAGCTCTGTGACATTATCACTTCCAGTGGCTTCAGAAAGGTTTCTGGGCTTGAGAACAAATTTGTACCAAGTAAAGAAGTCATCATTACCTGAACTGGGCCTTGGTTCTTCCCCAGGATGGGTCTGCCTCGGTGATAATCCCTGGGAACGCCAACAAGCGGCTGTGGCCTCCCAGAATGGACAAGAGCTGCCCTTAGCAGTTTAGAGCCATAGCCAGATGTGGCACTAACACCAGGGAAGGATGTTGTAATTTACAGCCAAAGGAAGCCAGGGCTATTCCAGATACACATCAGTCAAGTGTGGAAAAAAACATTCACTTTCAGCCTTTCTAGCAAATAGAGTGAAGAACAGAGATGTTTTCATGAAGTTTGCCTAACGCATTGTCCGCCAAGTAGAGGAACAAAGAGAAAATTCTGGAGCGGACTAGATGGCCAAAGAGCCAAACAATAAGCCAGGTACCACTTGAAGTGAGAGATGCAGAAACCAAAAGGGAGAGTCCCTGCCATTTTGAGTGTGAAGGGAATTGAGGATTGGATTTGAATGCCAGATGTCCTGTACAGTTTCAGTTCCTGGCCCCATCAGATGAAATCAGTTACCTGGAATTGTTGGGAGCTGTGAGGGAAATGTGCTCAGAGTGAGCAGTTAAGTGAGTGTAAAAAATACACAGCCCAGCATTTCTCTCAGCCTTTGTTAGGACTGGAAAAACATAATTTTAATTTCTGAATATAGACAGATTTTACCTTCCACTCTGCAATGTCTTCTACCAGCAATGTAGCTCTTCAGAGAACTTTAAAAAATTAAGTTATTTTTCATTTATATTTAACTGCTGAGCTCATGCTGACAATCTGTAATCAGGAATTCAATATGGAATTACTGAGAGGTTATTTTTGAATCTCACCTACTGTCCGCAATCTACTTGAATAAATAAGAGCATCAAAGGGATTGTTTTAATTAACTGAGAATCCAAAAATGCACATTGATAAAATATCCAATGTTAATGTTTGACCTTCCATAAAGTTAACATTGGCTACTCCAGCCTTAATCTATATTGTTTTAAGAGCGGGTCTTTGTGCAAATTCCACATCCCAAGATAATAATACATTGCCTACCCTGTACGTCACATTGAAGACAAGAAATCCGAAAGAAACAAAATGCTAAACAATAGCATCTTGTCCTCGTTTTCAAATGACTGAGAAACTAGCCAAGGAGAAGTGGAAGGAACAGCTTCACATCCACCAGCAGCTCAGAGAACAGAGAACTTCAGACTCTCTCTTGACTGGCGCATCCCCACACCTTAGAGGCTCGTTACACAAAGAGGTTATTTGCGTCCGTGCTTGAACAAAGCCTGGTAGAAAGTCTGATGTTACCTACTTAGGCTCTGGCTGCACCGTCTCCTTCTAAGGCAGCAACTTTTAAAGCAAATCAGGAACCAATTTAGCAAGGTTAGGTCTGAGTCTTAGCAAGAGAAACGTTAACTGTTGGATTAAATTGCTCCGTTAGCGGCAAAAGTTACGAGGATCTGGGATACTGGTGTTGTGGGACTTGGCTTCAATCCTTTACCGTGAGCATAGCGATTTAGATGGACACTGCAAACTTCCCAGGAAGAGACTGGCTTGGAAGCTGAAAGGGAGAAGGGCAACTACTAAGTCTACAGCGGAGCTTCCCACAGTAATCCGGGCTTTACTTGGAAGTCTTCCATGAGAAAGCAAAATGGGGTGAGATCATATCCCAAGCTGAACCGATAGAGGAGAGGGAATCCTTCCACAGCTGGAGGCTGATCTATACATCTAAATATGTGAAGTCACAGCTTCCATTAAAGTCTATCCATCACAAGTATCTTGGCGTGCGATAACTCCTCTCAGTCTGAGTGATTCACAGAAGTGACCCTGTTTTCAACAGCACCGGAGAATTTGCAAGATCTTAGCTTGGCAACTGGCAACACCAAGAGTTTAGCAGAGAGATGGAAATAACATACCAAGGAGAAAAAACTGTGGGGGAGGATGTGTGCACAAAACAGCTTGGGAGTTTAGGAAAATATCCAGCCTCCCACTAAGTTGCTATGGGGTAATTAATGAAATGCCTCATTCTCTCCAACTTTTCTTCCAACATTTTCCTCCCCAGGGGCATGAGCTATCATCAAAGAAATTTTTCTTTGGCTTAGTAGGTTAATAATGATGGATGGGTTAGAAGGAGCAGGTTTGGAACCCATCTTACCTCCCACTATTGAAAATTAATCATGGCACGGTTGGCCGAAGTGTAGGTGGAAAGGAACATAAGGCTTCTTTGGTCTGGTGGTGTCAGCTGGCACACCAGCATATAGTGCAACTCGGTAGAAACAGGAACAGATAGTAGATGCACTAGGGGCCGATGACATGTAGTCAACAGCTTCTATTTTATATCCCCTTATTGTTTTGTGTGAGCTGGGAGATCACCTGCCAATCTGCTCACACCACGAGGCTCCAGCTGGCAGACTATTATTCAGTTTGAAGCACCACACATCAAGAAAGGCTGGAAGATCAGTTGGAAGAAGTCCAAAGAAAAGCAAGAGGTATGATCAGAGCTCTAGAGAATGTGACCTGTGATGAAAGATTGAAAAGTCCTCGTGCGTGTAAGCCTGGAGAAGAGAAGGTAAAGGAAAGACATGATAACAGTGCTCAAATATGTGGAAGGTGATTGCAAAAAGGAAGGGAACAAAACCTCTACCATATCCATTGTGGTAAAGGACAATAAGTCATAATCTTAAAGTGTAGCTGCAGAAGTTTTGATGAAACAGTAGGGAATGCACAGGAACAGTAAAGCCCCCGACCAGCTTGCGTAAGGAAGCTGTAGCCGTGCCAAGGTTGCAGGTTTCTGAGGGCAAAGAGCTCACACTGCTCTCCGCAGACAACGATTCAGGTACGGCCGACCCAGCCCTGGGCATGGGGCTACCTACACCATTTCTTAAGGTATTTTTCAGACTTTTTCTATGATCTGTGATTAAAAAAATACAAATGCTTCTATCGCTCTAAGTGAAGAGCACAGAAGAAACAGACCCATCGACAAGAGTTAATGTGGACAAAAGAACAAAATACTAAAGTCTGAGGGATAGCAATACCCAGAATATCCTAATAAAATCCTATTTTCTAATTGAGCCTGCAACTTAACCACCAGATAAAACTTAAAAACACGTAAAAGGTTATTTGTGGGATGACTAGAGACTGGGGTTAAGGGGAAATTAATGTTCCACTCATTCATTTTGGAAATATTCTCATTAGTAATTGCCCCATTTATAGTTAGAGGAAAACAGAACATTCAAATTCCTGGCAGCAAAACACTTCCCTAGTTGCAGATAAATATTGATATTGGCTTTAAGTCAGTTTACAAAAAGAAATGAAAAGAAAACAGCAGCTCCAGTGATGCCTGTCGGGCTTTGAAGCATCTTTTGAGAAACTGGTGAGTATCATTGTGCGGGACACTGAGTCAAAACTATTCACTATTAATAGTCTGATGAGAGGAATTCAGGAGAAGGACCCTGTGGAGCCAGGCTGCTCCTGCTGGCAGCCCTCAGCCTCTCGCCCATCACAAGCAGCACCAGCATTTGTGCCGACTCACAAAAAAAGGGGGCATCTTCAGCCCAGTTCACCAGGGCTATGGTCTAGGAGGGCTCCCACTTTCCAGGACTGGAGCCTGTGCTTTGGTTGGGCACTTGACGGGGACTGAGAGTAGAAATATGGGGCCAAACCCAGGGGGATGCCGAAGGGGATCGGTACCCATATGGTAAATACCTTCCTCCGGTCCCTCCGTGGGAACGCTCCAGATCCAGTCATGCAACCTCCGTGTCCTAACCCACCGTCTCTGGGAGCTTAATGGTGTGAAATGGTATGGAGAGCCTGGAAAGAAAGACCAAATGGCTAGAGGTTATGCTCTTTCATTTGTGCTTAGATATCTGTGGTTTAGCTTATGCGGGTTTGGATTCAGACTGACATCACGCTTGGAGGTAAGAAGATGGACTGAGCTTGATTAAGCAGTTTCACATTTGTTCATGATCTTTTCTATCTCCTTCTTCACCCATAACCCAGTTATCAGCTTGTCAAGAGCCACTCGATTTCTGCAAGCTGTGTAGTGCATAACTCTTCCAGCACAGAAAGTTTCTTCTTCTCCTTTGAGAAAAATAAATAAATAACAACAATAATAATAATGTTCTGTGACTTTGCCTCCCAGAGCTGCCCAATTTCCCACTCTGTCCCACTGCTGGGTCTTCATTTCACTCAAGTGTTGAGACTTCTTTCCTGAACTGTAACCGTCTTGTCCGCAATGATCTTTTCTCCCTGAGATAAAAAGCCAGAAGGTCCTACACAGTCTCAATGCCAAACAAGCCACAGTTCTCAGCAGAAGGCAATGAGTCTCCTCAACTCGGTAGCTGCCAGAATACAGAGGTGCTGGCTGGCCCACACTGCCCACCAAGCCTTTCCCAGGAGATGGGATGCACCTTCAAACATACTGGTCCACCAGAGCACTGAAATGCACTGAATTTTAATCATCAGTTACGTTTAAAGTGAGGAAAAGGCTATGAAAGTGTCTTTCAGCCAAAGGAGACAAAGAGGTATTAATCTTGATTATTTACTCTATATTATTTGGCACTGGCACTTCATTTATCTACTAGGAATATCTGGCAGCTTTCTTTTGTAAAATATGGGAAACAGCTGCGAAGAAAATAGAAATGGCTTAAGTCATTCGTAAGCTAGTTGCAAACTAATCCCAAATCCTCCATCGGTGATGTCTTGTAAAAGTTTGACTATTCTGTTTTCTGCTTTGTTCTTTTTTTTTTTCTATTGGGGAAGTCCCAGATTTCCTGTCAGGGTCAGATGTTGGAAAATATTACAAAAGACCCGTTTGGCAGGTGCCAAGTTGCTGTATGCAGGTCTTCTAGGGACTTGCTGTCACATCTTGGAGAAGGCAGTTGCCACCCTATGCCTCAGTTTCCCCATTGGCTGTAAGGCAATAAAGACAAATAACTGCCTGTGTAAACCAGCATGTGTTGGTCTGACAGATTCTGTCAAAACCAGTCGGAATCTGGACCTCTCAGAGGGCAAGTCGGTGCTGTTGGAGCACACCTGGCTACCAGACCTGGAGATATCTTACCTAACCTTCCAGCCACCGATACACAGATGATTTGTCCTGATCTGCTTGAGGACGTTAACCCTTGGGATTTTCCACTCATTACCAGTAGAAGCACAGGACACAGCCCCACTAGCTCAAAAAGTCATTCTGTCAGCAGGAAACTACCTCAGATCTTCTGGCGAATCTCCTCAACCGCCTTTTTCTTTTTTTAGCGTCCCGACAGGATGTGTGGAGGAGAAGACACGGTTTGCATAGACAGAGCAGGACAGCACCCAGGGGAGACCAGGGCGGTCAGGAGACAGGGGTTTTGCTTTCCACTGTCTGACCTCAGGCAAGTCACTTAACCTCTGCCTCCACTCCCACTCTTAGGTTGAATAGCTATCGGACAGCTCTTCATGGTGTGGGCAGCCACAAAGCGTGCTCGGGGAGATCACGATCACGGGGATCGCTCAATTACCTACTCCAACATTACGTGGGCCACGCCGTTACATTTCACCTAATTATTTTGAACCGAATCATTTTTGTTTGCCTAAAATGGCTCTTCCAGAAAAGCTTTGTATGAAAACATCCAACAACAGAGTTTCTCACACAGATGTATTCAGCTTCAGAACTCTCTGCTGCTTCTTACTTTGTTGGATAACTGTATTTTATATTTTTCCTCAGGAATGCACTTACATAATGTATTTACTTTACCTCTCAATTTTTCTTTTACCCAATAAACCTATTTAGCCAATTTATGTTCTTGTTCTGAAGCATTTTCTCAGCCCTCATGAAATTTCTGTACCTTCCTTTACAAGTTTTCACACTTCCTACAGCACCAGAATGACATGTCACAGTAGAACAGTTTCGTAGGAGATGTTCTGGCCCAAGCCATCAGTGAGACAAGCTTTGTGGGGAGAAATCATATCGTTATTAGACCAACTCTGATGGAGTTAGAAGGAAAAGGTTTCATGTATATGCTTTTCTTTGGTTTCCAAGTTGCAGACCAGTGCTATACAGAGGGACTGAATCACTCCTCTAGTCCTACTGTAGCTCCTCTTACTCACAACCAACAGCATCCACTTTGTCTTGCCAGGAGATACGCTCACAGAAATGCTCCCTGGCTTATCTGCTCTGCCTCTCGCTTCTTTTGCCAGTCACTATTAGTACAACAAAAGTCAAGGGCATGGTATCTCGGGTGACGGGTAAATCCATCATCGTAACTAAACGATGGGAGAAGGGCTCTTTGAAAACTGTTTTTCAAAAGGAGAAAGTTTGTCTTGGCAGAAAAGCGAGATCTATGTGAAAGATTTTCAAATGTGTGCTGAAGATTTTTGACAGCTGATTTTTGCCTGAAATGTTTTATGAAATTCTGTTATCCCTAGCTGTCATGTCATCTGCGTTCATTAAACTCTTCTGGAGCTCCCTGAAATGCATTTTAATCTCCGGCATGTCCAACATTCCCTGGTGTTACTCTCTGAACGTTACTTTCCTCCTTCTGATTCAGCTCTTGGACTTGTCATCTGGTTGAGGCTAAAAATGCTTGTGCCTTGCATGAGACAAGCTGCTGTGCAATGCAGAGCAAGTCCCAAGTGTTGATTTGAAACGTCCAAACAAATACTGAAGCAAACAGTGACATTGGGAGCACTCGTGAAAGGAGAGAGGGCGGCCGTCAGCCCTGGCCAAAGCCCTCTGTGCATTTCTCCATGACTTTTTATTGCTGAGCAGATACTTGCAGGGTATTTGCTTGAGGAGAGTTTTCCCCATTTAAGAACCACAGAAAGAAACGAAGGAGTTCTCCCCCTCAATTAATGTTTTGGATCCTATTACTGGTTTGTTTGTTGTTTTTTTTAATTCAGCCACTGTTGGGAGGATGTAACAGTTGTAACTGTGCTGTTTAGGTACATGTGGGCACCACAGGACCGTAGTCAAGCTGTCAAACTGGCCCAATACTGTGAGCCCTAAAGATTAGGCACAGAGACTCAGAACACTGATTGGCAGCTGAAAAACAAAGGAATCTCACGAGGATCATCCCAGAAGCATCCAGCACTCTGGCAAAGATCAGATTGTACAGGTTCTGGGGGAAGCGTTTTCCTTGCAGTGAATGCAAAAAGCAACGAGGATGGAAAAAAAATGGGATTTGGCTTCTGTCAATTTGCTTTTGCTGTGCTCCCAATCTAGGGGTAATCTGTTGATCTGTCTAAACCAGCTGATTTATTCCTATATGAAGATGAACAGAAGGATTTTTCTCTCTTTCCTAGGCTACCTGTTAAGTATCTTCTCTGACGCTTGACATGCTGCGTGTAATTGTCACATCGATACACGTCTGCAAATCTGACTGCTCAGAACTTTGTCCCAAACCCTGGAAAACTACCGCAGCCTGAGAAGTAGAGCTAATAAGGTCCATCTGCTTTGGAGACATTTTTAATTCCTATGATTTACTCATTAATTTTCTCTTCTCTAATTACACACAAACGTCAGCAGAGGGAACTGGAAAAAGAGAAACAAGAGAGGAAAAAGGAGCCAGCTGTCAGTGAAGGACTGCATTTCGTCTTGCAGGCACTAGCCGGCGTGATCCCCACAGCCATTGCCACACCTCCTGCTCTTCGGCTCTCCCAGAAATGAGGAATATTTTTCAAGGGCAATAACAAAAGGGAGAATCCTGATGGATGAGTGAATCGTGTCCGAAGAGAAGGTCCAGAGGTACTACCAATGGGGCAGAGGGACTGACTAGTATTAAGAGGCTCTGAATAAACAGACCAACCAGCACCAGTCCAGCCCCGGCCATGAAGCCGTGCACTGAGACCTAGACAGGGGAGAGGCTGTTTTTGCAAAAAGGATAATCAAAGAAGTGCAGCAAAGAGGTGAGCCAGAGAGACAGCACAAGCCCCCGCGTTCCCCACTCCCCTGCAGGAGCAAACACCCTCCTGCTTGTCCCTGCAAGGCCAAAAACCTGCCCTGCAAACGTGTGGCTCAGTGCCATGGAGGTCTGCTTAGATATGCCAAGGGTTGGACGGCTTTTGTGCTTTTTATTGAAAATAATTTTTATCTGGCTTTATTTTGTTTACTTTAAAAAACGTTCTTTTTCAGTACTTAATTGTTAGTTTTGTTATTTCCAATTTCAAAAATGCCATCAGCAGCAAAGCCAAGTTGGACCACACAGACTGCATTTCTGCAAGCTTTGCGTAAACCATTTTGCCTGCAGTTCTGAAACGCAAAAAGCTGACAAATTCCTCTCATATCCCTCCTCTTGGTTTTTAATCGTCTCACCATGATGCAGGTGTGAACTAAGAAGGCGTTGGATGTAACCAGATTTACGAAGCCGTGAGGAATAAGCCAGGCAATCCTGTAGGACCCAGGCATGGTTCTTCGCTTCCAGGTCTAGGTGTAAATACTGGCAGAGCTCCAGTTCTGTGACTGGACCACGTCTCAGCCCTTCCTGCACTTCAGTGTCGGTGTAAAGAAACCCAATCTCGTAAACTAGAAATGCTCTAGACTGTGCCTGAACAGGTCCCTGAGGAGGACAAGAAACGCGGTTTATTGCAGGGCACCGAACAGATCATAGGATCATAGAATCACAGAATGTTAGGGGTTGAAAGGNATGGGGCTGCTTTCCAGCAGGACAACCCCTAATCTGTCCTGGTGCCTGGGGTTATTCCTCCCCAGATGCAGGGCTCTACACTTGTCCTTATTGAACTTCACGAGGTTCCCCTTTGCCCAGCACTCCAGCCTGTCCAGATCTCGTTGGATGGCAGCAGAGCTCTGGGGTGTCAGCCACCCCTCCCAGTTTCATATCCAGCCACACAGTGACATAACCAGGGTATAAGTGACACTAACACCGTTCCCTCGGGTCTGCGTTTCAACACTTCATCTTCCACCTGACACAGTGCCTGAAAGGCAGCACCAGGGAAGCCTGGGGAGAGGTGAGGGCAGGCTCTCTAGACACAAATCAGCACATGCTCATGGCTCTGCCTCGGTGACACGCACTTGTGCGGAATTTCCTACTGTTGCGGAAAATACAGCCCAAGAAAGACAACACGAGTCAGATACTGATCTCACTCATGTCATTTCTCACCCAAACTATCAGGGATCTCTCTGCAGGTCCCGGTGTGGTGCACAACAGGAATTTCAGCTCTAGAGTCAAAGGTGGCTGTGATGTGTGGCTGACAACAGATGCCAGCGAGGAGTTCTTGCTTGGTACCCTGCCCTGGTTTAACCCCAGCCAGCAGCTAAGCTCCCCAACAGCCGCTCGCTCGTTCCCTGCCGAGGGATGGGGGAGAGATGTGGAAGAGTAAAAGTGAGAAAACTCATGGGCTGAGAGAAAGAAATTATAGTAGGTAACAAAGAAGCTGCACACACAAGCAAAGGAAAACAAGGACTCCATTCACCGCTTCCCATCAGAGGCTGGTGCTCAGCCATCCCCAGGACAGCTGGGCTCCACCTCACGTAACAGTGACTTGGGAAGACAAACGTCGTCACTCTGAGCATTCCCCCCCCTTCCTTCTTTCACAGCTTTACATATTGAGCATGACATCATACGGTCTGGAACACGGCTTTGGGCACTTGGGGTCAGCTGTCCCGACTGTGTCCCCTCCTGACTTCTTGTGCACCCCCAGCCTGCTCACTGGTGGGGTGGGCTGAGGAGCAAAACAGGCCTGGACTGTAAGCGCTACCGAAATATCCCTGAATGACCTGTTTTCAGCACAAACCCAAAGCATAGCCCCATACAGGCTACTGTGAAGAAAATTAACCCTACCCCAAACAAAACCGGCTTATTACCCTCTGCCTGGTAACTACCTGAATTGCTGGGGGTAGAAAAAGCCAAACCTTTCCCACTTTCTTTTATAGAAATTCCTTGCTCAGGGTCTCATACATTTTCTATAATAGGTACTGAAAACGTTTTGGCTCTATCCACTTGGGTAGCCAATGTGTTTTCAATCCTGCATGAGGGGGAAGGAACTCATTTTTGACAAGGATTGTTAATAATGAGTCATTTTCTAGCACAGGCAGTCTCCTGGGTTTTAACCTATAGCTTTTTTATTCACCTCACTTAGTTCTTCCCACGTTCCAGATCATTTGGCTCTGTAGAGGACCCATCATGGTCATTTACGTATTCTGGACCTCTAGTTGTTCCCCATTTCTCTCCCATTGCGGCTCAGTTCTGCATGGGAGTATCTCCAGGCAGAAAATGAAACACTTTAAAGAAGACACCATTATCTTCCTCCTCCTGCGTGAGCTCTCTAGATGAATGTTGTAAAGCCTGCACAGTTCTTGGCAAAGCAGCAGATCAGTAGAAGTGTAAAAAACCCCACTGACTTCATGTTTACTACATTTTTGTGACATGAAAGCACTTGCTTTTCAGTGTTATATTTTCTCTTTCTCTTCTCGTTCTCCTCTTTATGCGTGGAGAATTTGAGCTGGATCTGAAACCTGTGTCCTCTATAGCTGCTGCAGAAATGCAGCGCTTTCGGGCAACTGTGCACATCCATACCCTACGTCCCACAGCCGGACATGAGCCTCTCTCTGCAGAACATGCAGTTGGGTTGGTGCCCTCAACAGGAGCATTCCCAGCAGACAGATCACTGCCCTCATATCTAAGGCACATGGATGATATCCATTCTCCCATTCCAAGCACACCTCAGGTCTAAAGACTGTCCTGTCCATTTGAAAGTCGTGTGTCAAGACAAAGGCTGTGTCAGACACTTTGGGTGGGTACAGTGCCTAGAAAAACAGAGCTGCAATTTCTGATGGGATTTAGGTGTTAGTAAACTGTAAATAATAAATGGCAATTATAACGGAGACATTTATAGAACTATATGCCCAGATATATTACACTTTACTTCCTCTAATATTATTTATTCGCTATGATCAGGCAGTGACCTCAGCAATGATTAGATATGCCCTGCATTTTGCCAAGAATATCAAAGAGTGTAATGAGCTTCTTTGTATATATTTCACTCCTGTTCCTTACTGAATTAAATGACTCGACTGGTATTTTTTCATCCAGGCAAGGCTAGGGCTTCCACTCTCCGAGTAGCACTTGGATTTTAAGAGTTGGAAGACTCAAATCATGTTTCCGACAGGAGGTATTAACTGCCCATCTGTGGTTAGGCGCCTGTTGCTGGAAGCAACAGAATTCCTTCTGGGTTTGAATGAACTATCTGTGATCGCCGCAGTCTGCCCTGTGATCTCCAACAGTTACGTCTCGTCCAGAAGATAGGGAACAGCACCACGATCATACCTGCTCCAGGCAAGCAGAGCGCTGAAGAAGAACCAACACTCACCTAGAGCATATACCGTGGTTCCTGCTTTTTCACATTACGTGACAGAATGAGCACGGTCCCCGTGAAGCGTGGAGGGGACTGCGTTGCACTGGAGACAGCTCACAGTTCAGAAATGGCTGCAGCTTCGGGCAGGCTCTCCTCTGCTGTCCAGTGCTTGAAGACCGACCGCAGGGAAAATGAACTCAGGTCAGTGAGTCAGTTGCTTGAATTTCTTTGTTTAACCAGTTAGGGGGATGCCCAGATGTAGCTGCTTCATCTGCAGATGTTCCCTGTTGAAAATGCAGAAGAACTTGCCCTCCGCACTAGCAGTGGTGTAGATGCAGCTATGAAGATGACAGATTTCTGCCCTTCAACAACGGGAGACGCCACACGGCGCGGCTGCCTCTTACACTTTGGAGCCTCAAGACAAGAAGACATTGGTGCTGGAGGTCCCTATTTTGGAGATGAAGTTTTCTTTTCAAACTTTGTTATGATCCTCCAGGCTCGGGAGAGGATGCATAGCCTAACCTGTGGATGCATAGCTTAGCCTATGGATGCTTATCCTAGCCTATGGATGCCTGTGCTCAAACTTCTAGGCTGCTTTTTTAAGTGTCCTTTGTAGAGGCACTGAACTGGCCCCTGCATCCTGTTGAGTGCCCCCTCGGAAGTGCCCATAGCTCCCTCATTGCACTGTCCGCAACGAGAGGAAAACGGTGCAGCCGAATGTTTACGGTGCCGTAAAAACCAACAACAGTAACGAGGCGGTGACATGAGCGATGCAAGATCTGCACGGCTCCCAAGCTCTGCCTCCGTCCCGCTGATCCAGCATCACTTCCTCCCTGACACGGCACTCCCCCAACTCTGGAAGGAAATCCTCGGCGACCGTTTTATTCATAAGGAACCAAGTACCAGCTTAGAGATGAAGGTGCTAATTGTGGCACATCAGCAGCCAGAAGAAACAGCTCCTCTAGGATCACACACATTAATCTCCCGTGGCTGCTGGTCCGAGCGAGAGGCATTCCCTTGGTGGTGCTGACAGCTGCTAATAAGACAGCAAAACACTCTGCCAGCGTGACCATCAACGCTACCAGCCAGGGAGCTGGGGAATCGCATCTCTGGCCGATCTCAGCCTCTGACAGCTGCTTGTTGGATAACATAAGGGGATATACTGGAGTCCCCCCCGCAGGCCGGGAACTGGATAGAATGGCTTTGCACGGATGAATTGCTACACTGGTGAAAGGAGGGCTTGGTTAAGAAGCACAACTCTGAATGGGTTGTACTTTCTGGCCCAAAGCAACTCTGTGATCCTACCTTGAGGTCTATGGACAGTCTTGTTGAAGATAAAAGGTAAGGAGTAGTCATCACTATTTTTATCATCAGGTTGTTGGAACAGGGATGTGCCTCAGCTGGATATCTCAGTAATGAAAATTTTCAGGGAAAGAGAAGATGTGGACAGGCTGGAAAGGGTCCAGAGAAGGGCCATGAGGATGATTGGGGGACTAGAAGACCTGTCATATGAAGATAGGCTGAGAAATCTGGGCTTGTTCAGCCTTGGATTCCGCTTGGAGTCCAGAAGAAAACTCTTTACAATGAGAACAATTAAACATTGGAATAGTCTCTCAAGGGAAGTGGTGGACTCCTCTACTACACTGGGCAGTTTTAAGACTCAACAGGGTGCTGGGCCAGCTCACTTAAATTTTTTGGGTTTTTTTCCACTTGAAAGGTTGAAGCAGATGATCCTTGGGCTCCCTTCCAACCTGACATTCTATGAATCGATTCTAAGATTCTACTTGTGTTTACATCCTGCCCTCACCAAATGGCATCTGCACATCACAGACTCACAGAAGCGGAGGTTGGAAAGGATTTCTGGAGGTTTCTAGTCCAATTTCCCATTGACTGCTGGACAATTGCCAGTGCCAGACCAAGGCAGCCAAGGCTGAGAAGCCCCTGGGGACAGTGATGGCACAGCCTCTCTGGTAACCTGCTCAGCGCTGCACAACCTTCCTAGGGAAGATATCCCTCCTGACACAAAATACAATACCCCACACCACAACTTGTGGCTGTAGCACACTTAGAAAGAAGCAACCAAAGACAGACCAAGATTTGGTCACCCAGCTGTGCACGTGTATTTACTTGAAATGAAGGACCTCAGCCCCAGTTTCTGGGTACTCATCCCTGCACCTCTACTGCTTCCACCTTCCCAACAATCACAATGAGAGAGAGATGTTGGAGACCTAATCCTGCAGGCTGGCAGAGATTCGTGCCTGGGAAAACGGCAGTTTCCAATTCCATCTACGATTCATGAACCCTTCTAGGGAGCAATACCTCCCCCTCCTCCACACCCCAGGGCCTTGCTATTGTTTCTTGAATTCATAACAACTTTTGGGGCCGTGTCAGTGCTTTTCCAAGCTCCACCAGCAAACTGAAACTGTGGCTAATCTCTTCCTTTGCTAAACTTCCAGTTAGGAATATTCTGTCACAAGGAGCTGGTATTAAGTGAGGAAAAAGCCCAGCCTGCTCCGCCAGGTGCCGGGGCACATTATGGATGCAACAGTAGTTCAGCCAGAGCGTGCACAAACAGAGCTACACGTCTGGCTGGAATCAAAACGCATTCCTCCCCTAAGCTGGCAGCTTACCTCTGTCTCCTTCTGCAAGACCCTGCCTGACCTCAATACTGAGCGAGCCCCCATCCCATCTCCCTCTTTGGCTCTATCCAGCCATTGTTTTGAGACACAAATAGGCTGTCTTGTGAATTAGAGGCTCCAAAAAGAAGAGAAACTTGCTGCATCAGTCAAATTCCTGCATTTTTCGTTTTCTAAGTTGTAGCTGGGCAAATATCCATAAAGTCCAGTAGCTAGACAGTAAAAAGAAACAGGGAAGGAAAGAAGTGGGGGAGGGGGAAGACAGAAAAATTATGAATTAAAATTATGACATGGAGACTAAAGGGTAAAGTCTGGGGAAGTGGGAAAGGGAATAGGAATAAAGAAGGAAGATGAGTGAACAAGAGAAACTGAGAAAAGTGGCACATAGTCTCTGCCTGGGGAGTTACCATAGATTAAGGTTTCACTATTAAAAAAGAGAATCAATGGCTGGCCCTGAGCCTCACGCTGGCAGCCTCTGCTATTCTGATCTCAGGACCAGCATCTGTCAGCAATTTTCAAGAGGAACCATTAGGAATCACAACGTTTAACAGTTTGTCTTGGCCCCCTGGAATTTTACCACCCCCATCAGCTACTGAAAAAAAAAAATAGGGGGCTGGAAGGAGGAAAGGGGAGGAGAGTGGAAGAGAAAGAAGGGAAAACAAAATGGTACTTGTAAGATTTAATGTGTGCCTCCCCCTTTTCCCCTGCTTATGTGCCACATCCGCAGAGGTGATATATAGATGGTGGTTTTGGCCTCATTCCTACATGCTCTAACACCACAGATGCTGGTTTAGAGGAGAGCCCCGGGCTGGCTGGAAATTCCCCGTGAGCGGGCTCCAGGCCTCTCTGCTGGGGAGCCTTCCCAGAAGCGGAACAGACGGGGAGATTTACAGCACTTTGCAAAGCAAATTATTCCTAACGCTCCTGACACAAGAGTGACTTCTGGGCATCTCGCATATAAACCCAACAGAAAGAGAGATGTAGCATTTCCCAGAAGTGGTTCAGTCACTTGGCTACCACCAGACGATTTATTCCATCTGCTCTTCTCTCCAGATCTCTAAATAGTGAAAACCACAAAAGGCAGCACGGGGAGCGGGGAAAAGGAAGAGCAGTTTCTCAGAGCATTTTGGCAAGCCTGGCCATGTGTGGTGCTTGGTGGTCAGCTCTGGAGGGGACACCCGACAGTCACGATAAAAAAGGTTTTCAAATAAAGTGTTCAAAGGGCTGGTTCTGCTTGGCACCAATAAAACCGGTGAAACAAAACTGAATGAAAGAAAACAAATCATTGCACTGAGGTTTGAATGTGTTTCCTAACGTGAATTGAAATCACTGGGCTGCAGGAGAGACTTACGTGGCAGCTGAAGGATGAGGTGTCACAGTGGCAAGAGACACTGGGCCAGCTGGCTTATAAAGACCAGAGTCTGGCGTCTGGTCCATTTTTCTCCAAGTGCTGCCGAAATCCAACCCCCAAGCGCTAGGTGCCACAGGGCTTTACAAGTACACAGAAAACCCAGTGGGATTTCAGGTCCAGATCTGACCTTTGATGCTGCCTCAACTTCTACATGAGCTCAATAGAAGCTGTGTGCTTCCAACAGGCTCAGATTTGTTTGGGTCCACCGGTTTATGCAGATGAACCTCACACTTTGGTTCTTCCGACAGGTATATAGCAAAGCTAGAAGCATTTCCCTTCTGCACCTTCTGCTTTCCACAGAACTCCCTCTTTCTCTGCGCTGCTGGAGCCAGCAACACCTAGAGACGGGCTGTACAGAGGGTATACCAGCAATCCTGGCCTCGTTCACACCCTGAGATGTCCATTTTATCTTGCCTTCAACCAGAGTTGGAGGCAGGATGGATCTTTTTTTTTTTTTTCACTTTAGGTCAGATTATTAGGGAGGGAGTACTGGGAATGATTTATTTTCTTCAGCAATGTGGAACAAAGCCAAGCCTTGGGGCTACACAGAGACAAATTCCCTGAAGCAGTAGGGCTCTTGACCTTCCTCCTTTGTTCTCTCTCCTATGCCATGGGCTGGTTATGGCCGTTGGTCTTTAACTGTGTGATTTATGTTTCATTGCTTTAGCAGATATTTTGTGGTTTATACAAACTCAAAGACCAGCCAAGCCTTGCCAGACTGTGGAGAGAGCGGACTTGTAAGAGTTAAGCTGAGCCTTAACAGTTGAACTTGATGATCTTAAAGGCGAAAGGGTTCCATGATACAACATTAGCTGTGAGGAATGGAGGAGAATCTGGATTTTGACTGGCCAACCCCAGAGACCAGGGAACTGTACCTTGAGTTCCTGTTCCATTCTAGCAATAAAATGCATTTGCTCACAGACCCGCTGACTTTTGGGTGATATTTTGCTAGAAAACAGCTAGAGTTAAATACAGAGATTTGAAAAGTTGCTCCTGGGCAGAAGGTCACATTAGCAGTGTAATCATTTCATTTGCTGCACAGAGTCCTACTGCAGGTTCCAGAGCAACCCCAGGACGCCTGCCTAGCATCTCTCTTGACCTCAGACGAGGTGAACACCTTCATCGGCTAGATGGGCAGAATGAGCAAGAAGTGAAAGAAAGACTCAGGGGAGAGATGTCGCTCCGTCTATGCTTAGTTTACAGTGACTTAAAAACCGTCCAAACAGAAAAGCCAAATGAGTTTAAAACCTTCCAAACAGAGAAGAGCTAAATGAGTTTTGCAGATCCCCTGGACACTTGAAGCGTCTGCAAACACAACGTGACTTGCAACATTTCATAGCCTGAATTCCAGCAACACCGTATAACAAAACGCAGTTTCTAGGATGTTTTTCACACCAGGGTCAGGGTGACAGACAAGGGCCATGGGCAGATAAGTTTAATAAGACTAGTATTTAGCAGTCAGCGTGGTCTTGGCTATCAGATCTTGATTGTCTACACGTGACATTTGGAGCCTTGCTGCGTTTTAGAAAAATGTCAATGGTGAGTTAAATCTTTAACCTTGGACTAGATTACCACACAGAGAAGAGTGGAAGCTGTAGGTACCAGCCTGTTGTAGATTACTGAGCAGATAACCCCCTGTTTGATATATCTGGTTCATATTTGAAAGATGACACCAAGTTTTATTACTTGGTTCTGTCTCTATTTTCATAGTCAATTAGCTAAACAAATTGTCTTTCAATCAATTTTTGGTTGGCCTTCATTTTTTTTCTCTGAAAAAAAAAAAAAGTTTCCTGGTTAATCTGACATGATGCGAGATTTCAGAAAGGAACAGAGGAATCAGCATCTGTTTCCACATTGACTTGACAAGGACAGACCTCAATTAAGCATCTTATTAAAAGTATCTCCTCCTGCATTATATCAAGTCTCGGTGCTTTTGCTGAAAGTAAAAAATGTGCTCACATGCTGAGTGCAGACTTACAGTCCAAAGGTGACGGAGCTGTCAATAAAGTAAGTCGTACATGCTGGATTAGCTGCAAAGGAGATGGATCATGGAAACTAAAGAAGACTGCGGCAGCTTGGCTAGTAGCTAGGAACGCTTTAGAGCCAAGTATATTTGGACGTTTACCGGGGAAGCTATCTAGCACAAAATATTCTCAAAATCAGAGCCAACTACTTTTAAATACATTTGATGCTTTTTCCATGTTTAATTTGTCATTAACTGCCTCAGTCCATTGACGATGCCCTTTTAGTTCTCCTGTGGGTATCTCTGGCATCCCAAGTTGATCCTGCAGCTACAGTTACAACAGTTTAAGTTACCTTTGAGAATCAAGCAGCCCATTTAGACACATGGAAAATCCAAGAATTAGAAAAGTAAATAGTAAAAAAAAAAATAAATCTTGAGTTTTCCAGCATAATTCTGTCTCCCTAAATATGCTTGAAAATCTTTGCAAAAGATTTGTATAAGCAGAGAGATTGTTTTTTGAGACCACATCCCTGTACATGCTACGGTCTGTTCACAGATTGCCCTTGAACCAGACCCTCAACCATCAGAGACCAGCTTGCACTGCAGCAGGGAAGTAAAGCAACACTCCTTTGCATTAGGCAAATCACAGAACCACAGGATTCTTGAGGCTGGAATAGACCTCTGAGGTCAAGCCCAGCCTATGACCTAACACCACAACATCAACTAGACCACGGCACTAAGTGCCATGGCCAATCTCTCTTTAAACACCTCCAGGGATGGCGACTCCACCACTTCCCTGGGCAGTCCATTCCAGTGTTTAATCCCTCTTTCTGTGAGAAAGGGCTTCCTAATATCCAACCTAAACCTCCCCCGGTGCAGCTTCAGTCCGGGCCCTCTTGTACTGTTACCAGTTGCCTGGGAGAAGAGCCCGACCCCCACCTGACTTACAACTTCCCTTCAGGGAGTTGTAGAGAGTGAGAAGGTCCCCCCTGAGTCTCCTCTTCTCCAGGCTGAACAACCCCAGCTCCCTCGCTTGGTCCATCACATCCTTCCTCTCCAAACTTCTGGTTTGTTCAGATTGTTTCTACGCCACAAACGCCTCGGTCAGAAGCCTGCAGCACCTGAAGCCTTTACAGTTTTCCTATCAAGCATAAACTTCTCTCTCCCTTTGGAGCTGTAAGTGTTTGATACCTTCCAGCAACTCATCTCTGCACTCAGCTCAGAAGAGAACATTTCTGGATAATGTTGTCATCTTTCCTAAAGCAAAACAAGTAATTCAGAGCAGCAGATAAATTGATTCACTTTGGAAGTTTGAGTATGTCTGGATTTCAACACAGCAACGCACTGGTGTGAGCCCAGGGATTAAGTGACTGGATCCAACATTCCTTGCTGGGAATAACCGAGTGATTTCCTTGGGATTTCTTTAACTTTCTTTCCTCAGAATCACTTAATGAACATTTTGTTATCACGTAGATCTTTCTCTGGTTCTGAGAGACTGAAACAGTGACCTTAAGGAACAGAAACAAACTTCAACCAGAAGTCAGCAGATGGAAGATGTATTTTGGTGTTTGTGCCGAGTCAGTGCGAGGAGTCCAGGGAAAGCAGGTGTATCTCTTTTCATGAGCATTCAAATAAATTATAACCTTGCTCCGGAACAAAAAGAGTGCTCCACATGGCTGCAGCTGATGCCTGCAGAGTGTCATCAGCTGAGTTTTTGACCTCCTTGTGTCACTAAGACCAAACATTTATTTGAGCT
Source organism: Baryphthengus martii (assembly GCA_013396935.1). NCBI lineage: Eukaryota > Metazoa > Chordata > Aves > Coraciiformes > Momotidae > Baryphthengus > Baryphthengus martii. The sequence continues at coordinate 475,068 of VWZK01008996.1, read as the reverse complement.
TGCGGAAATTAAGCTCCAGAATATCATTGGAAATCAATCAGTGATGTTGGTTAAGTCTGATGGGATATTTCTAACCACTTAAACTTCCATTTGAAACTCATTGCCACAATTTGTGTGCACTGCTAAAGGTTTCGAAGAGCCACCACCTCCCGCCCCAGAGATCAATGAATTGCAGCGGGGAGGTCCTGTCTTTTCACATCTCAGCTACAGGAGGATGAAAAGAGCAGGATATTGGGACTGCTGGGTGAGGAGAAAGGAAGTTGTGCTTTACCGCAAACCGCGCGCAGCAGGGGCAGTTGTTTGGCACGTTTCAGTCCTGCTGCAGCGATGTGTTTTAGCCCTCTGGGAGAACTAAGGCAAAGTGAGTTCAAGCTGTGAGTACTCTTCTCCGCAATTTATCTGTTGGTGAACGGTGCCAATACCACCAGTGGGCTTTAGGGAGAGATTCTGGCACAGACCCACCCAGAACTAGCCTCACATCACTGAGAACAGCTGGAGTGCTGACTGCGAGCTGCTCCGCACAGCTGGCTCCGGCAGCTGGGCATCAAAACAGAGCCTTTCAATCTTTCCTGATCCACCTCAGCGTAGAGCCAGCTGTGAGTAGGGGCTCAAGTGGTCCAAAGCAAAGCAAGACTATCCACAGGCCACTGCAAAACTTCAGCCGTAGGGGTAGTGGCCTGTGGATGTATCATTAGATGCACATGAGGAGCGTTAAGAGACTTAAAGAAGACACAACCTTCTCTGGCATTTCCAATGGTTTTACAAGTGGTTTGTAATCATTCTGACAAGAAGCAAGCAGGGTGAGATATCAAGAGTAGTCAATGGCTGAGGCTCTACGCTGAATGTGAGGATGCTTGCGTGCTTTCATTTCTGATCCAGAAACTAAAATGAAAGCCACTGCCAAACAAAATTTGCAGGCACCAAAGTTTTTGGAAGCGCTGTAGGACTGCAGTGGAAGGTCTATCACCACATGCAACAGAAAGGTACCTCATCCAAGGCCAAGCTTGGCATAGAAGAACATCAGCCTGCCAGACCGTGGTGACAGGCAAAGGCTTCAGAGACCATGAAGAAACCTCTAGATCACCATGTGACCCTTAAGGATCTCCCAAAAGATTTTTTAAATCAGGAATATGGAAATACTCTTGTCTGTGCAGTCATATCTTTGCTGTGAGGTTAGCTGAGGTGAGCAGCCCCAAGATTCATCAAGATTTGGTAAAGAGAGCTACCCTGATGAGCAGTTTATGCTCTCCCATTCATGTGCGGCTGGGATAACTGGAGGCATTTCCTGGAGGTCTCCACCCTACAGCCAGCTGGTGCTCCTGGATTCCTTCCCTACAGGCTAAGGCCTGAATACCATAGTTAGGCTAAAGTCTCGCTGAGCAGTGGCCAGTCACAGCATTGCATCAAGTGACATGTGGAAAATGTGCCTTTTAGCTCACATGGCTTTGCAGTGCCTCATTTTTTTCTTATGCTACTGCAAGGGTCTTGAATCACTGAATGACATCTCTAAAATGATTATATAGTTTGCCCAGAACCTTGCATAAGAGGAAAGAAAGTATCATGGCACTCTGAACAACAGTTTAAGTTATTTCTTTTCCCTGAAAACTGCAGATCAGATTGTCTCCCAGACTGGCCTAGTATTGTGCAGTTCATGGCAGTTTCTATCTTGCTCTTCAGAAAATCAAAATGCGTTCCTCCCTACCGCAGAGATTTGCAACGTGCACANTCCACGGCCCCACACAGCTTGGTGTCATCGGCAAACTTGCTGAGGGTGTACTCAATGCCGTCACCCATGTTGCTGACAAAGATGTTGAACAGCACCGGACCCAGAAAGCATAGCCAGCAAGAGGGAGAGCAGCGCAGTAAAGCAGCATCTCTCTCCTCACAGGACCAGTCCCATGCTCAGTAGCACAGTCTGCACCACATTATGAGGATGATGAAAGGACTTGACCATCTC
>VWZK01008996.1:345126-473079 GCA_013396935.1 Baryphthengus martii | reverse complement strand
GGCTGAGAGACCTGGGGCTGTTTAGTCTGGAGAAGAGAAGGTTGAGAGGGGATCTTATTCATGTCTATAAATATCTGAGGGGTGGGGGTCAAGTGGAAGGGGCCAGGCTCTTTTCTGTGGTGCCCAGTGATAGGACAAGGAATAATGGGTATAAGCCAGAACTTAGAATGTTTCATCTCAACATGAGAAGAAACTTCTTTCCTGTGAGGGTGACGGAGCCTGGCCCAGGCTGCCCAGAGAGGTTGTGGAGTCTCCTTCTCTGGTGACTTTCAACTCCCATCTGGCTGTGTTCCTGTGTGGCCTGCCCTGGGTGATCCTGCTCTGGCAGGGGGGTTGGACCAGATGATCTCTAGAGGTCCCTTCCAACCCCGACCATTCTGTGATTCTGATATGGTTCTCTTTGCCATGTCCTGAAGCTTATGATGGTCTCATCCTGTGGCCTCCCTTCATTAAGGTCTCTTTAAAAGTACCAGCTACAGAAGCTATTTTGCACAAATACCTTTTAAAACTCATCTCCTTTTGCCTCCTTCCCTGCAAAACCCATGCATCTGCCTGACTCCTCATCTCTGTGCAAGCAAGCTGCTGCAGAAATAGAACCTCTGCATCATAAACCCAGAAGATGTCAATTAATACAGACCCACTAACTTTTCTGGAGCTGCACTAATGTACAAGAGCTGAGGGTACAAAGGTTTTGACACTCAAATTGCATCAATTTTGAACAGAGTATCCAGCCTTCAACCTAAGGGTAGTCCAAAGAGATTGCAAAAGCTCTATTTAGAAGACAACTATGGGGAATACTGTAATGAAATGATTCCCACCAAACAGGGGTTTGGATGAGGAGCAGGGACCAAGAGCTCCTTGGCTGTGGAAACGGAAAATTGCACGGAAAATTTCACTCCATTGCGGGTGGTGGAAGAACACTTGATAGATCTGAAATAACCTGAGGTTTGAAAAATGCTGAAATCTGCACATTTGTGCATCTGCTGTGAGATCACCAGAGCCTGTTGATTCACAGGTAACGAAGCTGTCTCATGTCTGCTCCCGTAGGAGAGTTTTCCGGGGAAAACACAGAAAGGAGGGGGAAAAAGGCAGCCCTGCAGCCTGTGGTCTGGGAGCTTCCTCTGAGGCAGCTGCGGTGTCACCTGATAGTCAATGTGTTTCAGGTTATCAGTTTTCACTGCTGTGTAAAAAATATAAATGTATAAAAGTATAAAAAGAGCAAACAAAAAAAATTACAAAATCAAAAATCACATCCTATTTGTACAGTACTGGTGTCTATTTTAACTCTTCTGCAGCAGGACACAGACGGGGTCCCCTGCTCTGTGGCATTTCCCTTTGGCCATGTAAGAAACGAGAGCTCTGTTCTGGAAAGAGCCAAGGATATCTCCTGGCTTGGGAAACCCATAAAAACCATCCATTAGAAATCCTTCAGCACCGGGCAGTGTGGCTACACGTTGTCATCTGCAGGAGGAAAACAGGGTCATGTCTTAACTTGGGGTTGATCAGAAAATGACGCAATTCCAACATCATTTTCAGTCACATGGACCAGGTGGTTAAAAGGAAAATTTGCTTTCTAACAAAGGAAGGCTTTTTTCAATTTACTAAAATGTGAGAAAAAGTTTCTAATCAAAATATTTTATTTGGGTTTCAACACTGTCTTGTTCAGACCTGAACTAATCACTCTACTCTTTGCTTTTTGAATCAAAAAAAACCAAAACCCAAGATGCTCTAGTCACCTTTATTATCAGTTTTGAGGGTAAACAGTCCCAAATCATGAGCAAAACTGAACAAATCTCTCCTTTTATTGCGAAAATAACCAGAAAGTTGCTGGAGAGGATGTTCTTAGCCTCTTGTGCTGGCATCACTTTTGTATCCTCCATTTCTGCACAATGAATCCCTGCCCAGCATCTATCCAAGCCCTTACTATATTGTGGTGCCTGAAAACATAGGCACAAATAGGCATATTCTAATTATTTAAAAGGAGGTCATGATTTCCCTGATGTGGTCACAAAGATAAGCATTGCTAAGGAAACATGTAGAGCTCTGGATTCAGCTTAGGTCTGAACCGAATGAACTGGGAGCGTAGAGAGGTCTTGGCCGAAGTCAACCAAGACAAGAAGGAGGGAAGGATAGTACAAGAGTCTGGAAAAGGTTAGTTGGATGGAGCTTAAGAGTCTAGAACATGCTGGGAATGCAAACACTGGGATCGTTTATACGTCAGAGGGATGACAGTTAAAGCTTCCATTTTATCCTCTAAATCCTTTTTTGCCCATTTCGTGACAAACATTAGCACTAAACAAGTCTCAGCGAAACACCTTCTTTTGAAGCTGCCCTGAAGAGCACTGTCCCGTGCCAGTGCCCAAACTTTTAGTTACTCAATATCTGAGAACTGCCCACTATACTTTGGGCCACCGCAGCACAGAGAAAGAGGAGGGACAGTGCCTTGTCAGCGTTCCCTCACCTCGGAGACGTTGCCAGCGCCTACACGCAGCATTTCTGGGAAGCAGAGAACGCCACAGCACAACTGCTTGTACCCCAGACTGTCATTACAGAAATCCACCAGCACCCTACTGGCAGCTAAGAACACAAACCCAAAATTGCAGGCTTTTGTTGAATCAGAGGGTTTTGATGAAACGTGAAAACCAGCCGATTTCTGCAGAGTTGGAAGCTAAAGATAGATCCGACCAGACTGACAAAACCAGCAGAGCTGGGTTAGACAGCCTGGCAGTCTGGAGAAGGGTGTAATGATGGAGAGACCTCCTTCCAAAGAGAGACATCATGGGAAATGGGACAGGAGAATGGTTGTATAGGAGCTCTCAAGCACTCCAAATCTACTTCTCTCAGAAGTCCCATAAGCCTCTAAGAAAAACTTTCTATGAAATGCTTTGCACTTTGGTGATGAAGGATCTCATAATGCCACTAGTTCCAGAGGAAGCGCCTTCAGAGAGTCACGGTCCCTTGTGAAAGGGGAAGAAATGGAAGAGGGCAGTGGAAAAAGTTGCCTGTAGAAGGCCTAAAATAGACTAAAATAGTAATAGTTTTGCTGTAAAAGAGAATGGAAAGGAAAATCTGCAAGTCAATGAGAGAATTCACACGTATAAATAGAAAAAGGCAGATGTTAATGAGTCACTGCTCGCTCAGAGAAATGTCGTTTGCCTTTTCTTTGAGTCACTGGCACATCCTGCAGCAGCAGCAACCTCTTGACATGAACCATTGTTAACAATTCATTACTCATACAGTCTTCCAGCTGTTTAAAAGCTCCACGAAGGATTTTAAAACATGACATCATCTCTTGTCCATGTTATTCCCTACCTGAAACACACACGGGCTGCTTGAGGGCGGGGGGTTAGCACTTGTGTATGAGCAGGAAGAAACGGAGTCTGCAAGAGGACAGGCTTGGGGCTCACAAGCAGACACGGATTTTCCTGCTTGCAGTCTTTGCTGGGTGCCCTGAGACTGTGATTCTTGATGCTCAACACAGATCCTACAGTATTCATCAGTAAAAAAAAAAAAAAAAAAAATATTGTCTGGGCTAGAAAAACCTCAAAAAAAAGTGTGAAGTTAATTGTCAGCTCCACCATAAAATCCCAACTCCTCACTTTAAGTCCAGTGCAGTAGTTCTATGAATAGTTCTAAAGCTCTAAAAGATGTGTTTCTCATTGCTATGCAAGCAGGCACCCAGAGGTGCTCTGGGGTCCAGATGTGAAGCTGAAGGGACGACAAACAGCAGAGGAGAAGCACCAGGAGATAACATGAAACTTTACAAAGCGCTTACCGACTTCCCACCATGGTGGTCTGGCCTACCAGGTTGATGCTAAGTCCTTAATCTGTAGACTGAAGTTTTACATCTGTAGAGTGTATTTGGGATGTTTGGGGGTTTTTTAGGATTATTTCAGGCTGCAGGATAAATTACGGATAGCACATGGAACATAGAACACACTGTATATAGTGCTGCATAAAGAGACATTTAAAGAATGCAGCTAGGAGAAGTAATTTATTGAAATCATATGTTATTTTTAGATTGTATACTGCCAGGCCAGCTTCCAGCAGCTTCACTCCTTTATTTTTTGGTCTGGTTATCAGAGGCTACCTCAAGGTTCCTTTGTCTGCCAGATTTCTGTGTGAGCGCTTCCCTCAATGGCTTGCTGTAAAGGACAGTCTGTCCTAGGGCACCTTTGGTCTACAACTATCGATCTAACCTCAAACCAATGCCATTTTTTCTTTCAGTGCTTTTTCCTACCCTGCAATCACGCTCAGCTTGTTTCCCAGGACAGTGCTGCAGTGATGTCAGAGAGGAGCAATTTCTGAGTCAGAAGGGCAGGCGACGGCAGTGGTGCCTACCAGCGCTCATATTGCTGTCATCCAGACTGCAGGAAAGAGGCACTAAAAATCAAGCCAGAACTGGGATCAAACCCTAAATGCAGATTCATGTCCATCCCAGAAAGTACTTTAATGCTTGTGAGAAACGAGCAGTGAATGTCACAGGGAATTAGGATGCGAGAGAGATTTATTCAGCTATTTATTTCATATTGCTTTCAAGAATCAAGAGCTATGAGAGACAGAGAAAAGAGGGTTGGTTTTTTTTTGCTAGTATTTGAGTGCTTTTGAAAGGACAGGTCTTCAATCTCAAGGGTTGCTGAAACGAGGCATTTCTGGCATGAATTGACCTGTGTTGCTTTGTACAGTGAAGTAGTAACAGCTCCTTTCTGTCATACAGTAGGGACTGCTTATGGAGAAGAAGTGTTCGGAGAAAGAAAAGGTGACTTGAAAAAGTGAAATGGGAAGGCTAGTAGGGTAAAAGTTTTGAATTGTTCCTTCCACCCTTTCAACCTGTCTGGCCATCCAAACCCATTACCAACTGACATCTCAAACGAAGGGGTGATAACGTATTCTTTATCTGCCCACCTTGAAACCCAGTTATACTCGTGTCTGCAGCGAGGAGGATGAAGGTAGCTCAGGGGACATCCTGGGCAAAGGTGTTGTTTGGCCATTTACCACAGAAAGGAATGTTACGATTGCTATTTCAGAAAAGGGTGTACCTAAGGTTAGGTGGAAATTTATGGGGAAGATCTGGATCCTCTATAAAAGACTCTAGAAGAAAACATGAGACAGAAGTTGGGCAAAATAGGTTCTTTCCATCTCAGAACTGCACCCAAACTAGTTCTGGCACTTACACTATATGAACAATTTAACCCAGAGAAAAGGGTCTTCTCCCAACAGACTTTTTCAGGCAGAGAAAGTGAATTGTTTTTGAATGTTAGCACTTAGCTACTCCCTCCTACAAACTGACAAACATCAGCCCAGACTTGTAATTGCTTTCAAACTTTAGTCAGCTGCCATGGGGAAGAGGTTAGAAGACCATAAATATTGGCTGACAAAATAATGGAACGGATTCAAGCTCCTACGCAAAGGAACATGTTGGGTAAGATCTCCCTGTGACTTGGTTCTGACTAAAAATGAGTTCTGTTCTGATTATTCAAGCTGTTCACATCCTTGGGTACCGAAGAAAATAGAATAGGTTGGAAACCTCGCACATAATCAAAAGGCAAACATCCCCCAAGGTCTGGGGGGAAGTCAAACACATTTGCCCAGTCAGCTGGCTCTGAATTGATAGGCTCAGCCTTTGTAGACTCTACAGCTGATCGAACGTGGGCAGTCACTGTACTCAGCAGGAGCCAGAAATTCAGTGAAGACCAAGCCACACTGCAGTAGGCAGCACATGACAGATGTGACAGTCAAACACCCGCATTTAAGCACCTAACCATCGAAATGAGAAACAAACAAACGACACAAGAACAGAAAGGGAGAAGGAAGGAATGAAAGACAAACGAAACCGAGATAGAAACAATTCCCCCAAAGGTAAAAAGGAAAATTCCCTGAAGGTGCAAAGGACAGGAGCTTTGGTTAGGTCTTCACTCTAAGTCTAGCCTACCTCCATTCTTATGAGGTACAATTTTGTACAGAAAGATGAAGCTGAAACTACGTTACCCATATGACAAAGCCTTATATAAAAGTCATCGGTATTACCAGCCTTACTAAGCTAAAAGCGGAAAGTATTCCACCAGACCACATCAACTTCTAAATTGAATCGGCATCTAGAAATTACAGGTTGCACCGCAGGTCAAACCACTTGAAGCTGGATATTGTGAACATTGAAATACAAGCATAAGCAAACTAGAAAGGTTTTGTATGGAAATGTGGTTGGAATACCTGGTTATAAAAGCAGCTGTGCAAGCGCCACGGCTGGGAGCTGGAAAGCAGCGCCAAGCACTCTCTGGAGACAAAATTCTCCAACAAATACATATTGTCTGTGGAAGGAATAGATTGCAGGAGGGACAAGTAGTAAGATACAATTTTCACTTTTAGGTAACTGCACAGACTATGTATGTGAAAACAATTTATTTGCTAAACAGGAATAAGCCAAAGGTCTATGTTGTGCTGTTTGTGGGATAATGTCCAAGTCAGTTCAAACACCTTAATAAAGCCTCCAAAAAAAGAGTATTGTTTTTTATGAATTGCTGCAGAAGAGGTTATCTCTAGGCCAGTATGAAACTCAACCGCCCAGGCTGGGCAATCTTTTATTAATACCCGATGACCTACCCCTTCTGCAAACAGCCAGAGCTTTTGGTCTCCAGGACTAGTCCAGCACCTTTGAGGTTACCCGAGTGCAAAGCCAACAAAATACCTTCCTGGATTTGCCGCTGTCTCCTCGCCTTTGAACAAGGGAATGCCTGAGGCTACTCTACGGTAACCCACAGATGTGGCTGAAAGCAAAGATTGGCATCTCTAGGCTGCCCACAACTGAACTGCTCTTTTAGTTAAAGCAGAACTGTAGCAAAACCTGAGTTTGATTTAAGGTTATCGGGGAGCCAACCTACCACAGTAACTGCTAAGGTATTAAATAGATTAATTACTTCATTGTTAGAAAAACACATAACATTTTTAGTCTGGTCTTGCCTACTGGTGATTCCTATTGACCAGCAGTTTCAAGCCCAACAACAAAGAGGTTCCCTGAAGAGCACTTCAGGCTCTGCTCTCACCCATCGAGTGTTTTCCTTTCGGTTTCCATGGCCACCACTATCTCTTAAAATAATTGCGACTGATCATTGCTTTCCCAGACAGGAGGCAAAACACTAAAGAAAGAGGTGGGTTAGTCATTGGTTTAGAGGCCCAGGAATAAAAATATCACAAGAGCAGAGAGCAAAGGAACAGGAGAGTATTCTTGTAGAGGTAAGCAGGTGGCTGACATTAGCCATATGGACCCAGGCATTTCAAGACACGGAACCATAGTCAGTTTTTTCACCTTTCTGCCCAATTGTTTTGCTTTGATATCCAAAGTCTGCAAACTGAATAGCAAGATTACTCATAGTGCCCTTTGCTGGTTAAGAACAAGACAGAAAACTCAACAAAACTTATTCTTGTGCCACTTGGAAGTGGAAATTTAAATGAGTATTAGGTCAAACTTCTGAGACTATTCTTAAAGTGGATGACCAACAGAACCCCTTCAGAGCACACAGTCCTTCCTCTGGAAGCAGCAGACACACTTTGTTCTACCGGATCTTTGGAGAAGGAGGAATGTTTGGGATACACTGGTAATACTTGAAGAGAAACCTGCTGATCTGGTTTGTTAGAAGAGCTGTAAGTGAGTGTGGTGATTAGGAACAGTCTTTTAAAGCCGTCTTAAACAAAAATCAGCTCTCCTGTCTGGTTTCTGTGTTCTACACTTAGCTCAAAAGATTAAAAGGTAAGAAAGCATAGAAAACACCAAAGTGGTTATGAGAAATTTTATAGGGGCCCTTCTTATCAATAAACCTTTGCATATAAAGGGAGATGCTTCACCTCCCTTTACCAATCCTCTGTCTGGCCGTCCACGTACCCATCCATCCTTTTGAGAGCAAGATCTTAAAACTGCTGCAGAGGAAATGAGCAAAGCACCTCCTCCGAGAAAGTTTCTGGACTTGAACAGCTGGGTGTCCTTGTGAATTTTCTCCGTGCTGCTTGAAGGCTTCGCTATCCTCCGTGAAACATTTCCTGCTCTCCTTCAGGCATCTGGTGGTAGGAACCAGTACTCAGAGCCAAGAAAAGAGAGGATTGCAAAAGCTGATGTACACTTGTCTTTGCTTTTCTGTCTCTCTGGGAAGATGATTAATAGTCTAGTAAATGTCTTCAGAGCCCTGCGTCTCTAAGCATTGATGAACCCTGCCCCCAATAAAGCTTTCTCATTGCTCCTAGCAAGAAAATGGAGGGATCTTGAAGCTTTTTCAAGAAGCACGGAGGAAAAAAACCCAAAAACATACAGCCTGCAGAACAGTAGCCACAAGACAAAGCTGCCAAGGATGTCTCTGGAGTCCAGGGCAAACAGAGGAGGACAGTAGGAACCATAACTGGCCTCCTTGTGGATCGATACCAGAGATGGCCACTCCATAGCCCTTTTGAGGTTCCACCCCTCAGGGAGTGGAGTAGTAATGTATCTCTAACAGAGACATGCTAGGATAAAACCAATATTAAGGATGCAGGTGCAAGTTTCAGCCATCATTCCTCCCTTCCTCTCAGCAACTCCTACCAAAAAGATGCATCTATCCAATCGCTGTGCTTAACTAGGTTACCTCCTTCAAAGCTGATGACTTTCTTCTAGCTCTACCATGGCCACACACTTGTCCCTCCCCACTCCAAGTTACTTCATTTACTTTAAAAAAAAACAACAAAACACAAACAAAAAATAAACCCCACAAACCCAAAACCAAACCAAAAAAATAGAGATGTCTTGCACTGAATTAGTGCTGTATAACAACAGAAACTTTAAGATTCCTCCTTCGTTTCCAGGAAGATTCAAGTGCTACATTTGCTGGGAAAGAAAAGATGATCTCATAGCTCTGGCAATTGGATACAGACTTAGCCTGGATAGCAGCATCTTCCACTAAGTACCCTGCTAAGCTAAGGCCTTTCAGCCAGGTGGCCACTTTTTGTGTGTTCTTTGTTTGACCTCGGCCCCAGGAGCCTGATGTGCCGAAGAACTAAGCACTCCCAGCTAGAGCTGAGCTCAGCAGGAGCTGGGAACAAATCAAGTGCTCTAGACTGCAGAGTATTCTGAAAAATATCAGCCATTGGGGAGCTCTTAATAAGCACCCAAAAATTAGTGGTTACTTACATCCTGGGTCCCTATTTCCCCATCGGTCCCACTGTGTCCAACCACAACGCAAATGAATATAAGAGGGTTTTGTAAATATTACAATAGGAAAAAAGAACCCAAGCAGAAAAACTCAGAAGGGACTTGAATATTATCCAGTAAATAAAGCATGTGACTGATCTAAACAATAAGATGAGTAGTTGCTCGTCCTTATCATGAGAGATACTGAGTCACATGGGGGGAAAAAAGTAATCATAGTTTTTAAAACTGTACCATAATGTGCATATCTAAAGAGACCAAAGTCAGGTTACTTAGGAACTATGACTCCGACTTTTCCCAATTTCAGAAAGTTTGGCCTTGCAACTTTAGATACTCTTACATTAAAATATCTCAGGAAACACAGGTGGTGACAGAGGACTTTGCCACTAGAGTTACTGGCTATAGTAGCTATAGTGGAGCTCAACCTTTTAGACAACTCTTACAGCTTCTAGCTTTCACATTTTATGAAAACATCTCAAATGCATCTCAACTGTCTTTTGTAGCATTTAAAAGCAGATTTTCTTTAAAAAAACCAAACCCAACAACAACAACAAAACCGAAACCAACCAAACAACAACAAAAAAAAAAAACAGAAAAAAAACCCAACAAACCCACAAAATGAAAACCCCCACATTTCTTCAGGAATAGTGGAAAGAAGAGGAAGATGTCAGTGCGGAGAGCGAGGGTAGCTAAGTGGGTTTTAAGCCAGGAGGCTGTGGTTGAATTCACTGCTATCACAGATGTCACGTGCAGCCTTTTGAAAGCCAGAATATCAAATGCAGAAAAAGGGATTCAAATGACAAAGCTCGAGGTACACTCAGTCTCAGGAGCAGAGCTCTCCAACCACCAGAACCGACCTCCTCTCCCTCCCCCCAGCTTAGCTCATGGATCAGCAGTATCATCAGACACCAAGGTTTGTCTCTGCAGGTTTCAGAGTGGTAACCATCTTCAGAAAGCCTCTCCAGCCAGGGCAAACCAAGGGAAGGAACCTTGAATGTTTCTGAAGCTCAGAATATGTGACTGTTTCTCGCCAATGGTCAGAGAACTCCAAGATGTAGAACAGCTCAGTGCTGAGCCTGGAAAGCGTCAAGCCCACATTTCCCATCGCTCTCCAGAGACTTTAACCCCCATTGTTAGGACACATAAGAGCTTAATATACATTTGGAAAGGGTATTTTTTCTGTCCTCCCTTTCTGGTGAATCTGGAACCCAGACTGACACCTTATCACACAGTCTATAAAGAAGTGAATCAAATTTGAGGACCCTTAAGCTTTTCAGTGTGTGAAATATGTAAAGATATGTGAAATATCTTAAGCCAATAGAATCCTCATACCCAGACAATGCATGTTCTCTGGCCTGCCTTCGTCATACATTTATACAACAGTTTTCTGTTTAGTAAACTTTGTTTACTTGACTTAAATTTTAGCCTTTCACAGACTCATTCACATCAGTTGAAATAACCACCAGTAAGAGATAAGGCAACGGCACGAAGACAAGCACATTAATCCTAATTATTACTGATAACTCTCTCATTTAAAATAGATGTTAGTACTTAGCCAGCTCTAGTCAGCTTTCCAAAAGCAGAATTCCAAAGCACTTCCTTACCAAAATCAGCCCCTCTGATCTCGGCTCACTGCCTCCCCAGACAACGTTCATGATGTCAGCGTAAGCAAGTCTTCTCAAGTGGCCTCCAGGGAGTGATTCCTAGATTGGTACTTTCCATTAGGAGTACTCTGTGTTTTCTCTAAAGATCTAGGGAAAACACAGCTTTGCTTTCTCTCTCACTCGGAGTCGAGAAAGCTCATTAAAATATTAAATGAAGCTCAAGAAGTTTGTTGGTCAGATTATTTGCCGGCTGTGGTTTTTTTAAATTTGTTGCTTTGTATGCAAAAATAAAATGAAGCGTAAAACCCAAATACAAACATACCCATTTTCTATGCTGGCAGAGTTATTTTCTCATGCTTATGAGAGCTGAGAGACCTTTTATTTGCTGATGTCCCAGCACCTCTGTGGTAGGAGGCACAACTGGGATGTTAGCACCGTTCAGAAAGGGGTGGTTGTCTGAATGACTAAATGAACCCGGGCTATCTGTCAACAGCTACGACCGAGAAGCCACCAAATATTTTACTTAAAGGCACCTGAGGGATGACAGTGCAAAGCCTTAGTTCAGAAGATGGATCTGGGAAGGTAAGTGAAGGTTCCACTTTAACCAGGGTCTGCACCATCTCCTTGATTACATGGAATTGTTTTGTTGGGTTTTTTTAAAATAATTTTTAAAATTTTTAAGTTTTAATATTTTTTATTTTTTTTTTAAACCAAACCTTCAAAAAGAGCTGAAACTTTACTACAGTAGGATCTCCAGTTGCCAGTGTGAAGTCTCCTACTCACTGGTTCCAGAGGTTACCTATTTAGCTTGAATAGAGCGAAGAACGCAGCATTTCAGACATACCCAACGCTGCTTTGGAAGTGCTTTAAGAAAGGCCAGCCAGCAGAGCTGCCATATTTCTTTGCTCACACGTGTTTGCAAAATCCCTGCAGGCCTTAGGCGTGTCTTGAATTATTCCAAACCCTGACCTTTGAATGGAACTGTCATGAGGATATAGCCACCTGTATGAAAAAGCTGCATTCCACCCTTCAGAGGGATACAGAGCAAGGTAAATATTAACTAAGAAGGAGCAAATGGAGACGTAGAAAGACAACACGATTAATAGCACGGTAAATGGTGCTAATAAAGAAACTTAGGAAGGAAAAAAAATGGACAAGTCTCTCAAGCTTACTCTGTCTTTACCGCTCACATCTGTATTTTCCTCATACACTCTCCTGCTCGTAGGCAATTTTCTCTCAGTCTTGTGAAGACTGAAGGGACCATTTTCTTTGCTGGCAACATCATCTCACTGACTTCCGTGGATTTATGCAGGCAGTGAATTTGGATCACTTTGTGGAAAAAACACAGTGCTTCCCCTGAGTAAATATTATAAAAAGGTTGGCAGGAAGGAATTCCCTCTGAAAGGCATTGGAAACATGGCGCATCTAAGAGGAGGATTTTAAACTTGGCAAAAACCCCCACAGTAAACACTTGCTTGTGCCAGACTTTATGCAATCGATTCACTAAGAAAAACAAAAGTTAGCTGGATTTGTTTTCCTTGTAGCTTTAGTTTCATCTCAAGAAAACCAGAATGTCTAACAAGAAAATGCAACGAGCTACGTCCCACTCCCTTTGTTTCAAGAAAAATTCCAGGGCTAGTGAAATTTTCACAGGCTGAAGGTGTCTGTAGCGAGCAGACTGGCTCCGTCCCTCCTGCGGTACACACTTACCAGAAATGCCACTGGGAGTGCTGCTGCTGCCACCAAAGATTAGCACTTGGCTCCTGGTGGTTACTGATCCCTCAGCCTTTACTACAGGCTGGGCTATTCCTGGTTTATGCAAATTATCCAGACCAGAAAAGGTCATCCTTGTGAGAGTGGAATCAAGGAGTATGCTGATCAGGACCCATAATAGAGTGAAATATTTCCAAATGAGACCATTGTAATCCTATTTTAGATTTTCCTTCAGAGACTCATATTGCCTACATGACCTCCAGAGGTAGATGAATTTGTAATGAAGTCATTTTGCATACTGGCTTGGGGAGCCGACACAGCTCAGCCACAGCTGTGCGTGAAGGAATTGGCATCGGCTCCGGCTGCTGTCAAAGCCCTTCCTCAGATCAGCCATTTGGTGTGTAAGCTGCAAAAGGCCAAAAGTTCTAAGGTCTCCTTAGCCCTCTAGAAATGAATAGAGAGTTACACTCTGATAGTAGTTCCTCGCTGCCCGTTAACAACTCGGCTGCCAAATGACCAACTATCACGTTAGGAACCAGTTTGAGTTTACTGGGTTTTGGCATCACAGCTTGTTCAAACTTTTAAATCTAACAAAGAACCTTAAAGAATATAGGACTCAGCTTGTGGTAGCTAAACCCCAATCTAAGAGAACTCCAGAAGAATGCAGGACAGCACAAAGGTAATCTTAAAATCCTTCAACTCTTACTGTTTCTGCAGAGCCCCACAGAATATTCTGGGAGGGAAAAACAGAGCCTGGATTTGCTCAGTCGCTGCATGAACGCCAAGGAATCGCTACGGGCACCTAGAAAATTGGACATGCTTAGATTTCCTAATGACTGCAAAATTGCCATAGATATCTTTTCAGTGACCTTCATAACTACCAAAGCTAGAAAGATGGAAGCTTACTGGGTAGTTTATTATTTGAGAAAAGAAAAAAAAAGAGTAGGTACAGCTCAGGCAGAAACACTGAAGCTTTGAAATCCTTTTACATTTATTTTGGGATTAGAGGTGAAAACTTCAGCCGTTCAGGTGAAACATGAATCGGCTGCTGAAATTTGTCTTATAACATAATCCATTGCGAAAGACGGGGGAGATTTTTTTCTTCCTATCTGTATTTCCTTTCCTCATTTTTCTTGAGACCAGGGAATCCTGCAGTAACAAGATTTTAAAGAGAGACTTCCATCTCTTTCAAAAAGTTTCAGCTGCCACTTTCTAATACACAACTGCAAAGACACTTTATTAAGCTTTTATAATTTGTCCCAGTTTCTCCTCTGTTTAAGGATTTTTAAGCTGCTTCCCACTGCACGGCTCTCACAATCTGCGCAGCGCCACATTCACCTGCACTGGGGAGCTAATAGTTAACTTTGGTATTTCTCTGCTTATGTCGCTCACTTACTCAGTTTTCATGGCTGCTTGGTAAGTTTTAATTCTCGGGGCAGTGTTATTTTCGCATGCAGGGTTGCTTACAATTTTTCAATGGAGAAATAAGATACTTAAAGAATTGCAGCTGCTTTCATTTTCAAGAGCTTTCATGTTACCTGAAAGACATTTAGAACTTCCGGATAAATATTTAATGCATATTTTGGCAGATTACAGCTGAAAAAAGCCCTCTGAAGGTATTTACATCCCTTGCTGTTGTGTCTTCCTCAAAGGAAATATTTTCCTGTAGAACATTCAGCTTTACATGAAAACACATCCCCTTCTTCCTGCTCATCAATTGGGCCTCATTGCCAACGTCATCTTGTTAGAGAGGAAGAGTTTTGTAAAATAATAGTGTTGTCACATTGCTTAAAGACGCTGGATTCACGTCATCTCCCACGGAAGCCTGTTTCCCAGCCGGCTCTTGGCAAACCAGGCCATGTTCTTCTCAACTGTCACATACATCGTGCTAGACTTCATCACCAACATTCTCTATTGTATGCTAATCCTCCCACACATTTGTCCCTTTTCCACTTTTTTTTTCCTCCCCCCATTTTGTAACCAAGCTCTGACAAGGACACACTTGTTTGCAGGAAAACAACTGGCTGGTGAACTGCCTCCCTTTAGGCCAAAAAAATCTTTGCTCTCTGAACCTGTTTCCTTGTGCTTTATTAATTTTTTATGAATTTAATCTGTTCACCTGAGTGACAAAGGGGCCTCTCGTGCACAAACACACACTTAGAGTCTTCCACAACAAAGGGGTACCACTGGAAGTGCTGTGTTTATACACACAGGCTCAGCTTCCGGAGAAACACGCTGACTTTATTTCTCTTCTGTCTGGAGTAAAGTGAGGCACGTTCCAGTTGAAGAAATAATAATCCCAGAAAATCTCTGAAACTTTAGACTTTCTAGAAGAGTTTTGGAACATCCCCAAAGGCAAAGAGAAGGGATTTGGTGAAGCATTCCGATACTCATATGAAAATGATTTGGGGGAAATACACACAATGCAAACCACTCTAGGGATTATGAGTCTTCCAGCAAAGAATTCCATCGGCTTTGCATTTCTTGGATAAAAGACTTCAAAAATAAGAAAGTATTATAATCTCATTTCAGAGTTATTTGTTCTGACTGATAGGAGTTTCGATGCACTGACAGGTGAGGTAAGTGCTACGTGGTCTGTTCACAAGTATATAGCAGATTATTGGCTTCCACATCCCAGTAAATTTACATTCATGCCTCTTTCTTCTCCTTCATGTGTCCCTAACTAGCTAAATATCAACCATCTTGATTCTCCCTTCAAAGCTAGCAGGATAAATCAGGAATAATTCTAGTGAAATCACCAACTTAATCCAGTTTAAGCAGAGCATCAAGCCTCAAAAAACAGCAGTGAGTTTTCAGTTTACCTTTCCTGTCACAAGGAAAATGGAAAGGGCGTGTGATAAACAACTGGATTAGAGGGGTCTCAAAGTCTCTTTTCACAGCAAGTAATTAATAGACAGAAAAATCAGATCCCAACTTTTTCACAGAAAAGAGGACTATCTTAATTTGACCTTATAAATACCTTCCTGTCCAACTAGAGAGCCCTGCACACACATGAAAGCAGAAGTATTAACAAAATGAGGCACGTTCGTAGTGAGTTTGTAACTTGCAAACAACAGAACGTTGACATGAGCCAACAATTCTTTGGTGGCCTATTGGAAATGAGCTGTTGGTGTTGCTTCACTTTCAAAGCAGATACTTGTCCACATTAACTATCTGCAAAATATTAATACCAAAATGGGTATAGGGCCATAATTCCAGGATTTTTCTTTTTATTTTGGTTGTGACTTTGAAAAACAGTCCGATTTGGCAAACAATCCATTCTGTACATTTAAAAAATAAATAAATTTAAAAAAAAAAAATCAACTTAGCAGAAATGGATTTCTTTCACAGAAAATCCTGTGACTGTCACATATGCCAACTGCAGATCACAAAGTGACCTTCAGCACTGGGTAACTGCTCTTTATTCCTAATATATTAAGAGGCTAGAATTTTTAAACTGTACTTGGGAGATAAGTGAGGCTAAATAATGACATGCTTCCTAGATTAGGTCACGTATGGTCTTTCTGCCAAGTGCCTTATCTAGAATAATTATTCTTTTTGGGGGGAAAAGGCAACACATCATGTTTTTAGTTTCTGATCTATTGTTTGCCTCATTCCTTCCTGCATGCTAAATAATGAAGACTTGACCTATTCTGTACTGAAAGGAGAAAATTTAGTGCCTTTGATCTCACTTCTGTTTCCAAATTCATTTCTCTACTTCAGCCCCCTGAACATCAGAGCTCTCACTCCTCGGGACAGCGCCTGAAACAGGAGGCCCCACAGCAGAGGGGCGAGGAATTTTCACTTTCCTTCTGCCTGAAGGTGTTCTACTCTGCAGACCACTTTTATAGTTTGATTACACAAATGAGGGGGTGGGGACGAGCTGATGCCTTGTGGCTCAGATCTTAATTGCACTGTGTAGTCTGAGGACACTTAAATTTAAGAAGGGAACAAGACAAAAAAGGGTAGCAGCTCACTTTCACTGGAAAAGACCTTTTTTTTCAAGATATTGACAAGAATGAGACATAAACCACAGCATGTCCTGTGTTTCCTGACTTATTAGAGGTGACATCTCCCTGCTCAGCCCTTTTTTCCCCCCCCTTCTCAATTCTGAAGCATCAAAACCTTTCCACACAGTGTATATACAGAATAGAAGCACTTAACTCTGCATTCCCCAGTCCCTTCTGGAACTTGGGTCATGGTACTTACTAACAGCAATGCTTTAAGAGGACACAGCTGGCAGCAGCAACTGGCAAGAGGCAGAGGTGAGCTGCCTTTCAAGTGTAACCGGAGTTCTTATGATGTAACTCAAAGTCTGCTCTGGCTCCTGAAACTCATGAAACACTTCATCCTCGCAGTGTTGAGACATGACACACATTATCCAAAGCCTCATTTAATCAGCTTAGGAACCTGAATAAGGCTAACAGTAAAAACAGCTCCCACCAATCCACTCTGCAGACTTTTTGCTTTCTAAGCAAACCAGAAGAGTTATTTCCAAATACCCGACCATCTCACAAGAAGCATTTAATCACGCACACACTTTTAAAGGTGTACTCCTCAGTGAGGAGGGGAATACCTTTAATCCCCTCCTCTCGCTGAACGTTTCTTTAGGATATTCTAGGTTGTTCAGAATTTACCTTCAATACAGCTTCATCCCGTTTGCATACATTCTAGCAGCACGTAGCTTGAGGAATCACCTGGGTCATCGAGGCTGGTTCCTTGCTACTGCAGGCGAATTCGTAATGGAGACTCTTCTTTTTCATAACCTCATGTCCAACAAGCTCACAGGCTTGGTGGCATAGCTCTCCATATGCTTTCGTAGTCCCCCCTGTCAGGGCACACTAGTGTCAGCAGCTTCCAAAGGAACCCCAAAAGCCAGGAGTGATCCTGGGGCCAGCAGAGCAGGAACCTCACCAGCCCCTGAGCAAGGTGAGCAGGCCAGGCCAGGGGGTGGTGGTTCAATCAAGAATCCAAATCAACAGACAAATTCATAGCGATGAATCAGGTTCAAGACCAAGGCAGGATCACGTACAAGTAAGCAAGTCAGGATTAGGTTCAGTAATGATGAACAGAATCAGATAGAGCCCAGTGATTGCAGACAGGTCCATACTGACAACACAGATATGATGCCAAGCCGAGAAGATTTATGGGTCGAGTTCAGATCAACAAGGTCCACAGCTCAACACAGCTTGAACTAGGAGCAAAGTCTGAGCTTAAATCACTTCCTGAGGCCATGGGCAGGGTGGAGGCCTCAGGTGAGGCTGGTCAGGGCTGTTAAGGCTGTCAGTGCCCTCAGGGCTCTCACACCCTCCCAATTCAGGGGCATGCATCTTCCTCTTTATGTCTCTGCTTTTTTTCTTACTCTTTGCTGTGGAATTCCAGTGTTTGTGGAGGGGACATTGCTCTGGTGAAACCTCCTCAAACTGGCTGGTGGGTCTCGCACTGAGAGCCAAAAGAGGCCAAAAGTAGACACCAGCTGATCTCAGCAGGGAACGGCCTCAGCGCTGGTGGCCTGACACCATTGCTCTTCGCTCGCGGGGCTCGAGGGCTCAAGTCCAAGCTAGTTGGGGGAGCACAGCTGCAGACTGCTGGGCTGCCCGCAGCCTTTGAGGCAACCCAGGCCCAGGCTTTTAGGTATCTCCTTTCGAGGACAGGACACGTCACGGAGCCTGCTGAGTATCAGCTGTAGCATTGCCGAGTTTGCTCGGGAAGCAGGTTACAGCCTGCCCCAGAAGCAAGAGGTTCCCATGGTCCGTGACTCCGAGGCAGCTCTCGCTACGGCATTGCTGTTGTGCGGGGCAGCGGAGGACGGTAAGGAAGGTTCAGTTACATCAAAGAAGCACCACAGTGTAACTTTTCTCAGCTTGTGTGAGAAATAACTTACAGTTCTCGTGGGGTTAGTATATTGATAACACGTTACTATGCAATTCATATACTAAATGAAACACAACAAGCTTTCGGGCTACGCCAGAGCAGAGGTCAAGTATCCACATCTGCCCAAGCAGGGACAGGAGCAGGCCATGTGGATGTGCTGAAGAGCAAAGGTGACTGAAATGGGCTTTGTTTACACGACAGCCCAGGGAAGTAGTGTAAGCAAGTCCCAGTGAATCCTCATGGAATTTAGGGGCCTAATTCCCTCATGCTTTTTCGAGAACACCAAACATTAACAAATTATGTGAGATGACAGCAGCAGCATTCTTAACCAGTGAGTATTCCCACTATTTTTCTGTTCTCCCAGATAGTTTTCATCTAGGACGTTACCCGTGCTGCAATTCACTCTTGGATTTCCTTCTGGAGTAAAAAACTTCATTAATATTTTGTATTCTTAAAAAGTCCAAAATGAACATTTAGATATTTTAAAGCTGATTCCTAAGATAGAAAGACCACAAAGGCAGGACTTTTGTAACCAGGGCAGATTATCTGAAGATACTGGGACTGCTCCTAGTGATCCTTCACCCTCTGGGACGAGATGATAATTTTCCTTAATGCTGTAGTACTCCATGAATATATTTTTTCTTTTCAAAGGGATGGTTTAATGGTTAATCGAGTACTACTGAACATGTATCAAGAAATCATAATCCCATCCTTAGTTTTCACACTGGAGATCTAGCTGAACACGCCCCTCCAACCTATGTCACTATTAAAGGTAGAACTTTCCAGGATAAGGATAATGAAGATGTCACCATTGCAAACAAAAAATACGGTCCACAGTGTCTGTGAGAAATCACTTGCTCAGAGTTGCCCAGGAGTTATAAGGTCACAGCGTTGTCTGACGACGTGTTTTTTCTGGACAGCGTAGAAAGGTCTCGTGTCCACGCAGCCTGCTCTCTGCCCCCGCCCCGCTCCCTCTGTGTCTGTACAACGCCTTCTGAAGCCACACTCTGACCTGGCCAAAAATCTCCTTAAACAGAAACGAGTTATTTTTAGGTGAGATCACTTCAGAGATCTTGTTCAGAACCATGTGTGGACAGTTGCCTCAGTGTTACCGAAGGCAAGTAAACCGCAGTTTGTGGTTTGAAATTCCTTCAATGAGCTTTGGTGCCGGAGATGACATGTCTGATTAGTTCTCTGTTTTCCAGAAATGAATGGGAAATGGTGCCCTGTCTTGTCTCTCTGCCCTGACAGTTCCTTTTTGTTTGTGCAAAACAGTGATTATAAATTACATGCTCCTCCTACTGAAAATCAGAATGAAAAGTACAAATGCTAATTAATTTTTTGAACTTGCAATCTGAAAAAGCCCCAGTGTGTGAGGTCAATCAGCTTTTTAAAATGTCAGATGCTGTCCTGGCTTCATTTAACATGTTGGGTTTACATATGAAAGCCTAGAAAAGAGGATTAAAAAACCCATAGTGACGTATTATATTTAAACTTTAAAAAAGGGAGAGGGAGAGGTAGTTTTCTGCTCATTCAAAGTTGACTTTTGTCCACAAACTCCACGAAAATTTATTCTGCAGTACCTGATAACATGTGATGGTTTATAAGCATTTCTACCAGAGGCCAGTTCTTTTGTTATGACTCAAGTTCCAGTCAGACTTTTAGGTGCCTTGAAAAAAGCACTGAGTTAACCCAGTTAACCCAGAGAAGTTTTTTTAGGGACACTAAGGCACATTCAGCGCTTTTACAATTTCATCTTGGCTCCGTGTTAACCTGACCTTGTGCACATAAAGACTCTATACATCAGATGACGGATGGTCCACAGGCCTTGTCAAACCTTATGCATCACTCACAACCCATTATTTCTGAAGTGCTGTTAGCAAGCAAACTCAAACAATCTTTTCCCCAAGCTGTCCTTTCACCCATGGCCTTGGCAAGCTTGAAGTGCGGAGCAATTTGAAAGCCTCTTCAGTTAAAATGACGCACTCCAAACGGATTTTCAACTGTTTATTTCAGTGTGAAGACTCCCTGCTCCCAGATCTTATTTTGGATCTTTTTTTCTGTTAGAATTTGTGGTGCCCAAATGGTTTCTAAAGTGAAATGGATTTCCTCCCCCTGCCCTGTCTCCCTGGAATTCTCCCATCCTTTTGAACATAGTGTGAAACCAAGATAGCTGCAAGCGATAGCTAAGACAAGGAGATGGCAATCTCACGGATGGAAAAGAGCATGAGCTAAGAAGCACCCAGTTTACTTCTGGGAGACTGGCCTCTGCAGTCAGACACCAGGAGGATGCCAAATAATGAAGTCAGTAGTTGTACAGATGCCTTGGCTTTGGGGCCATGCTCCACGTATCAAATCTAACTAGAAGTTTTTTTGAAGGCTCCTCAGAAGTGATGCTTTCTGTGCTGTCTAGATCCAATCATTGCTTTGTCTTTCTGACCAGACAGGCACACTGCCTGTCTCTTAGGCAACTGTAGCTGTTGTTACAGCGAAATTTTTCCTTTCTGTGCTGAACTTCACTGCTTTTTATGGTTATGTTGAATAAAGAATAGTTATTTTGCTGCTGCATTCCAGGGGCAAAAAAAGGTTCACTTACCCCTAAACCACCACACGTCTCTTCCCAAAGCACTACCATCAGAAAGAGAAGTATTAACCTACTTGGAGAAGAATCACAAAGGATATTCCTGTTCTGAAGCTGATTTGCCAGGGTCGCACAAGAAGTCACTGTCTGAACCAGGAATTTAACCCTCTGCTCTTGGGTTGCAGCGTAGCACCCACCCGCTTCAGCTGTTTTCTTTGTTCTGGTGAAATAGAATCTCTCTTACTCATTTCTAAGAAGTCTAATCTCAGGGATTAAAAGAAATGGAGTTTGACCTTTTTACTACCCACGTTAAAACATCGTTACTGACCACTGGACCTTCCGAGAGCTACGCTGGCAAAATTTCCTTTTCTAAAGATGTGGAGTAAACTTGTCAGAAGAATGAGGGCTCCTTAGCTGCACGGGACCGAGGGGAACTTTTAAAGGAAGGCAAATTTGCAGTCCCATCCTGAGGCTACACAATCAGAGGTTGACATCTAGCAGCTTGGATTCATAGCGTCGAGTCACACAGGCAGGAAGAAATATGCATCCTCCAGCTTTTTTCTGAAGGGTTACTCTTTGACAAGATGAATTTTAAAGGAAACTTTGATGCTTACAGAGCAGAGTTCCAATTCTGCTGATTTCCCATTCCATCAGTAGTTCTCAGCTTCACATTATGACCATGTAAAGAAAGCCTCACACAAACACTGATCTTGCCCTTCACTCTAAGGAAAGGTACTGCCTTATTTACAGAGCTGCTACCTTCCCTAATGCCGATACAAGCGAAAACGTGCGGAGAAAGTCACAGAATTTTCCTAAATGTAGTCCTGATTTGCTTTCATGAATTTCACTGAGACGGTGAATCCTATCTCATGCCTTCAGGCCGCTGCTTGCCTCTAGGAGGGAGCGTGACCTCGGCATGCTCCTGGCATCTACCAGCTCGGGCACAGTTTTATTCCCTTCTCTTAAACCACAGATGCTCTATTTCTAGCTGTTTCCAACTGGTCAGAGTAGAACAGATACCGAGGTTGGTGCTGTGTCTTTACCATTTGTTTTAACATATCAGCTGTAGTCTTGAGTGTATCTCCAGGATTGTCAGGTTCAGGACTGGAAAAAGATTTTCCATCAGGGTGCAAACCTGGTGACGTTCCCCTGCCCCAGGAAGCGCAGGCGACCTGTGCTGACCCGGGGTACCACTGGGGAAGATTTTGCTACTACTGGTGCCTGTTCCTCTGGTTCTGCGACACCCAGCAGGTTAATTCCTGTCTTAAAAGCAGTGCAAGAAGACAGAGAATCAGGAGCAGCATGACTTTGTGAACTGATGGAATGTCCTATTAGAGGATAATAAGCCATTGAGCACATTCTTCCATTTCTCTGGCCAATTTCAATTTGAAACATTAAACGTTATTGGCAGACACAAAGAGACAGTCAAGGTAAATAAGGTAGTTTATGCTCTAGTTAATTAACTGCCTGAAGTACCACCCATGAAGCAGATAAATGAGACTATTCTTCTGAGTCCTGACTGAAAGAAGATTAAAGGAATATTTTTAACATTCAATCTGGCATAATCTAATATGTGAACAAATGCACAGCTACTGCATTCAAGAGACTGTAACAAAATGACTGTTCTGCTTTGGGGAGGTTGACTGGATAAATGCCAATGTAGTCACTGCCCTGAAAATAGAAGACTAGAAAACACACATATCAAGTTCAACTAAAGATTTATGGGTCCCAGAGGCAGGTATGAGTAGAAGGAACCCCTAGAAGGCACAAATAATGAATACGTTGCCTGTAAGAGAAGTGTTTATTTCTCCTTCTAGTAGGAGGCTATTTCATAACCAGAGAGCATGAGAATTTGATATTCCTCTCAACATTTTGAGAGGCACCGTACTGGAGCACCCCCAGAAGACCGTCCGCCTGCAAGGAAGCTACTCAGTGAGGGCGGCAGGTAGTCCCAAAGGCAGCTGCAGTTGTAAGTGGGTGGGCTGGCTACGAGCAGAGATCAGGGCTGGTAAATTTGAGAAAACGGTGACTGGCAGCATGTACTGGAAAGCAGAATAGTTTAGGGAAAAATATGGCTGGAAAGAGATGGGAATAAGGTGACCCGCTAGAGAAAGGTCGCGGCAAAGTACACAAGAGAAACTTTCAGAAAGTATGGGAGAAAGAATTTAGCACAGCGCCGACTAACGAGTGGGTTTTCCTATACAACACAAAGCATCCTTCCCAAGCCAAACATACTGGCAGGATTAGGTTGCTGTGTCAGGCAGCCCTGTGAAGGAACAGAAAGTAACACAAGTGGAACGAGATACAAGCTTAGCAACCTCCTACGAAGCTCAGGGCTAGTACCTTTGCTTACCACTGCACTTAGAAAGCCAGCATTTGTCTTTAGCTCAGGAACCTAAAGCGTACCCCAGTGCACAGCGCAACTCCAGCCTCAGGAAATTCCCCTGGACTCACACAGGTTGTGGCTACTCTGCTAAACAGAACAGGGTAAAGTGCCAGGGCTCAAGCACGGGTGGTTACAGTCAAAACCATGCAACTGTTGGCTGGCTCCAACGTGCAGTCACGTTCTGTGCCAACTACCGGTCTTCAGGGCAACACCCTGACCCAGTCCTGGGAAAAACAAGTTCCAGGGGTTATTAGGTAACATAGGCAAGAACGTACCAGGCTGGTTTCCTTACCTTACGCTGCTCCAGGAGACTTTGCACCCTCAGGAATTCCCAGTATGCATTCATGGCACATACCAAGACACGCAGCATCTTTATGTTCATACGACGAAAACACTGTTTCGATGGACTACAATACAGTTCTGGCACTACTTCCAGCATCTTGAACTAAAAAAAAAAAAAAAAAAAAAAAGGCATGCTAAACTCCCTAATACCTGTGTGTTAAGAGTCACATGCACACAATAGAAAGCCCAGGTGTTCTGTGTGAATGTCGCCAGCCTGTATCCTTCGGCATCTGGATGAGCAGGCCGCCCATGATTTGTTTAGCAGGTAAATAGGCCCAAAATCCAGGAGCTTACACTCATACAGGTTGTATCCTGAATCTGCAGTCTGCTAGTACAGCAAGGTTTTCAGGGCCACAGATCAACAGGCAAGATTCTGTCCATGTGTCCAGCCCCTGTGTCACAGTCCCCCGGCTCTTCCTCAAAGAGCTTATTCAAACAGTATTCTAATCAGAGAAAAAAAGCCCAAAACTAGAGCTTCATCCAATTTTCAGCTGTGCTTGTGTGAGTTTAGGGGGAGCATGATCGCAGACTATTCTCACCCCACTCAGAGTTCATCTCTCCATTCTCACCCCATCCCTAATTTCTCCTTCCATTTAAACAACTGCCCAGAAGGAAAGACTCTGCTCACCAGCAAAGTTTTTTTTTTTGCCTAGAGCACCTGCAAAAACCAGTTTCTGATACTTCTCTCTTTCATAACAACTTGGAATCTAACCTCATATTTACACTGGTGGCATGTGTTGATGCCTAAAAATGCACTCAGAATATCCAACAGCCTATAGCTGTCAACAGAGTTCTTAATAGTGACATATGACTAGCACATCCCCAAGGAGAAGCATCCCAGGCTCACATGATGCCCCTGAAATCCCATTAAGAGCATCTTTAATGCATTGACTAAAAGCACAGGGAAAGTAATGTTCTTTACACGTGTAAAAGATGCTGGAAATTCAGCATGTATGTGGGATGAAAAAAAGGAGAGGGGAATAAAAGAACTCTTCAAATAGATACGAACCCACTAATAAAAGTAGTATTAGCTCACAGGAAAGAATACTTATGATATCAGAAACCACCAAGACATCTGTTTATTTTAATATTAAAGAAGATCTTCCCTCAAGGACACGACCTCGACAGAGCACGGAGCCACACGCACAACTTCTGACGCCAGAACCTGTGTTGCTCATGGTAACTGAGGACAAATGGATGATGATTGTAGATTATTCTGCTGCAAACTGGCCTCTGGTGATATCTGTGACTGGTTCCTACACAGATCCATGTTCTACCGTAGGCTGAGGTACTGAGGCACATTTAGGGTGATCGGAGGGGACCTGGCAGGGTGTGAAGTGACACCCAAGCTTAGGTTACATTAACATCCACATTCCTCTGCTCTGTTCGCTCATCTAGCAAAAATCAAATCCAAGCCCAATTGATTCCTGGTATGACTTGAATTCAGTCAGGCTACTCCATGAATTAATTTAGCCAATGACCTACCACCAGCACTGGTGCAAATGCTTCCTTCAGATACACAGATAACCCTCCTATTAAAGCCCTCAGCTCACAGATATTTTAACAAACAGTTGGCGACAGAAGGATTTAACATCCTTGTCTTTTAGGCAGAAAGTCAGTCCTTAAACATAGATCTTCCTATGCTAAAAGTGAATTGTTTCCAGGAGTATGTGGCCAGCTGAAGTGAAATCCATGCAGGTCTGAATGTGCAAAACTTGCACAGCACGAGGACAATGACTTTGTGCTTCAAGCGTACTCTGATTGCCAGCTGTAGCCAGGAAGTTGTTTCTCTGTATGGGTTATTACAAAAACATCTTGCTCATGATTTCAAACAAGAAAACAGTTGAGAGAGAGAGAGAGAGGCCAGTGGCAATATCAATTAGTGTTCCTCCTTTGTTCCAGAACAACTGTGGTCATGCTTGAAAGCAAAATCTATTAAAAGGTCTACAATTTGGGGTTTGTTCTCTGAAAACTGTGAAAATTTACTTTGGAAAGAAGAGACAAAAAGATGAGAGAACACCACACAGCAGCTGTTAGTCAAGTTGGTACACTTGAATAGTGCAGCTATGATATGATACAGGGAAGTCTATAATCTCCAGGCTAAGTTCATTTGCTTGTGTTGTCTCCCCAGGGCAAAGGAACAGAATGAGGCTTGTTGTTGATATAACTTAATTTCAGATTGTTAATCTTTTGGATTCTGGAGAGAATACCCATACCATAGTCAGCTCTGGTGAGATGTGCAAAGTTGAAGTTCCCAAAAAGTACTTTTTAATTAAAAAAAAAAGTTGTCAAGATCCTCAGAATTTCCCAGTAGAGTACACTAAATAGAGTCATAGCTCTCTGGTAAATGCCTGAGAATTTACATCTCTCTCTTGTACTAGTCAGCATCCAGGACTGGCATTATTTTACAGACAGGACTTTTTTGTCACATACTTCTTGTATTTCTGGCACTTCACGACACCCTGTAATGTGCAGAGAGCAAGTCAGGTCACAAACAGAGCAGGTGTTCTCATGACCCCTTAGCATGTATCCAGTTTTCTCTTGAGCCTATCTTCATTTTCACTGATGAAAATGTCAAATGTGTTATAAAGGCTAAAAATGCCTTGTCTTGGAAGGCCCAAAGCCCTGGTAACTGCAGTGAAGGCCTGGGAATGAAGACTGCTTTGAACTTACTGGGAAAAAAGTCAAAAGAGAAAATCTGTTGATAAAGTGTTCGATAAGAAATGGCAGGATAAGGAGACAGACTAGAGGAAAAGACCAAACCTGTAAGGGACTATCTCCACATAAACTTTATAGAGGGTTTTATCTAGCAGAAAATGTGAATTTGTTGCTCTCAAGCATAAATGAGCGTGGCTCCTCTGACTTCAGGGAGCTCCTGACATACTACCTGGGTTTAATACATGAAAATGAGGTGAAAATACTTGAAATCCTGGCTTTGCTCACGTTAATAGAATTTTTTACGTTGCCTTTTCTCCAATCCAGAATTTCACTTGAAAGTTCCTTGTATTTGCATGCAGCAATAGAAAGGGAAAACTGGCAGCAGAATGTATGCTCTGAGCATCCTATAGCCAGGTGTACATCATCACTTCCTTTACAGGTTTAACAGACATGCGTGGAGAGGACACATTGGAATAGACCTAATGAGCACAATATTTTAGTCATTGTTTAAGCAGGTAACAGATCCTTTGGGACTTCTTGAAGACGTTGCCACCTAGAGCACAATAAACATCATCTTCAGAGGCTGCTCAGGATGCTCCGCAAGGAAGCATAGGCTGTTCTGTCTACCAAGTGTGAGAGCAGCACAGAGACGTGCTGTAAATAAAATGCTCAGAGAAATAGTTTTCACTTGTAGAATATATATCTGGGGGTACCAGGTAGGGTGTTACAGCTGTGGCTGGTACAGTTTTTTCACCTGGATACCCCTAAGCAGTTGGATTCCAGCTAGGTTGATGCAAGTGTCTGTTCATGCTGCAGGTGGATCTCCCAGCTGAAATCACCCTGGCTTCATGGCTGCAGGAGGAGAAGAGGCTTATAAAGCTTTGGCCATAAAAAAGTCCCTTTCTATTGAAAACACACTACTTATAACAGGAATTAAAAGGAGAACAGAACTGAACAAGAACGTAGTAAACAAGCACGAGCACTCAGAGAGTGTGTCGTAGCAATCTGTAGCAACCCGCAGCGAGCACTAAGCTGGGCTCACATGTGGTGCCTCTGGAACCAAAAGCTGCATGAGCACAAAGACCAGCAAAGCAGGGTGATTTTCTAAAGGCACAGGATGAAACAGGGCCTTTTATTTGGCTGCCAACTTTACTAACTTCCCAAAGCACTTGTTTGCTAGCCTGGCTTGATCAAATGTTTCCCAGCATCAAACAGTACCTCTCTAGACAGACGGATCATCCAAGATCTTATGCACAAAATGAGGATAATATCTCCCAGAACTACCACAAGCCTAAAAATGTTTCCGATTGTTTTCAATACTACAGTGAAAGGGAATGCAAAGGAAAAGATCTGTAGGCAGCTCTCCCATTTTCCACTCCTAGTGAATTTTCTCAGACACATCTCAATCACCTCAGAGCACTCTGCGTTACAGGTCCTTATAACAAACATCTTCAGCAGAAGCCGTGCAGGATGGTGCCCTAAGAAGCAGAGCAAGTGCCCAGACTGGTTCTGGAGATGTGATTCTGCCTGGCACGACAGGGGTGCTGTGAGTAACCACCAGATCAGGTTTAATTAAAACCTTCAGGCGAGCACACAAAACAGCGGTGAGGAACGTTGCTCACTGCAGACACCAAGTTCGGTGTGTCAGGCTTGGTTACCAAATCTTTTCATCTTTCTCAGCTGGTAAATAGCTTCACTTCCAACCTGGATTCAGGAATTACTGCAGAAAATTCAAAGACAAGGAGAGAAATGGAGTGAGAGGGTAAGAGAAGAGGATGGCAAGCATTTTTGTGTTAAACACGAGTGTGTTTTGAATTGATATCTTGAGTACAAAACCAAATGGCCTTCAGATGTGGCTTTACAAATTACAGTATCAGTGAAAAAAAAAGTCTCTTAAATGTTAAGTTTTCCCTCAAGATTCAAGTGAGAGTTCATGCTGGCTTCATTCCTCCCCCTAACTTCCAAGCTGAAATGTCAGCTCAAGCTCTATTTACAGTCCTTCACTTTAGACTTTCCTATGGCACAGTCAAAGTAACATTCGAATTTCCATTTCGTCAACTCAAAAAAAAACAACCCCAAACTTTGGATGCGGGGATTAAAACTGCCTCCTGCTTACATGTCTCCTCATTGTTTTGTCTAAACCAAAGGGATTGGTTCTGTACGTGATTCTGATGTGTGTCATATCTAAGCTATAAAGTAACACCAATGGGACCAGAGCATGCTGAGAACAGTTTACCATGAGCAATTTCGTGTAGGATATTTTAACGACAATCATGGCACTAACCCTTATATGCTCTACTCCTTTCTGACTACTATGTCACATGTAAAGCACCAAAACAAACATTTTGTACCCTCTTTGCACATATTCGTCTTCTACAGCGTTAACAATGTTTAAGGAGGTTACGACCCTCTTAGATACCCCAGTTGTGCACCCTCCTCCTCTTCCTCCTTCCAGTTGTTGCACTGACAGGTTATGGCAGTCGTGCTCTAAAGCAAATAATTGAAATTGTTTGGGTTAAGAGCAATTTTAGTAGCTTTTATTTAAAGTCTGATCAATTCCCTGATCCACTTTAAAGAACTTCTCCTATACCCTGCAGCAATGGCACATCTGAGAGGTGGCAAACTCTGAACTTCAAACTTTGAGTGGATACAGCCCTAGCTGTCCCAGACAGTTATAAAAATAAGCACAAAGATTCCTGAGTCACTCTAGTTTCTTTGGAGAGCAGATCACTACAGCTCTTGGGATGCCTCTGTTTAAACACCGAGCAGTCCAACGCTACCTTGAAATTGTGTGCAGGCTTTTATCAGATGGAGCTATTCTGACAGTCCTAAAACATGAGATGATACCAGTAGCAATAAGAACTGCCAGAGTGAATTAAAAGGACTCAGGCTCGTCTTGTGCTGCACCTTCCAGCAGATGCCCCTAGGAAGGGGGGATGACATCAAGAAAACTGTAAAAAAGCCACTGTCAATCCACACCAGTGGATTTTAAATTACTTCAGAGACTGGATTTATCCTGTTGAATAGGAAAGACCATAAAACGATACCCAGTTCTAACATTAGATTTTTCTTACTGGCTCACACCCACGCTGGCCTAGAACCAGCCCTCTGTAAAGCGAGCTTATCTCAGAGCCTGCTGAAGTGCTCCAAAACAGTTCCAAAGACACTTCAAGCAACACAGACAATCAAAAGTCCTTGCCTGATTGCCCTCCTCGTCTCCTGGACCTCCTTTGGATGCACCACTAACGTATTCGTGGTACTTAGACCATTCCAGGTGTGTTACAGAACCATCCGTCTGCAGCCAGCTCTTCCCGCAGAACAGCTGCTGGCCGCTACTGGAAGGTTTTATTGGGGTTGATGTGACTGGTATAGCCTAACATTAAATCTCTAGCGCTAACCATCTTCAGCTTAGTCTTGTTCCTGCCGAGTCTAAACCGTGCTGTCTGCAAGCACTTCAGTACAGTGAAAATTCCACTATAACTTACAAGTGCAAGTATTTCGGAACACGCAACACAGATAATAAGCAAAATAAGCTTGATTTAAGGTCTTGTCCTGAAGAGAAGAGTAGCCCATTTTCTTTCTTTGCTGAGCCCAGACTCCTTTTGTGACTTTTGGGCTTTCCACAGACTCAATGATCAGACATCATTTCTTCATTCACTTGTCTGTTCTTTCCAGTATTTTGCTGCCATTTTGTATCAAGTGGAGATGGACAGAGGAAGGAAAGAAGGGAAACCAGAAAAATCACTTCCTTATGCCACTTGTAGTCTCTTCCCTTGATTCTCTCCTTCCCTTGCTTCTGTTAGCACAAGGCTAAATTCTCCCCAGTGAAGAGTTAGGGATCCTTTGGAGATCTGTGAGGAGCTCTGCAGAGTTCAGAAGGTGCCTTCAAACCCAGACTGTGTTGCAGCAAGAAAAACATGTAGTAGAGAGAGCAGACATAGTGGTGTACCTGGCTTGTCACTGTGCCAGCGCCTGGTGGAGTTCCCTCTGCTTTGTCGAGAGAGAGAACTCCAAAGCCCAGTGAAAGTCAGCATGTGGTGGTGTGTGGACACAGTGTCAGGTCATCTCAAACGGCCATCAGTGCTGCCTCTCATCACAGACACACAGGACCGACGCACGACCATAAATAATGGTTTTTTCCACCCCCTGCTCTTCCCCTCCTCTGCCTTCACATCTGTGGTATTATCTGGAACCGTGCACTTGCACCATGCTGTGATAAAAGGTTAACATAATAAGTAACTGGCAAACCCACAGCACTGGCAACATCTGAGGAGTGAGTCATACTTGCTATAGGAGCCATTTCCTTTAAAGTGGAAAGAAAAAGAATATAATATAGAAATCAGGAACCAATCACAGAACTTTCCATAAATAATGTTTCCTCTTCATTTTCTTTCACCAATTGACTTGCACTCCTCCGTTCTCCCTTTGCTGCCTAAGTTCCCAGCTCCTGGTCCCAGTAATTTCTCAATGAACTGCAAGAGGAGCAGCGTGAGTCATACCAAGCCCAGACGAACAGCAGCCTATGGGGAACCTTCTTCCAGTCCAGAAGGGAAGATTATTTTTTTTTCCCGTGGCTTTAAAAACTCAGTGCAATTAGAAGGGAAAAGGGGGAAAAGGCTGTTCCAAACATGATGTCAGTGTTTCCACTACTTCACAGGGAAACCATGTCCCCATCCTATTTTAAAGCTGACATATTAGTGCCTATTTTCCTGTCAGACGTGTGTGTGAGGAAAGGGGAGGCAAAAGGGGTAAGGATTTGCTGGCAGCTTTTACCTAACTATGAAAATATCAAGAGCAGCAGCATCAGCTGAGAAGTGGGAAGCAGCTGGAATATATCTGGACAGAACAGAGCAGCCAAGCAAGCTCCCTGCAGTGGTGAAATCCTGACATGGTTCAAACTCCACAGTGCTCAGGAAGCCCATCTAACTTCTTAAAGCGTGATGTGAAATGGGTCTGTATTCAGAGGTTAGTCAAGGGTTAAAAAGAACATTACCTAGGTGCAGAATGACTATCAGCACAGACTATTCAGCATTAAAAATATAGCTATTTTCCTTGCCCCTAAGCCTGATAAAACTAGCTGTCACGAGTGTGGTTAGGCTCTAGGTGACAGACCTGCACCCATCAAACCTGAACACCTTGTTTCTCAGTCACCAAGTAGCATCTGAAGCGCTGGCTCTGTCTGATAAAAGAAAGAGTTCTCTTATATTTGTTCCCCAGTATCTGTGTACGATGTGCTGGGGCACTTAGCACAAATCTCTGTATGAAGGTGCACGACAATATAGGCTGTCACATAAAAGCTGGCAGAGCGGGATGCTGGTGAACAACACAACCCCAGGTACACCAAAGCAGTGCGGCACCTTCAGTCCTCCTGGGCTGCTAAAGCTGTGGGGAACCGAAACAGCCAAGGCTGATGGAACAAGAGGATCCACAAACAGGATCCAACAGGTCCACAAACACCAAATGTTGGGCTTCTCTTGAATCTGAGGTTGCTGTTGCCCTTTTATTTCCAGGGCCATCCCTCTGCTTGCCAAGAGCAATGGGTTTGTCAAATCTGCAAACTCTTTGGAGTTCCAGCTTCGTAAGTGACCAAATGCCACTCCTTGTCACTGTCTTCAACCACATGCTGTTCCTTCCCCCAGTCCTCTCATCCTGTGCCTCCAGAGCAGCTTCCCATCGTGTCCTGCTTTTGCACGTGCCTCTGTATTCGACAACGTCTGCCTTGTGCCTGGCAGTTTGGCTACAGCCAAGGGGAAGCAGTTAGATCCATGGATAATCCCCTCCGTGCTGTGGCCATATGCTGAGAGCCAAGAGTCACACGGCAAACACGCCAGTGCCATCAGTGCCCAGGCAAAGGCAGAAATACCTGCAAACAGTATTACCTTTGAGAATATTTTCCTTCCTCCCTCCCTTTTTTTTCTTGTAAATGGAGTGTAATGCTTAAATTCTTGTCCCCATCTCTTCCCTCTCATCATGCAAAGTTCAGCAAGAAATGTGAAGGGTTTTTTATAGAGGTAAGGAATTAATCCATGTCTCAGCTTGACCCTGTCTGCCCCATTCCACTAAATAGCATTCCTCAGACATTAGAAATGAAGA
Organism: Baryphthengus martii; assembly: GCA_013396935.1. Classification (NCBI taxonomy): domain Eukaryota; kingdom Metazoa; phylum Chordata; class Aves; order Coraciiformes; family Momotidae; genus Baryphthengus; species Baryphthengus martii. The sequence goes on along the minus strand of VWZK01008996.1, from coordinate 440,662 downwards.
ACAGAGGGATAAAATCTCTCAAACAAACACAAATTGCTGTTTGGTGTATATAAGACTTGCACTGATGGATTGCTCTTCCTCGTTTTGACAGTGACTTTGCTTCTTTCCATATAAACAATACTCAACCATCCTTTCTTTCTTTCCAAAATGATTCTATGAAAATGGCTTCTGAAAGCAGAGATGATGTCCTGCCTCCCCGGGCAGCAGCAGCAGCGCTGCCTTGCCCGCTCCAGGAGGAGTAACAGCAACATACGATTTTCCTTTTATTATGTTATAAATGATGAAGTCATGGAAGGCTGTCAGAGAACGAGACCCACATCCTTGCAATGTAATACAGCCATCCCCGTGGACACTCTACTACAGGAAAATATTTGGGAAGAGAGGAAAAATGCCTTTCCCATCAGCAGCTGGATTCAGACACTACCTGTGGCTCAATCTGCTGACTGATTCAGCTTTCTCTTGTGGTTACAGTGAAGTAAGTCTGGCTAAGATAGTGCACAAGGGACATTAAAGCATTTGCTCAGAAGATTTAATCAGGCACAACACTATCCGTTGTCTTCTGCTTGCTTTATATTAAGGTAAATTAAAACCAGCTTATAGCAGAGGTTAAAGAATTGACATCCCGCTCACGGACGGGATGTCAACATCTAACAGCCACCTGGAGAATGGCAAAGTAACTATGGAAAAATATTTGCAGTTTAGTCTTTTAGCAAGGAGAAGAATCTATTCATAGGATGCAGTACTTCTCCATACTGAGATGCCATGTTTCTCAGTCTGGTCCAGGCTAAACCTGTCTCTAGGAAGAGAGGCAAGCTCAGGAGTTTCAAACTCTTCAAATGGGGAACTGCATCTCAGAGCAGACAAAGCCTGTACTAGTAGATCACCTCTACTCTCAGTTACTATCAACAGACATCCCAGGGCAGCTACTGTAGAGCCACAGTCATATTAAGATACTGTTCCGTAATTATGTAGTTCTCCTTAGGTAGTTCAGCATATCCTGAAGAGAAAACAAATCTTAAAGATGTTCTAACAGATCTGCCAGACAGGCCACTAAAAGTACAAGGCCGAGTAGAAAAACCAAGAGGACTTGCTGGCACTTGAGCAGGGGTGTTGGGGTGTGAGGCAAGGGAGCTCTTCCAGGCCGTGGGGAATACAGTGGAAGCAATAAAAAAGAGGATGATGAAAAAAAACAGGAAAGGAAAAGAAGCTTAGACGAGAAAAAGAGCAAGGATAAAAGGAGACATGGGATAGATAATGGAAATACTCATGAATTCCAAACACTAAAAGATCTCGTTTTCTCCTTTCCAACAAATGAACCAGAAATCATGTATTTCATTAACCTGTTTGTTTACTTAATATATCTCCCGAACAATGGTTTTTAGCACAACTACAAAGAGCCATCAAATGGAACACTACAGGAAATCTAGTTAATTGATTTTGTACCAACTCTTATACTGGACAAATTAGATGTGGTTTGGTTTTTTTTCCTCTGTTATTTTATTTCCAGAAGACCTGTAGTTTGGAAGAACAACTTCTCGAATAAGGGAACTGGTATGACACGAAATATGGGCATTAAAATTCTGCAGGGTCTGAATGCTTAGCCACGTGCTCAGTTCAAGTCCTCTGGTCCTGGTCTGGGAACTATTGCATTCCAAGTTCCTCAGGAACATCATTCAGACTTTTTTTCCAGGAAATCTATTTTCTGTCACACACACATATACATATGTTTGGTTGCGACTGCTGCCTCTGATCTCCCATCCTTCCAGTCCTCTGTGTTACACCGACCATGATCTTGAGAGCACTCCAAGTCTCTGTGGCCCATTAAAAGCTGAAGTCTGCAAACTGATCTGTGGGAAGCTGTTCATGCACAAGGACAGGCAAGCTCACTAGGAAAACTCTTGTTGAACCATTAATGCCAGACCAGTTCCATGCAGAAGTGTGTAATTCGTCCGGATAACTAATACTGGAAGCTATTTCCCTGGCAGTTTGGGAGGTTTTGAAAGCCATAACAAAGTAATAAAGCCTGAAAAGACAAAGATGAAATGCTGTTTCGAATTATCAAATACACTGTCCTTGAGAGCGCGTACAAGACAACGGCAACCCATTGAGGAACAAGAACCAGCTGAGTTTAAACCAAACTCAAATCATGTGACTTCTCACTTAACAGTGGTGGTTACACAATTGTTCTGTTATATAAGTAGGTAGACTATGTTGCCTGCAAATAATCAAGTTCAAATCTTGAAGGTCCAGAGCTGTAAACATCCTCCCCACTGGAGTCCAAAGATCTCTTTTTGGAAGAAGGATGGATCTCATTACACTAAAAATATTTAAAGTGATTAGATTTTGTTACGGGTAACGTCTTTGCCAAACCTCCTTTATAAACCTTATTTTGTTTTTAATGATAAATAAAAGCCAAAAATACCAATCTGGTAAAAATGATTGCTTTTAGAAAGCCGGGTGCTATGGCGAAAGCCTTTTTTTCCTGAATTAGGACAATTTCACTTTTGCAAAGATTGCTGGTTTTAATTGTTAGACTTTCAGTTATTTTATCTTTGTTCATTATCGAAATCAACAAAACACATCCTGTCCAGCTTCATCTGACTCTTTACAAGAGTAGCATGAAAGAAAGCAGATGAAGTTCAGCAGTCCTAAGAAGACCTAGTGTTTTCATCTCCTTTATCACGGTCCAGAACACGGTTGCTCTAAGAACAAAACGGCAGCTGAGTGGTGCATTCAGGGAGCCAAACGCAGCCTTTACACGGCGTGACCTCACTGCATTCACAGGCAAATCAATCTGGAGAGAGCTTAGATGCATCGAAGTGCAACAGACATCAAAAGAAGTAGTGTTTTGATTTCTTAGATGAAACCTGATGATTCCAACTCTGCATATCACCAGTATTCAAAGAAATGAAAACACCTCTCTAACAGCTGGCCTTAATTCAATAGCTTTTTACTTCAGAAAAATCCCCAAATCCTTAAATGGTCCTACTAATCCCAGTGGCAGGGAAGCCCTTCACAATCTTTACCTCGACTCCAAAGCGCTCTGCCATCCCCGCCGCGCGCAGATGTGAAGCACAGAGGTGGTTTCTTACTCAGGCTCCATTTCCCTTAACCTTATTCTTACATCCTAGACCACCTCATAACCCTTTTGACCGGCTGGCATCCGAAACAAGCTACCTCTGTCTCTGTGCAGAGAAACAACAACGCAGGCTGCAGACATTCTTGTAGCATGGTCCCAGCAGGCTCAGTAGCTAAACTCTGCAAGACTGAGCTTCAACTCTGGCATTATCATGAAATCATTATTTACATCGGCTCAGAAAGTAATGAGCTAACCCTCAGCAGGTTTTCCTTACCTCTGATTAAAATCAACAGCAACTGGATACCTAAATAGCTTATAGAAGTTAAATCACAGCAGCCTGTGAGACAGCAAGAAATCACACAGCAGTGTTCCCATTCCTCAATATTCTCTTTCTAAACTGCATAAAGTCAAAATTAAAATCCAACCTGGACCCTCTTTCCACAGAGCTTTGTCCGGAGTCTGTTAGACTCTTACTGATCTGGTCAGTGATCCCAAGTTTGCTGCTGAAAAGAGAATCCAGGCTTTTGAGATTCAAGATGAATGATTTGCACAGTTTCCTTAAATACACCCCCAAATAGAGCTTTCAAAACTCTGCAACAAGATTCATATAAAGAGTAAAGCCCAGACTGACATAAATCTCCGAAAATGTGTTTGGTTCGGATGAGCCGAAAGGAGCTTGAACATTGAGCCAAATCTGTTCAATCTGGAAATGACGCTGGAAATCTCATAAAGTCAGACTTTCTTGAAAGATTTGTAGTACTTCCTTATTTTCATGTGGTCAGAATTTACTATAAGAAAAATGTCTTTTCATGCTATTTCAGTATTTCAGCTTTATGTTTGGGCCAAAATCAAAGCTGCTTTATTTTCAATAAGCTCTAACCAGCTCATAAAAAAACGGCTGCAATTAGATTTAGGCCGATATGTCAAGATTTGTTCCATAATCCCAAATACAATAATCATATGCTTTTTGACCTTCTTCCTTATTAATCAACCATGTTTCCATTTTGCCAGCAAAAGTTTTAACTGGTACGACCAAGGTAGTCTGCTCTTGTCAGGATCATAGCTAAAACTTTTTGACTCCCAGCTTTGTGGGGGACACCTGCTTATGTGCTTCCTTCCCCTGTTAATTCTGTCATTTAGCCGTCTCTGAAGAGCCACCCTGGGGCTGCTGGAACCCTACGCAGCTCCAGAGCGGTCACTCTTTCCACAGAGCAAACCTCTTGTTCAGCAGCTCGAGTTCCTTGAGACTTTGAAGCAAAGACTCTCAGACGCAGTTCTCTGGTGCCCATTGACTCCGGCAGATCTGCCCCAGCTGCCTGCTAATGAAAAGAGGTTGCTGCTGCTTCTGCCAAGTCCAAAAGCCGAGTGGCAGCAGCGACTCCCGCCAATTCTGGATCTAAACTCTAGGAAAGTCGCATTTTCCAACCCCACCAAAAAGAAATGCTTGTCTCATTATTCATCCATGCGGTCTCGTACCATATGAGGAGGCTGAGAAAGGGAAGAGCCAACGTTAATATTTGCACAAACCAACCCGGGCCAGAATCAGAACAAGCGGGACAGTATGTCCTCAAACCTTATAGCAGAAACTATGCCATGAGAGCACCCTTCAGCCAGCAAACATGACAGCTCATGAGCCACAGTGGATATTTTGCACCCTGAGCTCTGTCAGCCCAGTGCACAGAATATATTAACAGTATGTTAAGAGTGTATTAACACAGGGATGTCTCAGTTCTGGCTGGATTCTAGTCTTTCACCAGCAGCTCCTGCTGGCCCTCTCTGATCTGCTTCCTACCCACATCTCCTCTACACCACGGCACTGGGATGAGGGGGCAGTTGGATATGGATCCTTCTCCCCTGTTCCTTCCCCAAGGACATGCCTCCCTCTCTGGAACAGAGTAGAGCTTCCCTGCATGCAGGCTCACAAGGAGGTGATGGATGTGGTGGTATAGAGACGACTTCTACAATGTGGTGCAATCAAATAGAGACCAAGCCTCCCTGCTCTCACTGCCACTCCATGAGTATCAACTGCATTCAGATTCTTCTCAATTTCTTCCTCTGAAAATGCAAAGTGCAGGCAAAATCAAAGGGATCTTCTGCCATACAGAAGTGCTCTGGTGTTTGGAATTTCTCCTTGTTAATAATATGTTTGTTAACAAAGGCCCGTACCACAAGCACGTTGCCAACTTAGCATGAATAATCAAACATTGGATGGAATACTTCAGAAAAAAAGTAAGCAAGCAGGCAAAATTAATAAAATAATATTTAATAAATAAAAGTCATCAAAAAAACCCATTTCAGCCAGAGAAGCTACAGGATATCCATAGGATATTCTGGGCATTACAAATAAGATTTGAAACCGGAAGCAACAGTGGAATTATCCCTCTGGCCTAGAGGAAAACAAACTACTCCAACCTGATTTAACAGAGCAAAAGGGCTCTAGAAGTAATCCATGGCAGTGAAAATCTAGAATTTCCCAAGAGCCAAGATGCTGGCAGAGAACATGACAAAATTCTGCCTTTGGTGCCAAAGGAATATTCTAGTTAATGAAACACGCAGCTTGGAAAAATCTGCTAGATTTTGTAAAAGATGCCTTGAAAAAATTTGTCCCTTCTAGCAATATTTCCAATTAAAAAAAAAATTTACTGAGCTGGAGACTATTTTACAGTGGAAAGGCATTTATCCATCCCAGAGAAGCCCTGAAGATGGATCCAGAAAAGGGTGCAAATAAGTGATTCAGAACCAGGGGGAGTTTGGTCTGGCAAAGAACGAACTAAAAGAATGTGATTGGGATACTTCATGTTCCAGAAAGGATGGACTGGAAGAGGACACAAACAGATGAGGAAAACATGGAGAAAGTAAATGAGGGAGAAGAAACTTCAATTTTAAGAAATCTTAGGAGAGGGTTATAAAAGGTGCTTCAGATGAGAAGGCAGGAGGAAGGGGGCCATTCTCCTATTAACTCAGTTCTGTAGCAGTGTCACTTGGCAATGTGACAGGGCGGGATTATATGTGGAGTGGCATCCATCAGTGTAAGCGTTAGGAAAGGAGAGAACTAAGTACAAAAAAAATGCTGTTGGCACAAGAACTTCATCTTGATGAAATGAAGCTGAGCAGCCTTGCTCAAAGCCTTCATTAATAAATGGCCATAAGCTGGACAGCAATCTGCTACTGTTGGAAATATGGATTTCAACCATCCTAGACGAGGTTTTGAAGCAGCCTTCTCACACGAGTCGTGGGATTCAGCTGATTTCAAATCCATCCTGCTGCATTTATGAATATCATTGTGATAGGAATGCCCAACAGAGCCAGACATGACCTTGAAAGACCTTTCCAGCCTTTCTTTCTAGTTGCTCCAACAGCATCGTATCAGTCAGTAGATATCTATGTTCACTTCAGCACCGGGCTGCACTGAATTCTTCCCAACTCCCCACACTGAAGCAATTTCATATCCACCAGCTGAATAAAAAGCAAAATCATTTTGACAGGAAACACAGCAGCCCTTCTTTCATCTTTGGACTGCAATATCGAGAGGTCTATCATCCAGCAGCCGCGGCGTTGTCTGAAACCTTCACTAAAACAAACCTCAGCAAGTCTTTGGAAAGGTTTCCCTGAAAGGAAGGGCCGAGTTTCAGATGTTGCACTGTTTCCACAGCTAGATTTCAATTGCCTTTCTGCAAAGGTCAGAAATGTTTAGTTTGACAGCCTTGCTCCTGCCCATCCCAGAAACTAGGATGATTTGTAAAATTTGGATCCATGTATCCCTTTGGGCTCCAGCCCTCCCCAGAAGGACCCTAATGGAAGCTAAGTGCCTCATCAAGACCAGGCATAAACAAACCTTGCTTTTCTAGACTCTCTTTACCATGATCAGGCAGAGAATTTGTTTTCTCTTAGTTGGGTAGATTCTAAATATTTGGTGTTTTCCTCTGCTAGCACTGGGCTCTCATCAAAGAGTTAATGAAGAACACCAGATTGCAGCTCCCAGCAGGACCTTGTAGTTGATGCTTGACGACACAAACACCGGTCAGACACGTATCATTTATTTACAGTGTGGCTAAGTCAGCAGCCGGAATTTCTACCACAGTGACATGCGACAAATAAACTGCATCTGGGCTTTAAGATCTATGGGAGCTGACAGGAAGGGGACATCTGCTGACCAACCTTACTGGTGATGGGTGAAAATGTCTCCTTTGCTGAACGGTTGCTTAGAGCAAACATAAACACACTCGCTTGTCCCAACACAAAAGTGAGGAGTGCCCAAAACAAGCTCAAGGACAAGGATTCTGAAGGAGTGTCCTCAGCGGCAACGTTACAGATGGCTACTTGGGCCCATGCTATGCTTTTTTATATTCCCAGTGCTGCACAATTCAGCTTGCTCTCTCTTGGTCATGATGACAAATACTTGAAAAATTTTCCTCTCTGCTTTAAAGAAGTTACATATGAGAAGAACTCAGTCAATCTGATTTTGTGAACATGAGCAAATGAGTAACTTCACTGCAGCTCCTGTGGCAGGGAGCTGCCAGATGACTGACTCAAACACATCAGCAAACCTCGGCTCAGAAGGATTGAAAAGCAATCAATCGAAAGATACAAACCAGTATTTTGTATAAAATCAACCAGCCATGACCATAATCCTGTTTTAGGACCAAAACCACTTAACAGCTCTGCTCACACGGCACATCCAGTTTGAGCCCGAGCCCATTCTTATAGCTCAGGGAAGGCCCTTTCCTCTTCCATGCGTTTCAGGTGGATCAGACAGATGGGGCTGAATCTGCTGTGGTCCAGTCCAAAGTCTGGTTTCTGCTGCTATCAGGCCAATGGCCAGTTATGCATGGAAGAAGGAAAAAGAGATCCCTTTTGTTTTCTCTTGGTCCTGGAAGGATTCAGATCATCACAAGCCAATTGATATTTTGGTGGAACTTTGTCAGTAGCTCATCCTGCAAGATCAAAACCTCAGCTGCTGGAGCTGTGCATATAATCAAAATCCCCTTAGGGCCTGAGGTTGGATTTGCTGCATGAAGATGACCAGCGTGTGATGGGATGAAATGCTATTTAGTGTTTCTTCAGTAAAACACTGGATTTGATTCACCAGCACGAAAAAACACACAGGACTTGTTTAGATTCTAATGCTATTCTAAGCACGAAGAGAACTGGAAAGAAAATTCTCATGTGCTTCCCTTTGGGATGTAAAACCATCTATTTCAGAAAAAAAAAGGCAATTCAATTCTCACCAAAAGAAAACACAAAACTTCATCTCTGCAAAAAATAGGATATGATACATGATATTTTAAAGGACTTTTTGCTGTTAAAAATTTTTCTAATATAGTAAATCCTATTTAAAAGGGCGTAGTGAAAAGGAAATCCACATAAGGATGTTCTTCATAATATCCCACTGATTTGAAATAATCAGATTTTCTCCCCTACAGATTTGGTACTGGCATTAATTAACCTCATTTCCAAGAAATGTGGGACTCTTCTGTTCTTAAAACTCTCCAATGACAGCAATTCCACACACCCCATGGCAACTCAGTGCCTCGGTCTCCTTAGAACATCTTTTATAGCATATTCCCTACAATTTCCTTTCCTGTAATTTTAATCTTCCACTACTATTCTTATTCACACTGCACATGGAGAACAGTTTAATGGTTTGCAGCTAACTGTTACGGATTTAAAGAACATTATGTCTCTTGCAGTTCTCTCCTCATCGAATAAATGTCATTCAGTCACACAGCAAAGGTCATGGTTGTTTTGAAACCTTTGATCATTCTTGTTTTTCTCTTCCAAGGTTCCTTCAAATGCTCTTCATCTCTCTTCAAGTGCATCGCCACTTGTGAAGTCCTCCCAACAGGAAGAAGCCCAGGATACAGGAGATCTGAAGACAGGAAGCACTGGGACAAATAAAATCTCAGAAGAAAACTCCAATATCAGGAGATTATTTGCTCGCTATACTTATGCTAGTACAACTTCAAAACCTCAGGATTATGAAGTAAAAGCTCAGGGTGCTTATCTTATCCGAATGTTTGCACATTCTTAGCACTCAGTCAAAGCTTCTTTAACCAGAGTTCAGCTCTGTGAGTTTAAGTTCTTTGAAGTCCACAGTAGATGAGGCCTGGCTAAGTCCATTTTTTTTTCCACTTTTGGAAGCAAGTCTGTCCCGTTATCACTGTCCTTCCTCTCCACTTCTGCTGGTTTAACAATGCAATTAGTCTTTTCTGATTTCTCTTCCCGTGAAAGAGCAGGCGATGAGAGCAAGCAGCACAGATTCTCTTTGCTACAATGGGGGGAAGGTAAGAAATGATGGACAACACCGCTTCAGAATTTATAAGCAAGCTGGATGAGAGTGAATGACAAAGATGGGAGCTAAATAGAAAAGAACATGGAACAAGCACAGGACAAGTGATGTGATCATCTGTCTTCTCCTCACTTTTATGAGATTTAGGCAATCCAGAAAAGCTACAAAGTCAAACCTCACTATATATATCTAAAGCAAATACCACCAGGTTTCAGAGAAGAAACAAAATGCTCCACTGACCACAGAATGGGTTTCCTCTCATTACCATATTTGTTCCTTTTCTGAAAATAAACCATTCTTCCTCCAAGGAGGCAGATGGAGTTTAGACAATGGAAAATGAAACATTGTTTAGGGGTGAGGAGATTGTAGGCATCATTTCACAGCAGAGACTTCTCCATTTACACCAGAAACATTGGTCAAAGTGGATGACATTACCGCATGGCTACCATCCTGCTCTGCAGGAGAGTCAGCCCTGTTACACTTAAACATCTCATCAATCATCCTGAGCTTGCCCCATGAAAGAGAAGATGGGACAGAAAACCGTACTTCTCACATCAAGTCCTGCTTTCCTTCTGCTAAAGTCATTCACAGAGGCATCGTTTACAGGCTGAGATCCGATTTTGTTTGGTTTTTAACATAATTACTTCAGATGATCCCGACTGAAGTGGAGTGTATGTGTGCACACACACTCCCGGAGGAATGTTATTTACAGAGAGGGATTAATGTAAACAGTTACGCAGGCTCTGGTGATCTAGTCATTCAGCTTAACTAACCGAGCAGCCTAAACACATCCATCTCCACCAGCCTGAGCCGTCTGAGCTCCCTCTGCGCCGCTCCTTATTTCTAAGTTTCCATTCACTGGTTCCAAAACCTTGATATATTGACTAGAACTGCAAGAACTGTTTTCAGTTCTTTTTCTGAGTCAGAGTGAAACTTGCTTTCAAACTAACTAGTTGAGTCACCTTTTCTTTATTTTTTTCCCCCCGTCCTTCTCTGTGCGTGCACCCTGACCACAAAAGTCCTTTCCAAGCTTTTCTCTTTAATGCCAGTTTTACCGGGCTCCTGTTCATAACCTCAAGCCAGGAGCAGGTCACTCGGAGTGCTCTGCTTTTTCTCCCTGTGCCTCTGTTTGCTTATGCTCCTGAACAAAATGGCCAACCTAGTTTAGCAACAGACTTTCTTCTCTTTCTCCCTTCAGCTTTTCAAAGTGACATGCTGCATTTCAGCTTTTCCTGAGCGAGCTGAAAGGACAGGTCACAGAACAGGTCTTGATTTGCAAGCTCTTGTTCCTGAGCTTGGTAAGCAGTGGTTTTTGCACAGCACCTTCCTTAAATTCCCACATACCAGGGATTTACGGTTTATATTAGAGGCAGTCAACATACAATTGTATTTTGCAAGGAAAAATTAGATTCATTTGCATGCAGATTATCTAATTAGATCTTAGACTCACAGGCTGATCCAGTAATCTTTCATATCCGCTTGCACTTTCTTTTGCACAGGAGAAAGCAAGTACCAGGCAACAGGAAATGAAGCCAATTATGTGTTATTTCTATAAGATATACATTAGAAAAACTTCACTGTCAATAATGAGATGCTGAAGAATCGCAGTAATAAAGAGGACTGGCTACTATAAACTATTTGATGGAAATATGAGGGGATTCATCAGTTCCAAATGAGATGCCATTACCACGAAGATGAAAGCAGCAGCAATTCCCACTAGGAAGTAACAGCTCTCACCTCCTCCTGTCTTCTACGGTATCATCATTACTAGTTATTACTTTTAGTTGTGCATCAGAGATACAGAGGCAGCTCCATTATACCGTGTTATTGGAACTTAGGAGAAGAAGAACCACGTCTCTGCATTGTGAATCGTTCCAAGCAGAATTATAAAGCACAACACAGATGAAATCTCCTCCTGTACCCCATCCAGGGGAGCCTGTTCTTTTTCCTCCTCCCAGAGAAAACAACACTTCAAACCCAGGGAGGCTAATCCAAGCCCAGCCCTGAGGCAGCACCCAAACAAGGCACAGCCTGCACCCCATCAGCCCCAGGGGACACACACGCTGCCCTAGCAAAGCAAAGCACCTCTCTACATGGACACAGCATCAAATAAGGGGCTCCACAGTGTTCCCTGCTGCTAGATTAGCACAAAAAGGCTGCCCATCATCCTGCCCACCCACTCATCCTCCTGCAGCAGCTCCCCCACATCCCGATACGTGCGAGACCCCCCACATGGGGATCCCCCTCGCTCCTGGGGTGCTCATGGCAAGGGGACAGGGTAACACCAGGGGAGCCTGGCCTTTGAATCTGGATGCATCTCTATTTTTTGGGTAAGCTAAAATTAAGCTTTTCATGTACGGATAACAAAGTGCTACAGAGCAGGAGGCCAAAGAAAGCCCTAGGGATAAGGTTTTACCCAAGCTGGGAAAGGGATTTTGGAAGATGCCCTTTAGTAGAACAAAAAGCCACCTGGATTCAGGAGCTTTAAGTGATGGAGTCAAATGGAACCTGTGATGTGAACCCTGAGGTGGAAGCTCTAAGGAGAGCAAGCCTCACGAAGGTAGCCTGGTGTACTTTCTCCCATCCTACTCCTGTATTTTGCCTTCCATCTTCCAAAATACAAGTATCTGAGGATTCTCTATTTCCCTCAGCAGCCTGTTGTATATCAGATCTTTAACACATGCACAGTCATTTGAATGTGTCCCTGAAATACACAATTTGTAGCACACATGCAGCCCATCTGTGCACACAGGCACATTCCTGACCTAGAAACCACATGCAGAAGAGCTAAGACAGCTTTAGGTAAGAGCAGCTGTGGCTCACACTGGCCTGAAATCCCTTCAGCTGTTCTGGAGCTCCTAGGACAGCACATCTTACAGGCATGAAATGCACCTCCTGAAATTACAGACTTAATCAGCATTTACATCTCCTTGAGGATCTCCAAAGTATTTCATTCTGGGCCTTTTGTGCAGAGCCAAAGGGTCCTGGCATGAGTTTTGTCTGCACATAGGGCCAGGTTATTGCTCAGCTTTTTGTTTTTCTCAGTCTGGCCTGGCTGGGCAATGTTCTTTCTCTACAAACTGCAGCATCCTCAAAAACGTTCTACATTAGGAGAACTCTCCAGTTTTAAATATAACTTTACTAACGATTTCTATAGAATGTAATTAAACCCAAAGTGGGATCCTTCAGATAAAAACAAGCCAAAAAACTGTTGCTAGAAACATGCTGTGGACTTCCTGCCTTGCTGGTCTCTCAAGCCAAGCTGCTTTATTTGCACACTGGGATTCTTGAACCTAGAGATACACACCCCACAGTCTTCCCAGGGTGAACTGTGTGCCTCTGAGGTATCAAACAGCGGTCCTTAAAGACGACCGTTGGAAAAAGGGCAAATTAAACCACTGTGCACACGCCCCCCCCACCACCAATTATTTCTTAGTGCTGGATAAGCTACAGCAGAAATTTGCTTTTTGATTCACCCCATGGTTATCTGAACGCCCAGTCTCTATCCAAGAAGGAAATCCCCACTGCCTACTCAAAGTATTTGAGTTTGATAGAACAGATCACTCTTACAAGGTGGTTTTTTTCTTCACTAATACAGACACTCCACTTGGACTAAATGCCTAACTTCTAGGCAACAAAAAAAAGGTTACTCCTATCTTGGATGCCAAATAGCTGCAGTTCAGGGCTTAAGCATTTTTAGAGAACCTATTTTGGGCCGAGGCAAAATGCACAGCTTGTGCAAGATACACACCCACTGTAAACCAAAGGAACACGCAAACCTAGAACAAATTCTAAAGATCTCTCACTGCATTTTGCAAAAATATCCATGAACACAGATTGAGGTCCTAGTGTTCTGAGTAGAGCATAGATGAAAACTCTGCTAATGTTGCTGGTCTAAAATTACAGAGCGGTGAAACCATAGATGGTCCACAGAGGCAGCTCTGTGATGAAAATCTAGTGTCATCCATTGCCTTAGGCCACCCCTGAGAATCCTCAGGGGAGCCACATCCACAGCTGAAGGTGCAGAAAGATTTCAGTCCTAAACATTACTTCTGTTGAGAACTGGTCATGTCCAGTTTCAGCCCACAGTTGGTTTTGCTCACTTATTTTGAAGAATTTGTAGGAAAATCTCTTCAACCATTTTTCAGTTAGAAGAGACAATTATTGCCACATACAAATACCTCGTAAACAGCTGGAACATTTAAGCACAAACCTTGGCCAGGCAGTAGCCTTGTCAGGGGTGTTTGGAGTTATTAGACACAGCTACAGCAAGTCAGTGCCGCTTTGCCCAAGCACACACACAAAAAATTTAATCAAAAGCCTGCCTTACTATTTTTTTTTCCTTTTAGCTTCTGAAATTTTAGGAGTCACATGTTCAAGATTTTCTCTACAGCTATAATGCCTAAAATCAGAGAAGAAAGAAAGATGTTCGTGTTCAAATAACATACTCCAATAGTTAGGGCTGTAAAGCAAACCTCAAATATTCAATGTGTGACAAATCATGAGAGCGGGCAACTTGAGTTCAGCTGGTAGAAGAAAAAACAAGTTAAATGAGGAACTTTAGCATGCCATTCACATCACATGTCCAGAAGTTTGACTGCTTATTTAGTGGTTTAGTAATAACCTGTCACACCCATTCTGCCACACAGTCCTTACTTAAAACTTATGAAGGACATAAGAGGGAAGAGTTACAGGAAATCCTTCTGCCAGAAAAACAGCGCAGGGTTTATATCTGCCTAGGACAAGGACTCTTGGCAACAGCACACAGGGTCCCCCAACTAGCCGGGGAAAACATGAAGCAATAATCATGTTGGCAGTTACAGCGCGGAGAGGTTTCCAGTACAAATGACATTTTCATAACCATTCAGATAAATGTATTTTTCAGATAACAAGAAAACTTTTTTCTTGCTATCTTTTGGTAGCTATAATTTCAGCAAGGTTTTTTACTGTCTTCCCTTCTAATTAGTGATTTAGGAGGAAAGTGCTTTCAGGGGGTTTACAATTTCCATTTGCAGTGGTTGAGCTGAAACAAGGATTTTCTCTTTGAAGCTGGTGAGATGATGGGCCTAATACAGAAGCCAAGAAAAGGATTTTCAGGGGATGTCAAAGCTCTTTGCCAATGCACCTTGAATTTAACAGGTAGTTTTGGCCAGGGTAGCTAGAAAAAAACCTTTGAAAAGATCAAAAGGATCTCATGTGGTGTTTTCACCTTGCTTTGCTTTACTTTCTTTTCTAAAGAACACTTTCTGTATCTTCTGGCTTGAAAATGAATAGACATTGACTCAAAAGCAATGCTTTAAGTTTGGGGTTTTTTTTCATTCAAAAGACTAAAGAACCAAAAGAAAGATTCAACTCCAAGAAAATGGTTATAGACTGATGCAAAGTGCATTTTCTTGAGCTAGTGGGAGGACAACATAAAAGATGTTTATTTTCCTTATCTTTCTCTCCCTTTGAGCTTCAATTGAAAAAAACAGATGACTTTTCTCTCTCCTTTTTTTCAATTATGCTACACCTAGAAAATAATTCCACCCTATCTTTATACCTCTGCTGATTCCAGCCTGACTTATGATCTCTCCTGGAAAGTACGCATTCAGGACATGGTCATTTAGGAACAGAAAGGTTCCTAAGCTCTCCCCTCAAGAAAACGCAGATGCCCCTGGCCAAAACGTCCCTTACCTGTCCAAAAGGGAAGATGACCTTTGGCTTTCACACAGCATAGTAGATGTGGAGAGGGAGGACAATGGAGGATGCTGTCATGCAGAGCTGGAGAGCAGCACCCCACAGCACTGCTGGGCAAGGAGTGAGGGCTCCAGGCTGGGATGGGGTCTGGGAGGTGACTGGTCAGGGCTGTCAAGGCCAGTTGGTGCTCTCAGGGCCTTCCTCACAGGGCAGGCATCAAATCCACATAGAGTCTAGAGCAGTTTAATGGCTGGGGAGTGTTAGAGACAGAGCCAGGGCAGGCACAGGGGGTACTAAACAGGGGGTGCAACTACCCACGGGAAGGCCAGAGCCCCAAGCCAGGCTGGTCCTTCTGAAGAGCAGGAGAGCTAAGATGCAGCAATCCCAGCTCAGGGCTCCAGATGGTTTTGGGCTCCCTGAAGCAGAGCTGAGAGGGACACAAGGCAGAGGCCACACCAAGAAGGATCTACTCCACCATACCTGAGCAAGGCAGCAGGGCCAGCCCAGCAACGGCAGCTGAGAGCCCACTGCATCAGAGAGGCTCTCAGTGAGGAGGCAGGTCCAATAGTCCATCTAGGAAAATTTACAGGGCAGAATCTAGAGAAACAAAGCAGTACACAGCCCAAAACAACCCTAACAGCACTAGAGACAACTCCACATCTAGCCCAAAAAGGGCTCAATTATCCCATCTGGGCTTAAATACAGCCCTGCCATGGCTGTGGTCAGGTGGGGCCAGTCAGGATCATTAGAGCTCTCCCACCCTGACAGGGTTTTTCTGCCAACAGCTGTGATACGAGTGTGAACCTCTCAGGATCTGGAGTTTTTCAGCTCAGCTCCCAGACTTGACAAGTGACATAAGAACTTCAGTTGCTGTTACCATGAATCTGCACTTCCCAATTTGTGTGTATCTGGAAGAAAAATCAACTGCGTGGTCTGAGTGCATCCAAAAGGCAGAGTTGCCAAAATAGAAAGTAAGCAGTCTTTTGTTTTTACAACATTATTTTCTTGAAGCTTCAGACTGGAAATATGTGCAGTACATTAAAACTTATTCATGTTTTCTCCTTTCTTTTGTTTTTCTTTTGTAATATTCCAGTATCTGAATCACTGTGCTCCTGTAATTGTCACAGACTGATGCTGACTGAGAATCTAAAAAAAATAAGTGCATTAAGTTTATATGTCTGTGATTCCATCTATGTATAAGTTGTGGGATAGACAGGTTTTCACTATACAAAATTAAACAGCCTTTCCCACTCATGTAGGAGCTGAGAAATACTTTCACTTTGATTTTGTTAGTGAGATGGTACAGAAAAACAGCATTTATTTGGTAAATTTTAATTCATTTTCTGCAAAACTGTTTGCAATGCCTGGACAAAGTTCCCTTGTTATGTATCTACACGTCACCCAGGATAAGACAGTTTTCCCTGAAAAGCCTTGCAGTCATCAGATCCTTCATTAAATTGACAGGAATATGGCAAATGAAGGTGAAGATCTAAAGCAGCTGAAGATCTATGGCAGGGAAACATCTAAAGTCCTGACTCTCTCTAGGTACTCTAGCAACTTTGCCTCTTCTCCTACATAATTGAGGAAGGGGTTAACAAGCTCATTAAAAGGCTAATCAGCCTCAGTCAGTGATATCAGAGGCAAGTGTTAAGGTTTTCCCTTTTTGATTTGCCAGTAGAGCACAAGCCTTAGCTTAAAAGGGAGTAGGAGAGCTGTCTGGTGCTTTCTGGGGAGAAGATTTACTGCTTTAGTCCAAGAAAAACTCTGTTATGGCCTGCTCTCTGTAGGGTAAAATGAGAATTATGAAATTGGCTAACTGCAGCTGATTGGGGCTTGTTTTAGTCTATACCTTGTAGAAGCACATCCAAATGTTTTGTGCTGAGCTTTTAGTAGCCTGAGGGTATGGAATGATCTCCATTCTAGAAAATGCTGCTGGGTAACAAGGTGGGCTGGTAGAAAACAGGTTTTTTTGCTTCTGAGATAGGAAGATTCAGCTGAGGCCTGCAGAAGTGGTTGTGCTGCCAAGAAGATGACTTTTTTTTTCATTTTCCTCCTTTCTAGGAGGAGAGAAAGGATTAAAAGGAAGCAGGAGTGGCAAGTAGCATAATGATGTTCACTCTGGACTGCTGTGGTTTGTTGGGGAGTGCAATCCCTTTTCTGAAGATTCAAAGTAGTGAGGTTGCAGTTGGAGTAGCTTAAATCACTTCTGTGTATTCACAACACCCATGTTCAAGTTAAACTGTGTTGTCTGTATGTCTTTAGGGTGGCCAGAACCAAAACCTAGAGGAACAAAATCCGTGACTGAGCTCTGATGACCATGTCAGGGCCCTGAGACCACCAGGAGGTTTGAATAACCCTGATCAGCCTCATCAGGGAGGCTCGGCCGGACCCTTCCAACACTGCCTAGGGCCCAGAAAAGCCATTTAAACTCAGGCCTGGCCCCTCACATCTCCTGGAGCTCTAATACAGGTACGTGTGTCTCTGGCCCTGCCTCCTCCATGGGCTGTGGACATGTGGAGGTAGGTTGGTCACCTCCTGCTAGGGCTCTTTGTGTGTGGGTCTGTAGCCTGTCCCCAGTCCCGGCTGTGGTGAGTTTGGCCAAGACGGGGTTAATTTTCACCAGCAGCCGGGAGAACCGAACCGAGCCCGACAGTGGAGACCGTTATGAGGTCGCTACCAGGCTGTAAGGAGCGCGGGAAGCGAGGCCGGCGCGTTTCAGGTGGAGGGCGCGGTGTGGGGAAGTGAGTAGCGCTTGGTTCCTGTCTTGCTTCATTAGTAGTGTTGGTGTTTCTTTGCATTTTGTGCTGCTCTGTTGAACTCTCCTCACCCCCACCCTCCCAGTTCTTTACCTTTTTCTCCTGATTCTCCCCCCATTCTACGGTGGGGCCGAGGGCAGTGAAGGGGGGGCCGTGAGGGGCTGAGTTCGGCCGGGCCGGCGGCGCTGCCTGTGGCTCTGGCTCTCGGCTGGACTCTGCCTGGGGCCTTGGTTTCAGGCCCGTCTGTGGCCCCTTTCCTGTCTCTCCTGATCCTTGTGGCTCCCTGAAGAAGCGAAGGAGCTGCCTGATCTGCTCGTGTCCTCAGAGACTTCTCATCTAAGGTGATATTGAAATCTTGCAGTATTTTGAAGCTATTATATATATATAAGCTTTACAATGTGGTGCTGTAATGGTGTGTTGAATATGGCTACTGCTCATGCAAAACAACTCCTAAGGCATTTTATTTTTCCTCTCTGGAGACGCGAGGAAGCTGTTTTTATCTGCTGCTTCTTACTGCCTGTATTCTTCCTTTTCATTCCTTCCACATTACATGAGACAGTAGGTGGGAATATGCAGCCAGATAATGGTAATTTATTACTGATCTCTGAGTTGTTCCAAAGTCTTTCCAGCTAGTACTGTAAACTGAGCGTTTCTGTCCTTTTCTTGCCTTCAGTGATCAGAGAATAATAGAAGGAAGGCAATGCCAGGTCTACATTTCTTGCAAACATTTAAGTAACATACGCTGAGAGATAATGTATGGAGAAGTATTTTTCTCTTAGCAAACAGGATTGGATTAATCAGTTATATCTAGGTGATAATTATTGGTATAAGTTTTTTGTATTCTGCCTTCCCCCAAGTGAGTTGTCTTTTTTTTTTTTTTGTATTGGGACTCCCTAATCCTCTTTTTCTCCTGCTTTGGGCTTATACAGTAGAAATACTGCTCCTCATTTTTATTTTCTGTCCCTGTTGCTTCCTATGTTTGATTAACCTGGATAAAATGAGTTGGGAGCATCAATTAGCTGTTAACCCTTCTAGAATTGTGATCCTGATAAATTCTAATTCTCATACTTTCCTAGGTATATCAGGATATTGTTTACAACCAAACTGGACTTGTGCGTGTATTAAAAGCTGGAAGCTAATGTTATATATATTCTAGGCTTGAGGAGCGGAAATTCTCTTCTAACTTTAATTTTCAGGTCAGTAATAACTCAGCTTAAGCCTTTACTTCCTTTGGAGCCTGTACCAAACTGCTGCTGGTTTGGTTAAGGGCTTGGAGTGCATCTGTCACAGCAGTATTGTTGGGTAAAGGACTGTATTTGTGCTGTACTGTACCATGGTGTAGCTTGAATTTCTTTCATCCCTGCAGAAGAAATCTTTCTTTCCTACAAAGAAAGGAGGTTACAAATGAATGCTGACTTTCACTAGGAGCAGAATACATATATCTCATGGTAGAAACACAGAACTTTCAGTCCTGCCTCTTTGCCTCTTGATCAAAATGATACGAAGCTGCATTTGAAGTCAGAAACTGGTACCAAGTCTGTGTGCTGGACTAGATGTAGGAAGGTAGTGATGCCTTTCTGAAAACCTGTATAGGCGCAGAGTGCAAGTCACCAAGTTTTAGTTATTGGATGTTTTTGCCAGAACTGCTTGTACTGGATCTTATTTCATCAGGTAGGTGGTTCTACTGCTGTTGGAATATAGAAAATGAAGTACAATAGTGCATTAGTGTGTCTGAATGTGACTCAGTAGTGAGTATCTGGACCTCTAAAGCCACAACACACAAACTGTCAGTGAACCTCTTTCAAAGGGCATCTTTTCACAGCCTGTTTGACTGTCTTTCTACTGACCTGAAGTAATTAATCCAGCAGGTCGAGTGACCACTTTGCTTAGGCATGAATTTGCAGCTGGTTTCAAAGTAGAATAGGCCATTAACTTTCAGCTGCACCATTCTAGAGTTCTGAGCAACAATCTGGTTTTGTGTCAAAATTCTTTTTCTGACTCTAATTGCATTTCAGCTTTTGAGGCATTCAGAAGGGATGGCAGAAGGCACAGCAAGCTGGCTGCTTTGCTTTCTCTTGGTAGTCCATCATCAGAGACATTCAGGTTAACACTCTTGTGCTTGTTCTCAGGAATTAACTACCCAAGGTCACCGTTTAAATCGTGACTTCCCAAGAAAGCTTTGTGCTGTTGGAAACCTTCCCAGCTGTAGCAGTAGCAGAGTGAGTGTTTGCAACTTTGGATTCTGTATTTTTATAGTTCCCTGGTGGATAAAGTTTATTCTATATTGGACATCACTTAAAGGTATACATGCAATAAAATAAGATACAGTGCTCATTGTCATGGAGTTTAATTGAACTTGGGGTAACCCAACACCAAAATTGACTGTTAACTTCCAGAAATCCCTCTACTGTGTTTAGAACATCAACTTTCACTGGAAGCCAGCAGGATAGGCCCCCTTAAGTGTTGTGGACAAAACGCTTTCAAGGGTTTACAGAGCGAGAATCTGACACCCACGTGCTCCTTTCCACCCCCTCCTAGGTGCTATTTTGTAAAGCAGCTGAAGGTAAAGCAGTTGTGGGCTTTTGATTTCAAACGGCTTGGTGTCCTGAGCCCTGGACAGAGGGGGTCCTGTGGTGATATGTGTGTCTCTGTGTGTAGTCAGCACTGATCTTCAGAGGGGAAATCAAGTGCTGTGTGTTGTCTGCCTGGGGTAAATTTATTTTTTTTAAGAGTCTTTGGCAGAAATAAGGGAGCTGTCAGATTTGCTGTGCTCTCAGTGGGGGAACAGCCTGAGGATGTGCTTTCCCCAAAGCATCGGTATCTCCTTTCTGCTCTTGCTATTAGACCAAAACCTTCAGCACCCCGGCAGTTGCCAAGCAGTCTTTTGCATCTTGCGTTGTGATGACTGTTTAGCTCTGAATGGTTTATTTTCAGTTCAAAGAGTGATGTTCACTGCTGTGAGAATTACTGCTGTGAGTGTAAGCACTGAAAATAGTAATGGAAATGCTTAAGGGAGGGCAAGATTCTCATTCAAGTTTTACGATGCTAAAGGAAGGATGAAATGGATGCAGAATGTTCTGCCTGGTGGCGTTGTGTGTAGGTGTTAAATGACAGCACGGATGCAAGGTGACAGACTAGAGCATCTGTGCTGTAAATGCACTGAAATCAAATGTTCTCTTATGTTATTAGTTACTCAGACTGCAAAGAATAAAATTAATATTCCTGGGTGTGCAGTGTTCTCTCAATAGACAGAATAACCAATAACCAAACCAGCGATTGTTGTGTTAGCTGGGGCAGTGAATACTAATAGTGCACAGGCCATCAACAGCTTGTCTCAAAAAGGGAGAACTAGCTGTGGATATTCTTTTTCTATCTCGTGCAGTACCCTGCACCCAGGCAAGAGAGCAACAGAAGACTGGGACTACTGAAAAAAATAAAATAAAAAAACCACAACAAAAAAGAAGCTGATGTTAGTGATTTAAATTGGTTTGGACAGTACAAATTGGAGAATAATTCCTTGGTATTGCACTGGTTGGGGCCTCGAGTCCCAGACTGTGTGTGCTGACTTGAAGCAGCTAAGAATGTGGCTTCAAACTCGTACTCCCAGAATTCCTGTTGCATTTAGGTGTTACATTTCTGTAGCCTCAGTAGCCTGTGGCTGCTTCCTCACTGGATCTTTTGTAGATGAGGGATGAGCTCTGACATGAAAGGTCCCCAAGTGGAATAGAGAGGAAATGTTTCCTGAGCGGTGTAAGCCTGCTTTCCCTACAGTGCCTGAAGTACTTCAGGACAGGATCTGAAACACAAGTGTAGGGAGTAGGAGCCCCTCAGTCTTACCTGGCAGAGGGTTATTAAGAACAGGATTTTCTCTTTAATTGGTGTCATTTTGGAGGAAGCACTAACTTTGCAAGGAAGGCTCCTCCCCTGTGTCTGTCCAGATCTGCAGTCCAGAAGCATGTCCTGGAATCAGCTGAGGTGATGACCTCCTCCAGAAAGAAATAGCTCTTGTGCCCTTAGAGTTGTAGGAGAGTATGATCATGCTTTAGATGTGTGGTGAGAGAACTTGATGAGTTCAAAACTGTCTCTCTCTGAGGAGAATGTCCTTGTCACTTGTCTTTAGGCTCTTGAGCAGTGTTTGCATTACCCTTCTAGAAACTGTGCTGGCCTGAGGTCATGTGGGAGGAGATGGAGTGAGGGGGTGTCATTAAGAGCATCTTGGATTCCTGCTTAAACAGGGTCTGTCTAATATTTATCACAGAATTCAGAGCTTTTTAGTCTAGAGTTCTAGATCCCATGCTGGAGGTTTTTTTGAGAATCCCTTTGATGTGTGTATTTATGTCAGTTGCCATGCGTTTTTCTTGAGAAAACTGGGCACCAATCACATTAGGTTGTTGTTTTTCCCTATTAACTGAAGTTTTGGCTCTTGTTCATCGTAGCTACGTTGTCTTACCTCACATCTACTTGAAATTCTGTATCTACTTTAACAGAGCTACATTCACTGTAAATATTGATTGCAATTAACATGGGACCAAGTTGGTGTCATTCTTAATTCGTGCTGAGCTTGGATATAGTGGCTTGTCTGTATTCTTTATATATAATATATGCTTAGTAAATAGAATTAGGCTATTGCTGAATAGGACACTGGTAGGATAGTGTTAGGATATTGTCATCCTACCTGGAAAGATGAGGGTGTTTTACTCTGTTTTTTAATAAAACAGAGAAATAAAGGTTATTAATGGGGCTAATAGAACCAGATGTATATAAGAGGGCTTGAAATTCTGTATGTTTCTAGAAATCACTGCCTTCCATCTAAAACTTTAGAGAATATTACCTGTCCAGCGTATTGCTAGCAGGTTATGTCATTGTTGTCCCAAGATGACATTCACAGAGGGGAAAAAAACCTTGTGTCTCTGTTTAGTTGGCATTTTGGTTTGTTTGCTTTATTATTTGAACCAGCTCTTGTAAAGCTTTAGTTGCCTCCTCAGAGCTCTGAGAAGAGAACCTCAATGTTTGTGAAGCTGTTCTTCATTCACATGCTCCTGAGTGTAAAGAGCTACACCTGGTTCTTACAAAAACTATCATTATTTCTGGCATTTCTTAACTCTAGTCTTCTTGACTTTGTAGTTACTCCTAGTGTGTGATACTTTACTCGCCTGGGCACAATGGCCAGTATTTACAAATAGTAATTTTACTGTCATTGCATTTTAGATGATTCTGTTTAAATGTGAAAATGCAATCTGGGTTGAGGAGTCTACTTCTGCTTGTTTTAATAGGTCGATTTGAACTGTCAGAGCTGATCAAATCTTCATCATGTTTTATTCAGCTGTTTTTGTTGCAGTGACTAGGTAGGTTTACTTGGTTTTGAACATAAACTGTTCTTGTTATCTGGGAGGGGTGTGGAGGAGTGGCAGCAAGAGCAAAGGAATTTTAACCTGGCAGCAGTGGCAGCAAACACAACTTTGACACATTCATTTAAAATGGACTTGTCGAGCAGAATATGCTATGGAGTAAAGCCACAGATGGGCTATAGAATCTGTATGAAAGGGGGTGCACAGCTCACTGGCGTGCCTTGGAAAATCCTCACTTTTATTACAAAGAGGTAGGGTTGGGGTGAGGGAGGAGTTTAAAACCCTTTCCAGGAGGAGCACAGCATGTTCTTTTGGGACCTGTGTTGCTAACGCAGAGTGGTGGAGGCCTGTTGTTTTCAATGATATTTACTTGCTTTCATCATGTTGGCAATTTTGGCACAACAAAGCCTACATGCAACTGATTTTTTTCAATTAAAATATAAACATGAGAAGGTGGAAGCGATTGTTTTTCAGGCTGTGGTTTCTTATTTTCATCCAAGTACAGTTCTTGCCCGTGCTGTCCTTGGAGGGATGCTCAAGGCCACTCAGTGCTGCTGGCTGGAATGCAGGAGGGTTCAGCCATGTGCTGACTTCCCTGCCTGTGGAAGATGCAGAGGGTAGGTTTGCTGTTCTCTCCTTTCTGAGAGGTTCCAGCTGCTGCAATGTCAGGGATGTGCATATGCTGCTAGAGTCATTCCAGGTGAGAGGGTGTCTATGTGGACACAAGGTAAGAAAAAGCCTAAACTGGTCCTCCAACTGAAGTTCTCTGTTTTGAGGCTTATTTATTTAATGGCAGCTGAAAGACTGATGCTGGCAGCAAATCCCCTCAGTTCTTATGGGTATACTAATAACAAGCTGCTTCCCACTAAAACTAAAAGTCAAACTGCCTGGAGGCCAGGACGATGATGATCAGTCACTGGACTTACAAGAAGTCTGAGAAGTCTTGCAAATATGCGTATTCATGTGAGAGCAACTCTCATAACTTGCTTGCCCAGAGGAACTGAAGAAACTTCTCAGCTCTGAAGTTTGGAGAATCTTTTAAGGTTCATTCCAGAAAAAAATGAGTAATGTCGTAGTGTCCCAGCTCTCTCGCCTGACACTCTTTCTTAATTTTTTTTTGTTTCCTCCTCTGCTTTGTCTCCTTTTCCCGTGGCACATCTATATCCTCCCACAAGCATGTGCACAAATGACTCTGTGCAACTGGGAGCTTCTGCCTCTGATTCACTGACCTGCCACCCAGCTTACTCAAGAAGAGCTGTTTAGCTGAGGGACTGTTTGTCAGCGTTCATCAGGAACTCACCCTCATGTCCTGGAGAATGTATCACCTCACCCGAGGTGGCCTGGTGAAAGTATGAAGGATGTGTAGTAGTAGCTGAGATAATTATTTGCAGGTTACTTATGTTTTCCAGCTGGGTGATTTGCGAGGGGTTTGTGTAGGAGGGTTTTGTGTGTATCCTTAGCACAGTTAGGGAGGTTTTTGAGTACCGGCTCCTGACCCAGAATCAATACAAGTTCCTCTGACCCTGTTGATTCTGAAATGGTTTTGTAAGTAATTGCATTAATCACAGTTAAGTTTTAGGTAGCTTCTTCAGGTAGAAAGACCTGCATCTTTCATGCCTGTAAATAGGAATGCGGACTGGAGATGCTTTGGGTTCAATGATTTATCATTTGAAAGTAGAAAGAACATTAATGTTTTAATCAATTTTATCCTTTGGTCTGAACAAATTCCATTTTTTTTTCCAGTCAAAAGATCTGCTGCAACTAAATAGTCATATTTTCCAGTGATCTGTGCTTGGGAGCTTTGTAATAATGTTTGTATTTTTTATTTGCCAGTGCTGCGATCAACATATTTGATGTGTTTGCAAGTGGGAAGATAACTACTGAAAATGTTTTGTTTTCCAGGAGGGCACTGGCTGTCAAATCCAGATTTAGGTCTCATTATCTTCTAGATTTTGGCTGGCTTTGGAATTGGGAGTTTGGGCCAATTACTAGTGGAAAGGTATAAATGGAAAGTCAGTAACAGCCAGGTACGTTGTATTTCAGTGTACCTCTAGTTCAAGGGAGCAAGTTTGTTGCTGTTAACTGCTTTGATTTCACTCAGAATCAATTCCCAATAGAACCAGGGTGAATTTCCAAGAACACTTATCTATGTCATGGGCCTAACTGGCAGCTGGCTGCAGGAGTTGGCAGCCTCAGTCGGTTTTTTAATTGACCTTATAGAGTGGAAGATGAGATTGCAGCTTCTGTCTGCCCCTTGTAGTCTTGTAGGTACTGGAAGGATTTTCTGGACTGTATGAGAGAATCCTAATTAGGAAAGGGGGGGGGGAATCAAAAGTTCTGTTTTATTTCCCAGGCTAATACAAAGAAATGCAACCTTTATAAACAGGAATGAAATCAGGAGTCTCTCGTTCTCTGTAGATACCCTGAGGTGCTCTGTTGCTGTGGTTGTGTTTCTGTGCAACGTAAGAGGAAAATCCCTTCCTAGTGTCAGTGACCCCAGTCACTGCTACTCTGGTAGTTCCCTTCCTGCCTGAGCTTTCACTGGGAGCTTTGTGCACAGCAAGGCCAGTTCATCCCTCTTCAGTCTCATCCCTTTCCTTCTTCCTGGCCATTTCTGGTGGACTTAGAGTTGGCTGCTTTCTGTAGCCCTTTGCCCCTGTGCGGCCTGGGATTGGATTGGTAATCGGTGCAGGGAGCTGCTGGCTGGCTGCTCACAAGGGATTGTGCCAAGAACCGGTGTGATGGATGAGTAGGACTGACCCGTGTTATGCTGGAATTCAGAGACCATCGACACCAAAGGACATCTGTCTGGTGGTATCCTGGCTTCATAACTGAAATAGGTTAGAAGACAGTGGGAATTGTGAATGTACAAAAATGTAGGGAGGCTGAATAGCTTGTCCTTAGTAGCTTTCTGGTGGCCACTAGATCTGCTAGTTTGCTATATCACTGGATAGTCTCTTTCCTGTGGTGGTGTGCATAATTTCAGAGAGGTGGAAATGATTACGATCAGGGCTTTGGTCAGCTTAATAAAACTGATTTGGCTTGAAAAGTTGTTTTGATGGCAAAGCAGCCATCCTTCATTCAGTTGGTGAGGATTCCTGTGCTAGTCAGTAACAGCTGGTAGGGATCCTGCTTGTGCCATCCAGGCTGGCCTATAAGGCACGGCTCTGGCTTGCATATCCCTTTTGACCTGCTAGACTCTGCCTTAAGATGCTCAATTTCTGTTTGTTTTTGGGCTAAAATCAGTTATAGTTTAGAAGCCAATAATATCTATGTGAATATTTAGAAAACTCAAGTGTTTTGTTGTCATAGAATTCTACAATGTCAGAGGTTTTTCAACCTTTTCAGGACCTCTAGAGATAGAGTCCAACTTCCCTGCCAGAGCAGGATCACCCAGGGCAGGCCACACAGGAACAGATCCTGGTGGGGTTTGGAAAGTCTCCAGAGAAGGAGACTCCACAGCCTCTCTGGGCAGCCTCTTCCAGGCTCCAACACCCTCACAGTGAAGAAGTTTCTCCTTGTGTTGAAGTGGAACCTCCTGGGTTCCAGCTTGTACCTGTTATTCCTTGTCTTATTCCTGGGCACCACAGAAAAGAGCCTGGCCCCTTCCACTTGACCCCCACCCCTCATATATTTATAGACACGAGTAAGATCCCCTCTCAGGCTTCTCTTCTCCAGCCTAAACAGCCCCAGGGCTCTCAGCCTTTCCCTCACAGGAGAGATGTTCAAGTCTCTTAATCGTCCTGATAGCCTCTGTTGGATTCTTTCCAATAGGTCCCTGTCTCTCTTGAACTGGGGAGCCCAAATCTGGATGCAGTATTCCAAGTGTGGTCTCCCCAGGGCAGAGGAGAGGGGGAGAAGAACCTCCCTAGATCTACTGGAGGTCATGTAAGGGTAAAACTGTAAATGACCTTACTGTCCTCATAGTATTTTTTGCTGCAGTGGAGAGGGCATGTGTTGTGTTATTCAGTTCTTGTCGAATCCCCCACTGTAAGGTCAGCTCTTGACAGAGCGCTACCCGAGGTCTGTGTGCCTGGATTTCAGTGAAAGCTTGAGGATAACTGGTGAGATTGTGCAGTGGGTAAATAGAATTTTAGAGAAAGGAGTGTCAGAACATGCCATCTGGTGAAGGAGGGAGCTGCTCTCCAGCCCTGTGTGCTCTTGGCAAGCACAAGATTGATGTGGATTCGTGTTTCCCTGCGAAACGGCTGCTGCTGCAGCTTCCCTTTGCTTTGCTTGGCTCTGTGTAGTGCTCTGAAGAGTCGGTTTGATATTTGTAGCACTTCATCATAAGTGTGGTGCAGTCCTGCATGTACACACAATATTTGGGGAACATCACAGCCACCTGGGCCTCCCCTCAACTCAGTTTTTAAGTCAATGACGCTTGTTTGTGCCATCTGGGCTTTTTGGAGAGAAACGTCTGGTGCGGGAGTGAAGCTCCCGATCCCACGGCGAGTCTGCAGTTTTTACTGGCGGTAAAAGTGGGGTTTCCATCTGGTATGATGCTTGTACTGATCTGCTGCAAATGTGCTGACAGCTGCCGCTTCTGCTGCTCCTGGTTGGGATGTGGTGGTGGTGCAGAGCGAGGGCATGTGCTGCTCAGCAGGAAGGACTCGCTGGACTCCACCCATGGCAAGGAATCAGAAGTTGTGAGTGGAAAAAGGGATTTGAAGCATAAACTTTGGATTAGTGAGTGTTGAAAGACTTGTTTTTTCCAGTTATCCAACCTGGCAGGATTTTCAGATGGATAGTAATCACAAGAGATGCCTGAGTTACTGGATATGGGAAGGGTCTCACTGCTGAAATAGAACTTCTTGGTTTTCCTCTGTTCAGCTGATGCTTCCTTCCCTCCCTGAGGTGGAGAAACTGTCCTTCAGGAAACATGTTACCTACCCTAGGCTGGCTTGTTTTTTGTTTTTTTTTAGCAGCAGGTAGAGCCCTCAAAGCTTTCCAGGCTCCCTCCAGGTAAACATTCCAAAGCTTGAATGAGATTCATGCAGTACAAAACTGAGATTAAGCTGAGGTTTGGGGTTGAATCAGTGGTAGACTTCAAGCTTGTTGGAATCAATGCTGAGGCTTTAAGAGCTGTTGTTAGGCTTCTGCTGAGAGCGACAGCTCTTAGTTGAGCTGTGAGGTTTCAGCCAAATGGTGAGAGAAACTGAGAAGGAGAGAGAAAATCGCAGAAAGACTGGCCTTTGTGGATCTCAAGTTAAAATCTGAAGCAACAAATTTGAATGAGAGGATGTGATCCTGAGAACACCTGAGAATCTGGAGGCTGGGTTGCAAGTTTTCGTGATTAGCACAGCCCCATACTGGGAACTTGGAGTCATGCTGGGAGTGCATCTGCTTGAAACTTGAGGTTCTTGAGGTCTCTTTTAATAATAAATACGGGAAACCTAATTACCTTATTATCCTGGAAGGCTGTGCTGCTGTTCAGCAAGATCTAGAGAGCTGAGCAAAGGCGAACCTCATGAAGTTCAACAGGGCTAAGTGTGGAGTCCTACCCCTGGGGAGGAATAACCCCCTGCAACAGTACAGGTGAGGGGCTGATCTTCTGGAAAGCAGCTCCGTGGAGAAGAACCTTGGAGTCCTGGTGGACACAAAGTTCTCCATGGGACAGCAATGGACCCTTGTGGCCAAAAAGCCCAATGGTCTCCTGGGGGCACTAAGAAGAGTGTGTCCAGCAGGTCATGAGAGGTTCTCCCCCTCTACTCTGCCCTAGTGAGACCACATCTAGAGTGCTGTGTGCTGTCCTGGGTTCCCCAGTTCAAGAGGGACAGGGGAATACTGGGGAGAGTCCAGTGGAGGCTGTGAAGCTGCTGAGGGACCTGGAACATCTCTCTTCTGAGGAAAGGCTGAGAGCCCTGGGGCTGTTTAGTCTGGAGAGAAGAAGCCTGAGAGGGGATCTGATTCATGTCTATAAAAATCTGAAGGGTGGGGGTCAAGTGGAAGGGGCCAGACTCTTTTCTGTGGTTCCCAGGAATAGGACAAGGAATAACAGGTAGAAGCTGGAACACAGGAAGTTCCACTTCAACATGAGGAGAAACTTCTTTCCTGTGAGGGTGACAGACCCTGGCCCCAGGCTGCCCCAGAGAGGTGGTGGAGTCTCCTCTGGAGACTTCAGAACCCCATGTGGCCATGTTACCATGCAATCTAACCTGGGTGATCCTGTTCTGGCAGGGGGGTTGGACTCAATGATCTCCAGAGGTTGTTTTCAACCCCTGCCATTCTGTGACTCTATGAAAACCTTAAATGAGAGAGAAGTACCAATAAATGAGCTTCTTGGTGAGTGATGGAGACTGTCTCTACTGGAGCAGGCTGTGCCAGCATCAGTTCATTCATGAATTCAGGGGAGTTTTCATTTGTTTTGATTTTATTTCGTTTTGATGCACTTAAATATGAATCTATAAAACTAGGGTTGAAGAGACTTTTGGGCCAGAGATTTATTGTGAGGGAAGTGGAAGGGCAGGTTTTTTCAGGCAGCCTGGCTTTCGGTTTGTTGCTGTAGAACCGTGTGGCTCAGGTGAGCACCTGAGAAACAGGCTTTTGGTGTTCCAAGGTTTCTAGTCCAGCCTGGAATGGATGGAGGGAGCATATCTACACTGCAGTAACAAGAGAAATGGCTTAAGGTTTTAGATGAAGGCTCACATCAGGTGGTTCTTACAAATCAGCGTTGTTACCTTTATAACAACCACCTCATCCTACAGCTAGTGGAAAAGTACCTAAAGCAACGCTTTATATACATTGTTCCACACCGAGGGGAGGCATAAGTCTCTTTTGGACACCAGACTCCATATTTTTGTTACTGGTTTTTCACACTCATGTTTCCTTAGGAGGTAATGTAAACGTAATTTGATCAATGCTTAATTTATTGCCCTAGAAATAGCACTGGAGATCTGGCACTGAGTCCAATGTGAATGAAGGGACAGTGGTGTTATGCTCCCCATGAGTGAAATGATACTTAGATGTATGAAACAACAGGGAGAGCAGGGCTGGAGTTTCCATTAGGCAACTAACTTGGTGATATTTTTAAGAAGCTGTGTCTGGCAGATCCATTAGCTGCTGTTACAGCTTTCAGGAACTCGTAGCAGGACTGTTAAAACATCCCAGTGCTCTGACCCCGGAGCACACAGCATAAAGAATTGGAGTTCCTTTGCTGTAGTGAATAATTCATCCCTATCGTCGTGCTGAGGGGAAACTGGGAATAGCTGCAACAGCGTGAAAGGCTGTCTGGAGATCGGTGTTTCTCACTCTTCTGAATTTAGTCAAGGATGTTGGTGGTGGTGTGTAAATAGGATTGGCTGAGAACTGGTAACACTCACAGCACGTCACCCAAGTCCTTCACTTTCCAAAGGACAAGGCCACTAGTAAGTCTAATGTGTGTAGGAAACATGTAAATACTTTAATCAGTTTATTAGTAATTATAGTATGTTCCTGTGTGTCTCAAGCTTCTGAAAAAAATCATCCCTGGAGTCTTCAGAGGTGATTTTTTTTTTAAGGAGACTGCCTCTCAGTACAAAAATACTTCAGCAGCAGCTGAATCCGAGGGCAGGCAGCAGAACTCAGGTGGTCATTGCCGAATCTGGGGCAGAATGTTTGGTTGCATCCCTCTAGTTGCAATCCAGAGCTATTTCCTAGCACTTGATGCAATGCCAGTGTCTGATGGGTTAAAGGGAGCCAAGCCAGTACGTCAGCTTGGGGTCTGGCCCTCAGGTACTCGTAGTGATTAGTTGTGTCAAAGGAGTATATTTCTAGGGAAGATGATCTTAGGAAAACTCAAAATGCTGTGGCCTCTTGGGTTAAAAGCAGGCATGTGTCCAAAACGAAGCTCTTCAGTTTGAGTTCTGTGCATTGAGTTCTAAGCATTGATTCCACCTCCCACCTGGATCAAGACTTACTCATTACTTTGTGTTTATGAAGTACTTTCTGGGGAAGCTTCAAGAACACCAGTTCTCAGCCAGTCATGTGAAGAGCAAAGAGGTTGATTTTTTTTTTCTTTTTTTTTTTATGCAAGAGATGTACCCAGCAGATCCAGCTGGGTTGGAGCAGAAGACCAACCAGAAGGAACAAGGAAGCCATTCAGTACCCAGGTAGCAATCTGTAGCTTGCTGAGTTAAGTCTTGCGTGTGTTCCCCGGCTCTCCAGCTGGTGACTTCCGTGCGTGTTTGGTACTTGGTGAAATAACTGTGAAAAATCTTCCAGATCCCCAAATTTCATCATATTTGTTAATTGTCAGCCTGGGGAGCCTTGACCAGCGAGGCCACAGATGTGTGTTTTGGGGAGATCCGTACGTGGGTGCTTCAGCCAGGGTGTGGTGTGAATTGCAAGTACTGATATTCCAGGAAGAATTTGGCAATCACTGTGTGCTTGAAGTACATATTTGAGCTGAAAACAAGGAAAAGGGGAGTGAATTGATGCAAGCTGAAGCTAAAAAGGTTCTTGTTTTTCCTTCTGACCCAAAAGCTGTATAGTTCAAGTGTAATCTGCTTTTGAAGTCTGTGGCAAAAATAAGCAAAGAGTTTACTGGAAAACTTCAATGTCAAGGAAAACAATGGTCAGTTCTCCTGAGCTAGTGATGGGCAGCCTGTCTGGGTCGCTGCTGTGTGGTCTGAAGGGGCAGGATTGGCAGAATTCTTTCATCAGTTATTTACCACTCTACGTCGCTGCTGGTGTGACCCAAATGCCTCAGGCTACTTCATACTTTCTAGATGCATCTGAGTGCGGGGTCCAACATTTTGGCCACAATAACCCCGGGCAACCCTACAGGCTGGGGGAGGAGCGACGGGAGAGTGGCCCAGAGAGGGAGCTGGGGCTACTGGTTGACAACTGGCTGAACATGAGCCAGCAGTGTGCCCAGGTAGCACAGAAAGCCAATGGCAGCCTGGCTTGGATCAGGAATAGTGTGGCCAGCAGGATGAGGGATGGAATTCTCCCCCTGTACTCGGCACTGGGGAGGCCTCACCTTGAGTCCTGGGGGCAGTTCTGGGCCCCTCACTTCAAGAAAGACCAGAGGAGAGCGACAAGGCTGGGCAAGGGACTGGAGGGAAAGTCTTCTGAGGAGAGGCTGAGGGAGCTGGGGCTGTTTAGAGAAGAGAAGACTCAGGGGAGACCTTCTCACTCTCTACAACTCTCTGAAGGGAAGTTGTAGTCAGGTGGGGGTCAGGCTCTTTTCCCTGGCAACTGGTGACAGGACAAGAGGGCCCAGCCTGAAGCTGTGCCAGAGGAGGTTCAGGTTGGGTGTTAGGAAGCCCTTCCTCACGGAAAGGGGGATTAAACACTGGAATGGACTGTCCAGGGAAGTGGTGGAGTCACTGTCCCTGGAGGTGTTTAAAGAGAGATTGGCCGTGGCACTTAGTGCTGTGGTCTAGTTGATGTTGTGGTGTTAGGTCATGGGCTGGGCTTGATGACCTCAGAGGTCTATTCCAGCCTCAAGAATTCTGTGATTCTGTCTTCAAGCAAAATGAACTGCACTTGTGAAATGTCATCAGAACTCACAGCTGCAGCTCAAAGGTCTCGGCTGTCACATGTCGATGGCTGAAGTCCTTTCTGTCAGACCTGACTAAAATCCTTCTGGTTGTGAAAGGCTTATGTGGTTTCTGATCAGTAGTGGGATGTCAGGGAGGAGAGATGCACTAAAATGAGCAAGGCTTCAAGTCTTTAGTGGCTTTTTTTCTTGGTAATAAATTAATTTTGAGATGGAAGAGACAGAAAAATATCATTTGTTTCTGCTTATGATATTTGCACTTGGGATGAGAATTATGTTAGTTCTTGGAGGAATTATCCTGCGCTTCCCTGGGCCCTCTCACTTGTCTGGAATAGTGGGTGCAGTGCAAAGAATTGCTGCATTACCTTCCAGATTTCCTTACTACCCTTAAATCTTGTGCCAGTTGTCAAACTTGCACATTACACTTGTATTTAGTTAAATCTGGGTTATTTATGTGCTTTAGGGAAGGGTAACTTACTCCTGTGATGCAGTCATTCAGAAAAGTGATGCTTAGAAATGAAAGAACCTGGCCCATCTCGGTAGGGGCATGCTTAAAAGATGCATTTTCCGTGCCTGCTGAACTGATGGGGTTGGTGATACCTGGGCAGGGAACCATCCTCTGAGCAAGTGGAACAGAACATCTCAAGGCTGTGAAAGGAGCAGCACCAGGTCTGAAGAACCGGGTCCCTTTTTCCTGTGGAAAGCACTAACATCTGCCTCTTAGCTCACAATCAAACATTTTGAAGCAGTTGAGGCAAAGTGTTTGTGCTGCTGGACAGTTTGTTTAGTCAATGGCCCTTTTTTGATTCCTTTTTTTTTTCTTTCACAAGACCTGCAAGAGACACATAGGTGCCTTAGTCTAAATAAGGACTGCGTGACTTCAGGGCAGAATTAGGAATGCTTGGCGCTGAGCGGTGCGAGGAAATACTGAGTGTGTGCTGCACCAACAGAAAGTAAACAGCAATTAAAGGGGAAAACCAAGCTGCTTCATCTTACTTAGTTCAGTTTTCAATAGAAAACCTCAAGAAGACACTTTAAAGTGTGCAACCAGGGTTATACCCTCTCTGGAGGGATAGGCTAGCAAGGGACTGTCATCTTCACTGCCTTCTGAGAAGCTAGCTCTAGGAGTGAGCTGGAAAGTAGTTCTGTGGAAATGAAAATGTTTACAAGGATTAGTCCACTTCTGAACGGGCTGGTTCCAGAACAGGAGTCACAACAATCCCAGCACGGGTGTAAGACGGGGAGATTCAGTACCTCGATGAGGTGTGGGAGGGAGAAGCCAGGCTGGGCAGCTGGCTCACCCCAGGACAGCATCAAACCTGGGGAATTCCTGGAGGTGAAAACAGTTTGAATTTGGGAGAGTATTATGGGAAATTGTTGACAGGCTTGCCTTTTTCGTGCTTTGCTTAGGGGCTTAGGGCCTCACTTGGGAGCGTGGGGTTTTTTTGTGTGGTTTGGTTTTCTTTTTTTGGCTGACCTCTCACTTTTTGCCCTGAGGTCATCTTTATGTTACATTCTGTCTCTGCTTCAGCTGAATTGAGACTATTTAATCAGCTCCAGCAGTCTGCTTTTTAATAAAAGCCCCAAGCCCTATCACTCTGTGATTCTGTGAAGGCTCTTGGGCTGAAGGATGATTTCAGCCCTGCTCAGATGGCTCATGTGTGATTTTCGTGGGGGTCCCTTAGTTAATGATGGTCTCCCGTCCTGTTCATTCACTAAAACAAACTGTACTATTGAAATACCTACAAGAACAAGGAAGAAGAACTGGAATTTGTTCTGGCAGCAGTTCTCTGGGCCTTGCAGATACCCTGTTAGTTCCTGGCTCTGCTGAAATCAGTAGAAGCTCTCTGGATCTGGTGGAAGTGGGGTATTTTAACTCTTGCATGAGCTGGAACAGCCTGCCCAGGGCAGTGACGGAGTCCCCATCCCTCGAAGGATTTAAAAGATGTGCAGATGTGGTGCTGAGGGACATGGTTTAGTGGTGCCCTGGCAGTGCTGGAGGAATGGTTGAACCTGAAGATCTTGAAGGTCTATTCCAACCAGAACAATTCTATGACTGTTTGTGTCAGGTGCTGCTAAGATAATTAATATACCTGTGTGTATATATATATGTTTATTTGTGGATTTTGAAGACTAAGGGAACTAAGGATAGGCGCAAATAGAGTGAAGGTCAGGCTTCTACCTTTTATGGAGTTATTTTAGAATAAACGACAGAGTTGAATAGGCCATTCCCAGTATTCTGGGCTACACTGGCTGTTAGGTATAAGGATGATTAGGGTTGTGGAGCATCTGCCATATGAGGAAAGGCTGAAAGAGCTGGAGCTGTTGAGCTTGGAGAGGAGGAGGCTTATCAATATCTAAAGGGTGGGTGTCAGGAAGATGGGACCAGGCTCTTCTCAGTAGTGTCCAGTGACAGGACTGGGGGCAATGGGCATAAACTGGAAAAAAAAGTTTAAACTTGACATAAGGAAAAAATTCTTTACAGTGAGAGTAACAGAGCCTGGAACAGGCTGCCCAGGGGGGTGGGGGAGTTTGCATTTCTGGAGACTTTCAAAACCCACCTGGATGTGTCCCTGTGTGATCTGCTCTAGATGATCTTGCTCTGGCAGGGGGGTTGGACTAGATGATCTTCAGAGGTGCCTTTCAACCCCTACTGTTCTGTGAATCTGAATTCTTGAAGGCCGTTGCTTCTGTTGGGCAGCTGTTACCTCAGCTGAGACAGCTGCACCGAGGGATTGATACCGAGGAGTAAAGAAATCTAGATGAAAACAGTAAATGAGTGTCCACCCTGATGGTAACTAATGTTTGTCCTTGAAATCACAAACCAGAAGGTGGTGTGAGCAGTGTGCTGGGCAGGGAAGAAGCAGACAGATGGTTACACCTGTATTCTGGTGATGTACTGAGGACTAGTTGCAGGTCAGTGTGACTCTCACAGCTGCTGAGATGGCAAATCTTTCACTTTTCCTGAGCTTGGTTTCATTTCTGCTCTGCCTGTTGAGCTGAAGCAGAGCCCCCTGCTTCACAGTGGTGCTGGGAGCAGAGGGAATGCCAGGTAGGAGCCTGCCTTACTTACAGGCCTGAAATAGTTGATAGTGTTGGATGTACCATTGCTTTTTATCAGCAGATGGCCCAAAAACTGACATGGAAAAGAGCCTGTCTCATCATCAAGCACTCTTTTCTGTTTTCACTGTGCTCTCAAGCGTTTTGTCTTGGTGGTTGGTTTTTGGTTGGATATATTTTTTTGGTGTGTTTAAACTGGACTTCACAGAGCACTTCCAGACTCCAGCTCCACTGAGTGCTCTCTGAATCATGCTGCTTACTCCTTTTCTTTCTCTTGTTACTAAAAAGTGTTCAACATTAATACCAGCTGAAGAAGCTTTTCTTGAAAAGAAAATCTTCCTTGTTAAAAGCTTTTATAGGACGGCTGCAACTCTTCTCCAGATCCTAAATTTAATCAGCTGATGGTGCATCTTAAGTTACTTCTATGCTATAAACTAAACTGATCACTGAAGAGAAAGCAGTGAGATAAAATCTGGGAATGTCTGTGTTCCAGGACATAGCCAGGCCCTAATGCCTTCAGAAAAACCAGAAGGGGTAGTTTAATGGTTGTCAGTTTGAGTGTTGGAAACTCCCTGCAGAGCCTGGGTAGTTAAAGGAGCATCATTGCTCATCATCTTCTTCCTCTCTTGCCTTTGTCGGGGTGATTTATGTTTATGTTCTTTACTCTTAGGAATTCAGAGTTCTCTGACTTGCTCAGGGGGGGCTGCCAGTGCTTAGGTGGAAGCAGAGACAATTATACAGCAGTAGAAAAGATTAATCAAAATGCTGAAAGTGCAATTCCTTGTAATATCCCGCTCACCTACGTCCCAGGGCTTTTGTAAGTGTGAAAAAGACAGTTGTTTTGGAATGAGAAGCCTGCCCAAGTCTGGCATGATTGGTGCTGCACACCAGGGCAGCTTTTTAAGCTTTGTTCGTTAAGGACACAGTTCTCTGCTTCAGATTCTTAGTCTTTCAGAGCTTTTATCATCCTTCAAGATTCTATTTGCTGACCTGTGCGAGTGCAAATGTTATTTGTGTTATATTTTACAATGGTACTGTTTCTGTCACAAGCAACACTGATATTAGACCAATGAACTGCAGGCAGTATGTCTTTCTGCTGTGCTTTATACATACTGATGTAATCTAGAAGTAAAATACGTGCTTTATACATACTGGTGTAATCTAGAAGTAAAATACGTGCTTTATACATACTGGTGTAATCTAGAAGTAAAATACGTTCAGAACAAGCTTGGCTTTTTTTTTTGATTTCCTTTAAAAGCAAAATGTTTGGTTAGTCTTTGGTTGCAATGTGAATTTTAAAGCTCTGCACTGAGATTTGAGCTTTGAACCAAGTGTATCCACAGGTAGCGCCCATCTCTGCTTTCTTCTATTGGTGGCTTTTGCCTGCCTGTTCCAAGTATTTTAGATTTTTATGCCACCTCTATTCCTGTGTGTGAGCTCCTCACATGCCTTGGCACAAATAAGGCAAGTTTTATGAAGAAAAGACAGCGTTTGACAATGCTGAAGGAGACAAAACAAGGAGATGCTGTTGATCAAAGGGGTCTTGCACAGTTTCAAGGACAAATACAAAGAGAAATGTTGGTTTTGTTCTGAAATAATAATAAAAAAAATCCCCCAGCTCTACAGGAAGAGCTCTGTTCTTTTCCCCACCCTCCCAAGTCGTTTAGGATCTATGGAGTGTGCTGAAGGCATCAGACACTTTTTCCAGAGAGATCTCAGGAGCTTTGCCTGACCACGCTGCCCTTGCTTCTGGATGCATCTCAAACTCCTCAGCCTTGTTCAGTATGTTGAAGTTGGCTGTCTAAATTGCAGCTAAATCAAAAACATAGCTGATGAGCTGGACAGATACAAGCTGGGGGGATTCTTGCCAGCATTATATTTGCTTTTGTCTTCATGAAAAGTGGTCCTGGGAGATTAGACTTGCAACCGGGAAGAGTCTGACAAATGCATGTGCTTTTATATAGGTGGTTTTTTTTTTAGAAAACTTTTTTCTCGTCAGCCATGAGTTATTCCAGGCCATGGTGTGTTGCTTGCCTGTTGATCCAATGCACAGCACGATAATGTTTTGAAAGAAAATGGCTCGCTTCTGGTCCCTGCAGATTTTTTGTAATTGGATGGAAGTGACTGAAGTTGTGCAGTGTCCACCCTGGGCAGTCTTTCTCCCTGTCTGGTTTTCTGCTGTGGTGGCTGCAAGTGACCACACTGGGAGCAGGCTCTGCAGATGGCTCAGGATCTGAGTATGGGAAAGGTGAGACAGGCAGTAGGAAAAGTTGCTTGGTGCTTTATTGACAGGAGTTTGTACATTGCTCAGCACTGTTTAAGAAAGTGAAGAGCATGAAGTAATTTTGGGGGTCTCCTGTCACCAACTGACTTTGAGTATGTGACTCATTTTAGGCACCTGAGCAGGATTCAACATGGGAAGGTGAACTTGGAGAAAGTGTGGCGTAACTCAACTTCAGGTCACTTATCTGATGTGTATTTCCCATGGGATTGTGGGTGTGCAGCTCTTCCTCTGCCTCAGTTTTCTGCTGGTGACACTGGTGAGAGCAGGTAATAGTTGCAACAAGTTTGTAAACCCTACCTTAATAGGGGCCGTGTGAAGGATTAACACAAATGGAACTGTGGTTCATTCCTTTGTTATTGGGCCAAACTTGGTTCAAGTTTAGCACTAAGGAAGTGAAGCTGGTAGGTGAGCTGCAGCCCTATGAGGCAGAATAATGGATGGGCTTCTTAACAGCCTTGGCTGAGAGGTCCTGGAATATACTGTGGATGCAGAGCTGTAGTCCTTGGGGCTCTCAAGTGAAAAGGAAGGGAGGGCAGGTGATCATACCCTAGGAGCTTAGGGTGGCAAGAAGCTTTTCTTTAAAGCAAAGCAGGAGTAGAGTAATGTGGGAATAGGCAAGAAAAGGAGGTGTGTTTACCAGCAACCCCCACCAGCACTTGCCTGGAGAGGACTAGGTGATGAAACTCCTTCTATATATGGATAAAATCAGTTTTGTTATAGCTTTTTTTCTCTTATGTGCCCAAGCCCTGTACAGGCAGCCTCATCACCAGCTTTCTTCTCAGTGACTCTCATGACCCATGCTGTTCCTGAAGGGGAGATTTTCCATGCAGACAATTAAGACACACTTCAGAGTGCAATTAATCTGTTCTGTTTAATAACTGTTCTCTTAGACTTTCCTTTGCCTTACAAGGCAAACAGACCTAAGCAGGATTGGGAAGAAATGTTTTTATGGACAGATGGGCTCTAAAACTGCCCGTCTACCTGAGAGATTAAGGGCCTGCTCAAATCTCCAGGAAGGCTGATATTGAAATGACATACTCAGTAGACCAAGGAGTCGTTAGACAATATCTGCTTTTATGTCATCCTTCAGTCTCCCTGCAGTGGTCTTGCTGTTCCCAGGATAACAGATTGTTCTTAAATTTCATCATGTTCATGAGGCATCTCCCCTGTCCTGCCTGCCTGGTGCGTTAGGACTGGCAGATTGTGCCTGGGGCAGACTTTGCTGGTTTGCTGTGCCAGGTTTGATTTGCACTAGGGTGCCTTTGGCCTCAGTGCTGGTTTGGCTGGCTTGGAACGCAGGCATGGCTGGCAGGAAACTGCCTCGCTGAGGATGAAAACAGGGCCATGGTGTTGGCCAACAGCCACCAGGAATATGAGGGGTATGATTTAAAATGATTCTGGAGGTCCCATCCATTAGCTGGATTTAAGTATTTATAGGAATATATATATATTTATATTGAGGTAGAACAAGGTAAGTGCTTGTCTTTGTATCATGTAATAGGTCAGTGGCAGAGAAGGGAAGAGTCCTCTAGGCTCTAGTCCTAGAACCAGGTTCTCTCCTGTGTTTCTGTTGTTTTCCCATCAGCGTTAGTGTGTTGTTGACACTGCTGCCGCCCAGGTAGATGTCTCTGCTCACCTGACCCGAACAGCAAAAAGGGCAAGGAATTGTAGGAGAGAGCCCAAGCTAATAAACTTGCTAAGTGTGTTACCTCCAGCTCTTCCTTTCTGAACTTCATCTGCAAATTTGCACTGCCTGAAGGCCCTGTGGAAGGCATGTTCTCATCTGCTTCGTTGTTTGACACTTCTCCACATCCTGGCTCTTGTTTGTGAAGGTTACAGTCTGCCTGCAGTACTGCAATGCTGCACTTCTTGGGAAGCTGCAGCAAGGTTTTATAGCACTTCTGTGTTACCTCCCCCGTTGCTTCACTGTGCCAACCACCAGGCCAGGTAATGCCTGTGCCTGCTGCCAGCCCTCCTGACTATAATTTATCCCTATTTCTGCCTCCTCCCTTCTTGCTTCCTCCTTCTTAAGGCCAGCAATATTTGGATGGTAATTCTAGCCTCGAGGCTTGTATAAATTCATTAAAGGCCTTGCCTTTTGAAGTGGAATTAGTACTTTGTTAAAGCTATTTGTGTTCTGGGTCATGAACCATCTAATGGGAATGCTGGGTACATCTGGGCTGTGCTCATTAAAGCTGCCTGCCCTGGAGCACAGAGGCACCAGCTCAGTGCATGGAGCACCTCCTCGGATCCCGGTTGCAGAACGACCTCTGGCTCCAGCACTGGGTGCCGATGGCCACCAGGCAGGCCTCCTGCGCTGGGTGCGCTCCAGATCAGGAGCACATGTGTTTGCCCGTACAGTGATCTCCCCTACCCCAGTATCCTCACTGTTAAACTTCCCTGAGGCTTGGTCTCTTCAGGCTTTTGCCCTCTTAAGGAGAAAGTTTGATACGGTCTCTAGTTCCTTGCCAGAAGCTTGTGTTACAATAAATGCTCCATCTAGTGATGGAAACTGTGCATCTTCCAGTAGCTCTTTGCTAGTTCCTTCAAAAGCTGTATCTCTGGCTCCTGATTGTGTTTGGTAGGGGCTGTAACGTAGGATTTCTGCTTCTTAAGTACATGCTTCTGTTTTCCAAGCCCGAGTTCCTTATTAATGGAGAACTACAGCTGAATTTGAAGTTGCTTGTCTGGAGATCTGGTTCCATTTTCCTGCTGAACTATCATCAGAAGTGAAGTAGGGACAATACAGCTAGAAAACATGGACTTGCTACAGATGCATCGGTTTGTTTCCTATGTTGACAGCTGCTCTCAAGCTCTCTGAAGCCTTCTAAAGAACCTCACTGTTACACCGAGCTCCTTAAGAGGTCTTGACTCCAAAGGGCTAGGTTTCTTCAAATTGCACAGCTTGTTATAGACCCACAACTGGCTGGAATTTCCAAAATTATTCTGAATGCTGTGAAGTATGTATTGAATGATCAAAAAGAGGCTCTCATGATTTTCTGAAAATGAACTTAGACTCTTGTATAGGCCACTCTAGTGTGCAAGATGTGGCATAGCTCAGTTATTAGGCACAGACACTTGTTTGTAGTCTGATTTGGTTGCTTCAGGGGAGAACTTGCTGTAATGCAACGCAGTAAATAAGCAATAGAAGTAAAAACTGGTTAGATTACACTCCAGTCACTTATGCTAACCTGAGCTAACCAGATGCTTTAAATGAAAATTTATCTGAATTTTTTAAAAGGTTGAATTTTGCAAAATATAATTATGGTTCTCGAGAACAAAATCTTTCTGTGCAAGCTGTATTTGAGATGCTCCCTGGCTGTGGCAGCACTCCCAGCTCTGCAGTGGGCTTTTCTATCCGAGGTATGTAGGAAGCAGCATTGGCATTTTGGCCCTGTTTATATATCCCCTTGAAATAGCCTAATTAATCCATTATTTTAGGGGAATGACTTACAGATGTCATTCTTGTGGTAGCGTAGCTTGCACAAGGCAGAAGATGTCTTACAATCCACTGAAGTTTTGATGATGTCCATCTGAGCTTTTGACCAGAGTAGCAGAGTTGTTAGGGTGACACTAGCAGCTGGACTTTCAGGTCTTTGAACATTCAAAAGTATCTGACTTATGTGAGAAATGCAGAATTTCTGGCGAGAGAGAGACCTCTCAAGAGGAGCGAAGATGTCTCGTAGGAGTGTTGCTCAGATATGAAAGTAGTAAAGGAGCTGAGTGCTCAGGCAAATCTGCTTTCCTGGCTCTTGTCACCTTGGTGAAGTGTTTGAGTTGTGCAAGTGACTGAACTTTTTTATGACTTACTCCTGAACTAAAATGAAAATCCTTTGGGATCAGTCTGTTCTTAATAAACATCTCAGGCTTTTAAAAAGTACTTCTGGGATTATTGCCCTTTAAATTTTAGGCGACTTGACTTCAGCGTGCTGCCTCGCTTGGCTTCAGCTCTCAAAATCAGTAGAACAGATGGACGTTTGAAGAAAAAATAGATTTGTCCACAGCTACTCCTACAGCTTGGCATTAGTCTACAAATGGTTCTGGTTGGCCTGGGCAGCTTTTCTTTTTGCATGGAAAAAGCTAATCCAGATCTAGTTATCAACAAAGTCTACTATTCAAAACATAGAGGCATCTTAAATCCCTATGTGGCGTGAGTCTTGGCAGCGATTTGCTGTGAGTAAATACATATCCACCAGGAGATTTTTTTTTTTCCCCTTTCTCAGCATCTCTTCTGGCAGAGCCTCCAGCTGTGGTTAGCCTTGGAGAGCCTGGCTGCTGCTCCAAGCTGAAAAGAATGCCCAGGGTGGTTATGGTGAATAGCTCTATTCACAAGTCATCTTACCCTCCTCCTTCCTCCCTCCAGGATACTTGAGGTCTCCAGGATACTTGTGCAACCTCGGGTAGCTGGGCAGGAGAGCGAGGTACAGGCCGTCCTGAGAGCTGGAAGTGGCACGGAGCTGCTGCTCATGGAGCACATCAGAAAAAGAGCTCGGACATCTTGTTCTTCAATTCCTTCTTGAGCTTAAACCCTGCCGGTTACCTTCTCCAAGGTCCCTTCCTTCTGCTGGCTCAGTGTTCTGCCCTAGCAGGCTTCTCCTAGGTGTCAGGAAAAGCCGCATCCCCTTCTCCGGATGCAGAGCCAAGGCAAGGGGTGGCTGAAGGAAGTGCCTGCTGGCTGCCTCTTGTTACCTTGCTTGGCACAGGGAGGACTGCTGAGCCTGGATTTGGGAAAGGGCTTCTCTAAGGATTCTTGTATTGAAAAAGGTTCTCTTTCATTTTACGCTGTCGTGAAACTTGTGTTGGACAACTTGACAAACTTGCAAGCTACCCTGGTTTTGTTTATTTTACTAATGGAGAGGAAAATGTGGGACAGGAGGGAAAGCGAAAAGGTGATAGGGGACAATATACAGGAGGAGAAAACATTTTAAGAGGTGAACATGGAAGTGGGACTTCCTGAAACTGACTTTGATGGAATTATGTGACGAAAAGAATGACTTCTGTGGCTTTTGTTTTCTGACCAGCTTTTTTTCACTGGCGGAGCAGCGTTGTTTGACCATGGTGGAGGCCTTGTCCAGACAGCTGCTTCTCTCTCCATCACCAAGCTATGTTAATTTGTACTGGGAAGTAGCTTTCCTAGCTCTGTCATATGCCTAATGGGAGACAGCCCTTGTCTTGAATTTCATGAGGTGGGAATGTATCCATACAAACTACCTGCCTGACAGATGCGTTGTGGTTCATCTTGTCTAAGGCCGTGGCACTTAACCCTGGAAAGAGCAGGTTGTAGGGGAAGTCCAGATGAGGTTTGATTTCACTGATAACTAAAGACTGCCCTTGTTAGCTGTAACTGTCCTCTCACGTGAATATTATTTACAGCACTTTGAATGTGGAAGAATATCCATCCACCCCTTAGCTCAGATCAGGGTGGTGTCCAGTCCTGCATGAAACTGGACTGAGAGGATTCTGATGAGAATTGTTGATAGAAATATTAAGAAGCTTTCAGGATATCCTAATGAGGATGCCAGTGAAACATTTTCCCAGTAGACACAAGAAGTGTCCTCTAACAGAAGCTTGGATTGGGTTTTTCTAATTCACTAAATGAGCTGCCCTGCTGTTTTCTTAGGATTATATATGTGCTTCCAGATGTAGTTCCAGTCAGATGACTGCATGTTAACTGGAAAATATGACCTGAAGGGATGGCGGGTGACTAGAGACTGTTTGGTTTTCATCTAGAGTTCTGATTTCATAGCTGGAGAAAGTCGTAGCGCTTGAAGTTCCAACTTTTCCTTCATGGTCCACTACTTAATTTTACAGGGACCAGCCAGGTAACATCACAGAAGCTACCTTTTCGGGAGTGAAACGTCTCCAAGTGGAGTGGAGGCTAAAGATAGAAAAGAGGTTGTGAGTTGGTCCCCGCCCCCCTGCTTGGCCCTGAGTTTGCTTCCTTTGGCACTCTGGCAAATGTCCCTCCCGTCTCCAGTCGGTGACACTGAGAAGCGCTTAGAAATGTTTGGCTGCCCAAGGCAGCTCCTTGTTTCTCCTGCACAACAGAGCTCTGGCCACAAGCAATCCCACACTCGGTGCTCTGTATTTCACTGGGTGACCATTATGTACGTTTGCAGAGTGTCTCCTCATGTAGGAATGAACCTGAACTCACATCTGAGTTCTCCACTTGAGCGGGACTGCTGGAGTGGCCCAGGAGGCAGCTGAGACCAGCACTGATGGGCACAGGCTGATAGGTCTGATACTGGGGAGTGCTGTAGCCTGCACCCCAGGGAGCTGAACTCCTCTGAATTCTCTTTGCTTGCAGCTTCTGGATTTCTTTGTTTTCTGGGCACACAAAACCCTGTCACAATATTAATAGAGGACTTCAGTTGTCCTTTGGTGGAAGTGGCATGTTTCTGTGCTGCACGGCTTGCCTTTCAACAGAAAATTGTTCTAAACAAATCATCAGATAGATGGAGGAAGAAGTAGTGCTACTAGTGAATCACTAGGACAATGGAA
The DNA here is from genome assembly GCA_013396935.1 of Baryphthengus martii. NCBI lineage: Eukaryota > Metazoa > Chordata > Aves > Coraciiformes > Momotidae > Baryphthengus > Baryphthengus martii. The sequence continues at coordinate 396,182 of VWZK01008996.1, read as the reverse complement.
TTAGTGACTCAAGTTACTTTATTTTCTAAAAGCAATCCTGAGAAGGTTCTTAGCAGAGCACCAGTAACACTTTTCTCCGAGAAGAGCACGGAGCTCCTCTTGTTATAGACTGAAATGTTGTCAAAAAACCATCATCTTAAATAGTTACCCATTATATGAAGAAACCCTTTGATATTTTGTCACTTATACACATGCTAAAGTACTAATTCACTGAGTGATATTGAATACTCAGATAATAATAGTGGGCTTTTAAGTTGTGTCTTTCTCTCTGGGAGTTATTTTATAGCTTAAATCCATCACTAACTGTGAGCATTTATAGAGCGAGACTTATTCTCCCTTTTGTCTTTGTCCCTCCTTCAATTTTTCCCAATTACAGGAGGATCTGTAAGTGCTGAGCATCTCTGAAACCCGTCTTGTGATCCAGGCCACGGTCCTTTTTTCTTGTAGCCAGTTGGCTGCCACGAAAGAATTGGGTAATAATAACTAGAGCCAGGAACGCTTACTTCAGTGGAGCAGCGTTCCTGAAAGCTGACGAGCTGAGCAACTTAACTTGTAAAATTTCTTGAAGCCGTTGGGAGAGGTGAATTTTCAGTGAGAACTGTGTTAAGACAAGCCTGGATTGCTTGGATACCTTGTGATGTATTTACAGAACAAGCCCTGAGGGCAGCTGCATAGCAAAATCAGTAGATGTAGCCTGTAGCCCAGCTCTTTCCTAATGACGTCATCATTGCACTTGTGTGAGGACAGACGTGAGACACACAAATACCTGTCTCTTGAGGCCGGACAAGGTTCATAAAAGCACAGAATGCCAGGTTGAAAGGGACCTCGGGGATCATCTGGTCCAACCTTTTAAGTGTAAGGAAAAAAAAAATTGGTTTCAGTGAGATGATCCAACACCCTGTCAAGTTGAGGTGACCATGTAGGTCTGCAAGGCCTGACCAGTAGTACCCTGTGCACGCTGCATTGAAACAGTCTCTTCACAGGCTTGTCAGGAACGGCAACGGTTGCTCATTTTCATAGTTTAGAAGTGTGAATTTGCATCCACTGAGCGAGGCCTTTATGAATCCTCAACTCCTGCCCTGGAGGCCGCTTTTTAGGTTGTACAAAAGTTGATCCAGTGTCAAGAGCTATTGTTAGTTAGAAAGCTAGAGGTTGTCCTCCTCACTTGCTCTGTAGACAACCAGTTGGTATTACTGACATCTTACTCTCTCGCCTTAAACCACCGTGGGTAGGTCAGCTGCTGGTGGGTGCTTCAGGAGGGTGGTTGTCCATCCTCTCCGTGATACTGCCCTGCTGCAGTTCCCATAAATTAAATCAGAAGTAGTCAATGTATCTGGAGTCCAGAATGAAGTTGATTTTGCAAAGCCTTACAGGTAACTGTGCCCCCAGGGGCCTGCAAAAGTTCTGCTACTGAACTTGAGACTGATGCCAAGGATTGCTTACCTCTGCATGGAACTCTCATCACTGCTCTTCTGTCTTTCACCCTTTTCCTAGAGATTCCTGGAAACGTGAGGCTTGTAGCATGTCAGACTCCAGTCTTCTCTCAGCATGCACACTGGGCTTCCTACTTCTTTCAGTCCTCTGGAAGGACACATTCTTCTAGTGTGAGCTGTCATGTTGAGCCTGAAGTGTGATCCTGCAGAATATTGTTGAACTCTGATGCCGCTGGCAGCAAGGGATGCTTGTCTGAAGGGCAGAATCTATGCTGCACAGCCAATGTTACTGGAGGAGAGAATTTCCCACACCACCTCAAGGTATCCCTTTCTACCAGTGGGCTGGGTGCTGGCTGCTTCTCTTCAGGCTTTCCAAAGGACTGGGAATCCATAGCCTACTTCTCTGAGCGGGTGCGGTCGGGCTCTCAGTTGCCTTGCAGTGTCATCTACCCTTTGTTCCTTCCAACAGTGTTTCTGAGGAGACGAGAGAATGACTGTGTGGTCTGACTTATTCTGAAACTTGCTGAACATGAAACCTAGAGATCCTGAAATGGGAGCAGAACCTGGGAGCTGCATAACCCTAAAGCTGGAGAGAGAGAAAAGTTGGGATGATTAACCTCTGCCCACACTCACTTTTAGCTGCTCTGTGGGGGAGCTGCAGAGCAAGATGTGGCTGGGCTCAGAAGGCCAAAGCTGGCAGAAACCATTGGGTACCGTTGGAAGAAATGCTGCTCTAGTTTAGAGTGGCAGCTTCAAGTTGAAAGTCACTAAGGAAACTAGAAACCTTGGCTCCAGTAGGGAAGGCAGCATGTGAGGGTGCCTTTGTTCAGTTCCAGTTGGTTTCATCAGTGCTGTCCTTGAAACTTCGGCTGTTATCCAAGAGGAAAGCTAAAAGTGATGGGGGGGAAGAGAGCCCTTCCAAAAAGCTTTGAAACAAAGTTGTTGGACACCTGATGTCGCAGAGGCAGCAGGTTAGTATCAGCAGCTTTCAGAGCTGTCTGAACTGGTGCCTGTTAGGGCCTTTTTCCTATGGATTTCTGAGGTTGCTTTGGGAAGTCGCAGATCCTTCGTGTCTGGTGTGGTCCCTTCTTGAGTTGCTCTAGGAGTGTAATGGTACCAAGCGTATTTACGGCCAGGTATAAATCCCAGGGATTGTTGCTCCTCCTGAAGTTGTAGAAGGAGAATAGAGAAAAATGACTGCGCTTCCACTAAAGATCTGTTCTCTGCCAAACTTCTGGCTGGCTGCCTGCTCACCCTCGCCTTCTGCAAAGATTGCTTATCTGCATGACAGGAGCTTTCCATATATAGAGCTCTTCCTCAGCTCTGCTCTCTTACAAATCTGGGCATTAGCTCTGAGTTACCTTAATACATCTGGGAGGAGAAAATCTGCTCCTTGAAACAGAATGGTTTAAAAGTTCCCAGTAATCTCTGGATACAGTGTGCTTGGCACTCTGAACTCTCCTGCAGGCTGTACCCGTGTAGCTTGAGCCTCTACCTGCTTATTCTGTACATGGGCCACTTGGCATCCGGATCGGTGTCTAATCTGATGGAAACTGGATGCAGAGGATCACACTTCAGTTTGCTCTGAAGATAAGATCTCTGTTGCCTTTTAAAGCTGACATTTGAAACAGCAGGCTCTGTAAGACCTAAAAGACACTTTGAGCTTCAGATGAGAACTCAATTTTGTCTTCACCTTCATGATTTGACTTCTCAAAGGGCTACCTATGGGCTGAACAAGGGGAACTTTCAAATCCTTCTTAGGTCTCTAACAACTCTTTTTTTTTTTTTCTGAATTGGAGTCAACTGCTTAAAGGTTTGTGCTCTGAAGTTGGAGTAGTGTCTTCTCTGAAGATTAACTCTGCTCCAGTCAGGTTCACTGGGAGAAGGACTTGAGATTCAGTCACCCATACTTGAAACACTTGCCCAAAGTCTCTGATAGTTTCTGGAAATATTCTTGAAATAAGAACTTCTGTGGTAGATACCTCCATGTACGTCTCTGCTGTGCTCTGGGCCTAAAACACTTGACTGTAATTTTTGAAGAAGGGTTGTGCTTAAAAATTAAACCCCTGCTCTTTGTCATATGGCTTCGTTTTAGGTAGTTCTGTGAGGAGGAAGGAGTTGGACTTGATGATCTCTATAGGTCCCTTCCAACTCAAGATATTCTGATTCTATTCTATGATAGTGTCTCCCCTGAAGCAAAGGAGATCTTTGCAGCTCCCAATAATAAAAGATATGCCTGCAGCTTGGGCAAAGGTAGAAGCATGCTGGAGTTCAGGGACTGGAATCAGCTGGACTCTGAAGCTCTGTCCAAGGTTAACTCTCTCTCGAGCAGCCTGACTGCTCCTACCTTGTGCAGGATCGATGTGAGCATCTGAGGGTGTGTTTTACCCACGTTTGAAGAAGTTATCTCTGCAGCTGTGCTTTGTTCTGCAATGTGTGTTTAGGCCACAGAGGGTAGCCCTTGTCTCTGAGCAGGAAACTGAATTCTCTTGATTGTGAGAGCAGGTACAGCACAAGTGTCCACGTGCTGTTCGGAAATGGAGAAGCTGCATAGCTTTGAGAAGGGAAAGCAAGTCTAGTTATCCACCTTAAGTGAATGAAGAAGGGACATCTTGTTTATGGACTGAAAGTGATAAGGAACAAAAGGAAGGAAAAAAGCAATCGAGTAGGCAAATACTAAGCACTAACTAACTTCAAAATGCACATGGAAGGGCTGTAACTGGGGCAGTCTGGCCACACAGGGTACAAGTGTGGCAGCTCCTGTTCTGAAACAAGTTGAACGTGGAGGTGACTTGACTTGTGTGGACAAGCTCTCCCTCTTGTAAATGGGGACACAGCCAGGATTATCCAAGTACAAAAGGTAAGGCCAGATGTCCCTTTTCGTTCTTGTGAGCTCAGGGGGAGCAGAACTTAGACCTGTGCAGATGGTCACGGGTATCTGTCATGTAGGGAAGAGTGAGGCTCAGGTAGGTGATCTCTTCTTTTTTTGTTCTGGGGCTGGCCAAAAGAATGCTACAGAAATGACCAAGTTGTACTGTTGTAGTTCAGCTTAATCGCTGCTCTTCAACTTTGAAGCTGAGCAGTGAACTTCTTTCTTGTCCTTCTGAGTTCTCTGGAAACACGCTTGAGAGTTGTGGGTGTGCTGGAAAATGTGGGTATGGAGTGCTGAGCCAGCTGATGGTGCAGAGTGTACACAACTGCACAGCTGGAAGCCAGGCCAGCGAGGCAAACGTGGGACTTGCTGATGGCTGTTGAAGGGGCAGTGCCAGTGAGAAGGCTGCCATTAACTCAGGGCTGCAAGAGGAGCGGTGTCTCACGACTGGGTGGCTTTGGGGGCTGCCCATGGAGGACATAGTGATGACTAAGGAAGCCTGTAGTCACTAGTGAAGCCTGAGGAGATGGACTAATGTATAGTTTGGTCTTCCAAAGCTGACCAAATCCTCAGGAAAACCATAATTGCCACTGAGCACCAAGGCTCTGCTTTGTTCAAATGAACAAAACTGTGACTGTTGTCAAGGCTTCTCTTTCCAGAGCTTGGAAGGAGGACAGAGGAAAGACTTGACACAGCTTAAGCTACGGGGAGCTCGTGTAAGAGGTCAGACAGGGATGGTACATGTTCCAGGCTCTACATTTCACTGTTACTCCTGTTTGGAACCTTGTAACTTAAGGTGTTAAAGCACTTCTTCGTAAGACACCTCGTCTCTAGATACAGAGGGTGAGTTCCTGACCTCACCACTCTGGAGTACTGAGGGTGCAATCCTGCCGCTTGTTTGGGTGCTGTGTTCTGAAGTTTATTCACCATTTCTGCTGAGAAATTGTGCTTCCTTTTAAACATCTCTTTTTCTGGTTTAATATTTAGTTGTCAGTTCTTAACAAACTTTGGCCTTGTAGTAGCTGAAAAGCCACATAACACCTGGGAGCCTTTCTTGATAAAGGTGCTGCCATTCTCCAACTGGGACCCCAGTGCAGGGTCAGTGTTTTTAGGGAACAGGTTTATTTCAGAGGGAGGATCTGAGGAAGAATTCTGCTTTTGGGTTCAGTTCATGAGTCGTGGTGTTTAGCACGTGTCAGGGCTTGGGAGGAACAGGGTATGACAAGAATGCATCTGAACTCTATTGCTTTGCAAAATGGAGCGGAATAGGTGAAGAGTTTGTTCCGAGGAGCTTGGATATTTCCTCCTGCTCTGAATTGTTGTGGAAAAATACCTATGGCTGAACAGCTACCGCCCTGACGACAGGGGAACAGAGAACTCGGTCTGCATTCCAGCTGGATCGTGCAGGGATTTAAAGGGACGTGGCTGAATAGTTGTATTAATGTACTCCTTGCCATTCTCAGTTTACTTGTTACTAGTTTTACATAGTAGGTTATTGTTGTATCAAGTCTCTTTTTCCAAATGTTTTAGCAATAGTACTTTAAATGATGAGCTCCTTATGGAAGCGCTGGCACTCCACAAGATTTTGAGTTCGGTCCAGTAAGCAGTTGGGAGCATAAAGGAAGAGGTGCTTTGGCCTTGGTGGTTTTGCTGAGGAGCTGAATATTGAAGTTACTCAAATTAAGCAATGTGCTTGCACCAGGGAAATGCTAATCTGCAAAGACAATAGGTGCTTATTACTAACAATGTGTGCTGCTCAAGGAGAAGGGAGGTCTAGCTAGTAAAAATATTGTAAGAAAGTGCTGAAACAGCACTGCAAAGACATAGAGGAGACTAAGTGGCCTTGTAGTGAAGGTGACTCGACCTCCTTTGTGTTTTTCTTGCATCAGGCTGCTCAGTAAATCTCACAGGACCCTGACAAGTCATCTGGCTATGCTGGATGTGCTGCCTTCCCTTCTTGAGCTCTTCTTTTTTGAGCTCCTGTAAGCTGAGCTCATCTGCTGTAGTCACTGGTCCATACTCTTGGGTTGCTATGAACTGATCACGCTTGTATGGTCATTATTTGACGCTCTTTTGTGACACAGAGCTCCTTTGTCTTCATTCCTCTTGCTTCTCTTTCTTGCTGCTGCTCTGCTTTTTCAGTATAGCTCAGTGTGCCCTGCTCTGTGTGAGGCCAGTTAAGGAGGTGAAGTTAGGCCTAACACCTCAGTTTGAGAAAGTTGTGGGAAGTATTTTTGAACTTATTTAGTCTAGGAAATGAAAGATGAGATTTTGTGCGTGTGTGTGCATAGAGTGCTGGATCCAAATTTGCCTTAAAGCAGCTTTGGTACTTGAGGTTAGAATTGTGGGAAGGAGTATATGAGAGTGGGGAATGGGATAGACATGGGTTTGGTGCTCTTTATTGGAGAGCCCAGTGTAGGTTCATTCCAGAAACTTTCAGCCACCATTTCCCTCACATTACTTGTTCTGACTCAGGTGGCATTTAATGTGACACGTAACACTGAGATCCTGCTTTCCTGCTTTGCCACCTTTTCAGACTCAGACAGTGTGTCCTGAGAGCTCTGGGGGACGGAGCTTTGGTTCCACGTGTTTGAACAAACCATATTTGACATCAACAACAACTCAAGTTCTTGAGAGCCAAGTCTCTGAAACTAGTTTCCTGTGGCATTCACGGTTTTGGTTCAGTGCAGAGCTCAGTCTGTGCTGTGTACACCGATGCAAACGGCTCCTGCCTGCTACTGGGTGCTGGATGCAACAAGAACCACATTCCATCCTTGTGTAACCCCACCTGGAGCGCTGCATGCAGCTCTGGAGCCCCCAGTACAAGGAAAATATGTATCTGTGGGAGACAATCCAGAGGAGGCCACAAAGATGATTAGAGGGCTGGAGCATCTCTCCTGTGGGGACAGGCTGAGGGAGTTCGGGCTGTTCAGCCTGGAGAAGAGAAGGCTCCAGGGAGACCTTATAGTGGCCTCCAGTGTCTAACGGGACTAGAGGAAAGCTGGGGAGGGGCTGTTTATCAGGGCCTGTGGGGATGGGACAAGGGGCAGTGGTTTTAAACTAGAGCAGGGGAGATTCAGATTGGACATTAGGAAGAAGTTCTGTACTCTGAGGGTGGTGAGACACTGGAAACGGTTACCCAGAGAGGCCTTGGACACCTCATCCCTGGAAGTGTTGAAGGCCAGGCTGGGTGAGGCTCTGAGTAACCTGCTCTAGTGGGAGGTGTCCCTGCCTGTGGCAGGAGGATTGAAACAAGATGATCTTTGGGGTCCTTTTCAACTCAAGTCATTCTGCGATTGATAGGTGACCAGTACCCTCATGTGTTCACAGCCAGTTGTTTTGCTCAGAGTGCACATCTTAGAAACCAGCCTGGATTTATTTTGGGTTTTGTTTTTTCCTTTTGGGGCNAAAACCCAAAATAAATCCAGGCTGGTTTCTGTTTTTTCCTTTTGGAGTAAAAAAAGAAAAGAAGAGGAGGGACTTTGTTTAGGGATAGCGGGCTCCTTAAAATTAACTTCCAAAGTTGATTTTTTTTTTTGGTGCTCTTTAACTTCTGTCGTGTTTAAACAGTGTCAGTGTATTACATGACTAAACTTTAAAATGACTTGTGCTTTCACCTTCTCTCCAGTGACAGCATCATGTACACAGTGGGGTGTGTATCTTCGGAGTCTTTTCTGCTCTGTTTGCATTACTTAGGTATAAATCTGGCAATTTGTCCCAGGCACCCAGTCTGCCATAAACGCAGCCCTATCGTTCCACCTAAAGCTTCCCTTTTTCCTTCCGTCTTCTTGCTGTGCTCAACTACACTGATTGTAAATCAAAACCTACTATTGCCAGTGGAGTAACAGCACAGCCCCTTAGCTGCCCTTTACTGCTCCCAGAAAGAAATAAGAAACTGGAATTTGTTTTGTTAAATTGTGTGGTATTGCTCTTCCTGAGCAGGTTTTCTCTGATTGTTACTTCTGGATGAAACCTGGCAAAATTCTGTTGCTGTTCCTTAATTTATGTCTAAAAGCCTTTGAAACATCAAAGCTGATCTGTGCAAACTGAGGAGAAACGATGCTCTAGTTAGAAGAGCCAGTCAGCAGAAGGGGGACCACATGTCACTGATTTTTTTTTCATAGTTGCTTTGCTCTGTGGCTTGGAGTTTGGGTTGAGGTTTTGGCTTTTGCTGTACTGAGGAGAAGAAACAAAAAACCCTCTGTACCCAGAGATGGAAGAAGTCTTCCTGTGAGGTGTGGCTCTGTTCTCCAGCAGTGCACACTCATGTGAATGGTCAGACGTTGGTTTCCATTCCAAAAGATGGGCCCTTCCCCCATCTCTGCTACGAACCAGACCATATGAGAGTGCCCCAGTGACTTCAGTTCCTGTGCTTTGACTAGTTTAAGGTTGGAAAGGACTGTTCTCATCTCTTGAACTCCATGCTCTTGCTACACTCAGCCTTCCAGTGACCAAGGATTCTGATGATAACCAACTACAAAAATAGCAGCATCAGGTAGAAGCAGCTACAAGGCCGAAAATGACTTACCGAAGCAGATTCCTGTGCAACCCCCTCTTTGGATACCGAAGTATCCCGAAAGAAGGTGAAGTGCTTTAGGAAAGGTGCAGCTCCCCGTGAGAGGTGTCCAAAGCAGGTGCACACTTCTGGTTATGATGTCTCCAAACTAGTCTGAGTGCAAATGGCCCCTGCCTGGGGCTGATGCAGAGACACTTAGAAGGTAAAACTTGCAAGCTGTTTGTTCCCACCTAGCCTCAGGTCTGGGCAGCTCCTCCATTGGAGTTCCAGCTGGGTCAAAATCATATTTTACCTTTTTGCAGCTACCCTCTTGCCCTGTAAAACTCCTCTATTTTGTGGGGGAAATGAAGTTTTCATATTTTTTTCCTTTGGGCAGACTCAGGTGGTCTGATCTCCAGGCAGTGTCCCATCAAAGAGTAACACCTACCTGTTCCAGTGGCATGGGGGGGGGAAGAGAGGTGGGGAGACAGAATGAGGGAGAAGAGCATTTGAAGAACATCAGCTTCATTTCAGAGAAGGAAACTACCCAAGTAACATACAAAAGCATTGAGTTTTTTAATAGCTTGTAATATACTCTGAAACATTTCCGTCACCCCCTCTATGTTTTCAGCCCCAGCTTGGCAGTAAATGAAAGTAAACGCAAACACATGCAGCCCAGCTTCGGCCCTTAGGCTGAAAGAGAAATGAAACACTGAAGAATGAAGAAGTACAGTTTACATCAGTGAGGTTACGGAACAGGCAGACAAAACACTCGGCAGCAGGGGAATACATCCTGCTTTCATTTTAGCCTGATGTCAAAGCAGCCCTGGACATGGAGACTTTTTGATCACCGTAGGCAGCTCCAGGCCAGTGAGCTGCGTAGCTCCCCTGTATTGCTTCTGCTGGGAAAGCGGTGCTCCTTAGGCTAGGTTTTTAATGTCAGCCTTCTCAAAGCTACTGCAGAAGTCACTTGCTGACTGAGGCTGACTTGGTGTCCCCCCTGTATCTGAGGGAGCAAGTGTCAGGGCATTTCTCCATTGGTGTTTCCAATTATTGCTTTGCTAGACCTCAGCTCGTGCTGTATCAGAGTTTAGAGCTATAGGGGGTTTATCTCCTTTGCCTTGCTTTAGAGGAGGATTTTAGGGCTGCACTTGTTCCCAGTTTAAGTTTAGTGTAGCAGATCAGTTATATGTGGCCCTTTAGGATCAGCTGCAGCACTGCAAGACAGAAAAGCCATGAAAGCTTCAGTTACAGGGTGCGTTCAGAAGGTCAAAATGTCCCTCACCACTAACTTTGTGCGCTGTTCTTGTGGTGAAAACCTTACTTTTCTGTGATAGTCACCTTAAACTCAGTCCATCCTCATGGTTTTGTTTAATAGCTTCTGGCTTTTCAGTAGCCTAATGATCTCTTCTGTTCCTCAGAAGCTCTTCCCCAAGCACAGATCCGTGACTCAGTTGGCTGTGCTCTTCTCTTGTTTAGAAAAGTTGAGAGGTAGTGAAGAGGAGCAGACCAATCGTTTATACTTCTACGGTTTTCTTTCATTTATCTTATCAAGCCTGTATGACAGTCTCTACTTTTGGAAGTATTTTGAGAACAGTGTAAGAAGACAGCCCCGGTCACAGTGTACTTTGAGCCCAGACAGGGTAGGTGGAAAGTACAAGAAACTTCAGTGACCTACTAAAGGCAATTTTCATCCGGCTAAAACTGGCCTATGCCACATCATCAGAGCTCCTGTTCAATATGACTTTTATTAATATACACTGTTAGTTTGAGTCTGCCCTCATATATTCTCAGAGCATGGGCAGATGGAGCTCTCGTAGGTTCAACAAAGTTCTTCTCTGGCTGCGGGATGACCAGAGGAAGCATGAGCAGATGATGTCTTGCCTTCTGAGGGTGTTTGAATGGGGTGGCTTTGTCCATGGGGTGGCTTTGTCCATGGGGTGGCTTTGTCCATGGGGTGGCTTTGTCCATGGGGTGGCTTTGTCCATGGGGTGGCTTTGTCCATGGGGTGGCTTTGTCCATGGGGTGGCTTTGTCCTTGCTGTCCCAGTTAACAGACCAGCATCTTCATGCAAAACGTGCCTTCAATAGGCTCAAAAGCCCTCCAGATTTCCTCCTCCTAACAAATTTGTGGATCTCCTTTGAAGTTTTCATCCCTAAGTGTCTGTGCTGAACCTTCCCTGCTCAGCGCCGCCTGAGGCATTCGTGGTTACATTGAGGGAAGGTCACTCCCTTGTTTTATTAGAACTGGAGCTTCGTGCTGACGAAAGCTTTATTTCCTAGATTGGAAAAAAGAAAACTCATGGGGTTTTCAGCCACAGCCTGTGCTATATTTAGAATGTCTTAAATCACTCCAAGCTCTAGATTTGAAGGGGTTATTATAGTGTGTATGTATTTATATGTATGCCTTCTGGTCTTGGTTTTTTTATTATTGTGGAAGACTAGTCAGTAGGGATTTTGTGGTTCTGTTTGACAATGATGAAGTAATTAAAGTGCATTTTGAGGAAGTGGTGGGGAGAGAAATGATGAGAGCCAAGGGGGGAAGAAATGAAGGGAGAATAGGGAGTTAGAGAAAAACTTACTAATATATCTTTCCCTATTGCTCTTGCAAGCCTCGGTCTTTACCTCACAAAGGTGGAAGGCTGCCAAGGGAAGGAGAGTCATTAAGATTACACCAAACCCGACAGTCCTTACTGAGCTACATGAAAAGCCAGAAGAATATACAGACTGCCCTGGAAGGTTCTAAGCAGCTCCTGTAGTGACTCATCCAGAAAGATTCCCCCATTGTCCGGTATTTTCCAGCCTGCCAGACAACCAAGTGCTTTGCAGGATTGGCGTGTGTACCTATACACGTACATACGCCATGGCAACAGAATTCATCGTGGCTGAAGGGTTTCCATCTCAGGCATCCAGATTAAGTGCCGTGCTCCATAGCAACAAAGAAATACCAGAGATATTCACAGCGCTGTCAGCTTTAATATTCAGTTTTGAAGTCCCACAATTTTGGAAATTTGATTTCCTTTTCTGACGTCTTGGCATTGGACTTCATGTAATTAGGTGAGACGGTGAGAATTTATTTTTCTTTCCAGTCTTAGGATTTTTTTTGCCATGTTCCTTCCTTCAGGGTTAAGTAGCACGAGGTGACTTCCACTTGTGCCGGTCCCAGGTATTTGGGTGTACGATTCCAGAAGAGCATAGGCTTGTGTTTGTGTGTATTTACAGTCTGTCTGATCAGCTTGTCGAGGGAAGGTAATCGCAGGGCGAACACACATCTGTTGGCAGCCATACAGTGGCCCTTCAAGCCCTGCCAAAGGGAGAGAGGAACATCAGGTCACTAAGGAAGAACATGTGCTGCTCTGAAGATCTGCCGTTGCTGGACACAGTGGAGCAGCACGTAGGTGTTTGGGGAAATCAGATTTTCCAGCAGTCGGGAGGGTTGTGGGAAAACCAAGTAGAGTTCAAAATTGAGTTTGGATCTGACTCTGCTATGATGGGATTAATTTCCTACAAAAGTCACTGCTGGAGGTACAGAGAATGGATGTGTTCTGTGGCAAGCTGTTCCTTTTTCATTTCCATCGGGGAACTGATTTCACTTCAAATTGCATCTCTTTGCTTTCCGTCACCAGCCCAGAGCTGGTTTGGGACAGCCAGCTTTGAACAGCACCTTCTGTCAGCGGTACTTGAGTAATAAGGACGCTTCATCCACCGCTGTGGGCACAGAAGTTCTGAGGAGAATTTACAGACTGCTCACTGTGCACCTTAAACTTTGAATGTGCTGCAGTCAGTGTGACTGAGGAGAAAAAAGAACATGCTATTGAAAGAGAACTTCCTTTTTTATCTGTTGGAGGCGAAGCCTGTGTCCTAATACCAGTTTCAGTTTCTGAATGGCTGTGTTCTTGTGTGCAGGTTTGGTTGTAACAGTCCAGATATTCCATAGGAATTGCTACCGAGCTTGGCTTCCTGCGTGGAAAACTGTGACGAGCTCTTGCCTCAGACACACATAATTAGACAATTAGTAGAAAGAAAGAGAGGGGAAGGTGGGGAAATAAATAGGTGTGCTGAGCCCTGGAGCTTTCTCGTACGGCGTCTATAATGTCTCCTTCCCTTAGCAACGGGGGAATTTACACCCATACATCCTGCTGAAATCGCCGTGTGTTTGTTAAGGTGTCACCTCTGTCGAAGGCTTGTTTTTGAAATTAATAATTTGCTACTTTCTGTTTGTTCTGTGCATACCAAAGGTTTGAGTCAGAGCTGTGTAGTCAGATTCCCCTCGACTGGTTCTGATTAGAGGCTTGAGTGATGGAGCAGAGAGTCTGGAATGGCTCCAACTGGATTCCATGATGTCTCGACTCGAACGTACTTAATCCCAGACCTGGTGGTGTAGTTTGTAGGAGACATTCACCTTGGCTTTGGAGCTGTAGAAAGCACAGCTTCCTACGTGCCTTTCCTACTATATACTTAAGGTAAAGGCTGAAATTAATTACCATGATTGGTTTTGGAGCTAATGACATTATTTATCAGGCATGCTATTACTAATTACAGCTGCACCACAGGCTACTTCTATATGTACAGTCATGATTTGTGTTGGTTGGTTAACGGACACTGTCTGCCCTTTCATCTTTAAATTGCCCTTCCTCTGAGACAGTTGGTTTTCATATCAGGTATTACCACTATTTCAAGCAGTAAAATAATGTGTTCTGAGAGGATGTTGGTACATATTGAATAAATGGATTCCACCTAATTTCTCTCTTAAAATCCGTTGTTTATTGATGCATTGTATAAAAAGTCACAACAAACTCAGTGTGGCTACAACCTGAAGTGGAAAACAAGCCGAAAGAGGAAAGTTCTCTGTATTTGATTTGCCTGGAAGGTTATGTCCCCTCTTGGTGTGTTTAAACTATATTTCATTTAAGTAGATTTAGGAACCTCTCAAATGCTGAAAAACTGTTTTAGCACAGGGATTCATTTGTGTAAACAAATCCCTGAGAATTCAGATAGAATCAGAATTATTTTGGTTGCAAAAGACCTTTAAGATCAAGTCGAAGTACTCCCCCATCCCTGCCAGGGCACCACTAACCCCTGTCCCTCAGCACCACATCTCCATGGCTTTGGAACCCCTCCAGGGATCATGGGGACTCCACCCCTGCCCTGGGCAGCCCGGGCCAGGCCTGGACAACCCTGCAGGGGAAGAATTTTTCCCGAAACCTCCCCTGGTGCAACTTGAGGCTGTTTCCTCTCATCCTATCCCTTGTTCCTTGGGAGCAGAGCCTGACCTGCCCTGGCTCCAACCTCCTGTCAGGGAGTTGTGGAGAACAAAGTCTCCTCTGAGCCTCCTTTTCTCTAGGCTGAACAAGCCCAGTTCCCTCAGCTGCTCCTCACCAGACTCCTGTTCCAGAACCTTCTCCAGCTCTGTTGCCCTTCTCTGACCACACCTCAGCCAGTGAGGGGCCAGTAAGGGGCTCAAAACTGAAGCCAGGATTTGAGGTGCAGCCTCACTAGTGCTAAGCACAGAGGGATGGGCACTGCCATAGCCCTGCACATTCCCAGCTTTCAGATGAATTCTTTTCATAATTAAATTGGACAGGTGTTTCAGACTCTTGCTGAATTAGGACTCTAATCTTAACTCTTATCTTTTTCATACAAAACCTTTTAATGTCTGAATATTTGTATGCTGGCAGACTTTAGCCTGAAGGAATGGGCTCCGTGTTCATGCCCACACTGATGACTTTGGGAGAGTCCTGCACAGGACTAGAGGCAGTGTGTGGAATGTGCCAGGTGAGCATCACATAGAATGAGGCTGTTTGTCTGGAAGTTCTGGACATCTGATAGCTTTGGCTGCTGGAAATCTAGAAGCTTAGAATTCTGTCCAAAGGTGAACTGATTTCAAGTTTTTACTTCATCTGACTCCAACTCTCTGGGAGAGAAACACTAAGGCTCACTTCAATTTTTTTTAAAAATTTCAAGTGTTGGTACACACAGCTTTCTAAAGCCAAACCGCACATATTTGTAAAGCAAAGCAAGACCTTAATTTGCATTCCACCTACTGTAGTTAAGCACACAACAATCTGTATTTGATAACAAAGATTGACATGGCAGATCACATTCAAGTTTTCCTCCATAGGTCCACACAGACGTTTGCAAGGGCTGACCAGAAGACTAGGACATCACAGTATTAAGGGCATTTGACACGGAAATAACACAGGTGGGAACCTTATGATGTATCTATGTTCTGATAGTGCCTATACTGCATGTTTGATTCTATTGATAATATCTGAGAGGAAATGTGCAGGTGGATTTGGGAGCCAGTCCATTTTGGACAGGTTTTCATATTCCTCGAGCGAACTTTCAGTACTTGGCCATTGGTAATTCACCTTGACCTGGAATACCAGAGGAATAAATGCTGTAACTCTTTATTTTCTTTCTTGGCACGTAGCATTGGTTTGAGGGCCTTCTTAATGCAGGAAGCTGCAGAAGATATTTCAGTGACATCTGGGGAGGAGCCATACTTCTGTTTTTTAAGCAGTGGTTTTGTTGGGTTCATTATTTCTCCCCCCAGTTTCTGTATTTTGGTCCAGCTGTAGGACTTCTCATGTAGTATTTGGCCCAAAGCCTCCTGAAGCTGATGGGAAGACTCTCCCAGATTTAAGCAGGCTTTGGCTAAGCCCTGTCTTATAGGAGGGAGCCTCCTTGTATCGGCTCTCGTTCTCTCCTCTTATTTCTTACTACATAAATTACAAGGTCGTTTGGAGTCTCCATATTTTGTTGGAGGATGTGCTTGACATATGGAACTCTCTTCAGCGGGTTCACTGACTGCCTTTTCCGTGCAAGGAGGGTAGTATTCTCTACCGAAAGTTGCTGCAAAGGTGGTGTGTGTAGGACCCAGCGGTTGATGTCTGATTTCTCTGGGTTTAAAAGCCAGGCAGACTTTGCTGTGGGACCTTTTGTCCATTTTGTACGCTTAGGACTGGAGGAGCGGTGTACGCCAGCGTTACTCATCTACTAAAGCTCCAAGGGATTCTCTCCTCTGGAGGGTGAGTGACATTGAATCGTGTTGAAATGCTAGAAGGGAGTCTTTCATGTATCTGTAAGATGTTGAGATTAAAAGGATGAAATTCTACTGACCCGTATTCAGAATCTTTGCTCGTGATTTTGGGCTACGTTTTCACCTTGAAAATAGAGAAATTTCTTCAATCCCTGTATACTTTGTCTCAAAGAGAACATCACCCCCCAAAAAAACAAAAGCAAAACCAACTAAACACCAACACCAAGCAAAAAACCCACAACCTGTCAACTAACCAAACAAATCCACAAACAAATGAAATAACAAACAAAACCTACAAAAACCCCCACAACAAACAAACAAAAACAACCCAAACCCCCCTGGAATAGCTATTTATAGCTTTTTTTTTTTCTAGCACCAGGTTATTTATATGGCCACCTCTTGAGATGTCCTTAAGCTTTGAAGGCCTGTAAAAATCGTGTGATATCAGGCTGATCATAGTTTTTAACAAGCAATGTTGCTTGGCTGTTTTATAGTCCTTTTTTTTCAAATGCAACTTTTGCTGCCTGGGCAGTGTAAATATTGTCCAAGTTGGGAGTTATACTGAAGACGCTTCTTTAAAGGAAGCCAAAAGAACTCTGTGTGTGTGAGGTCTCTGAGTTTGTGGTTCTGACCACAAATGTTATCTTTACAGGATTAATTTTCTCGGTCAAAGGTAAATTGAAATAAATGGAGTGATTTGCAGTAGTGTAGATGGAGTTCCATGGAACTCCTCGCTTCTGGGTGAGAAGCTACTGATGCTTATCAGAAAATAAACTGACTTGATTTCCAATTGAGATCTTCCCTGGGGAAAACAATTATTTTTGTTGGCTTTCCCGATTCTTGCTGTGGGGTAGCACACCCTGGATACAGTGTAGGAACTTGCTTGCTAGATTTACCTGCTGAGTAATTCAAGTATCGTAGAAAAGTGATGTAGCAGGAGGATGAAGGGGTTGATCATTTAGAGAAATTAAACAAGTATCTATGTTCAGGAACAGGGGAACATCTGAGAGATACCAAAAAGCCTAATCAACAAAAAAATATATAAACTAAGTGGTGTCCAAGGAGGTAGCTGCTGCTGTGAAGGCAAGTAAGGATAGAGGAACAAAATTCTACAAGTACAAGATATCTTTGTAGAAAAGATTCATAGGGGTAATTCTGGAAATTCCATCCATTGCAGTGCAGAAAACCGGGCTCAACCAGTAGTACAAAGTGTCTCTAGTGACCATGTAAGAGGTCACAGCATCACAGAATATTAGGGGCTGGAAGGGACCTCAGAAGATCATCAAGTCCAACCTTCCTGCCAGAGCAGGAACCTAGAGTAGGTCATGCGTGAATGTGTCCAGGCAGATTTGGAATGTCTCCAGAGAAGGAGACTCCACAACCTCTCTGGACAGCCTGTTCCAGGCTGTCACTCACTGTGAGAAAGCGTTTCCTTGTGTTCACATGGAACCTCCTATGCTTCAGTTTGCACCTACTGCCCCTTGTCCTGTCATTGGGCATCACCAAGAAGAGCCTGGCTCCGTCCTCCTGACACTCACCCTTTCCATATTTATAAACATCAATGAGGTCACCCCTCAGTCTCTTCTTCAAGCTAAAGAGCCCCAGCTCCCTCAGCCTCTCCTCTGAAGGGAGGTGCTCCACTCCCTTCATAAGCTTAGTGGCTCTGCACTGGACTCTCTCCAGTAGTCCTCCTTGAACTGGGATGCCCAGAACTGGATGTAGTACTCAATACAGATGGCCAAGTGCTGGTCTTAAACTTTCTTTCTCAGGCAAATGTTTTGGGGCCCGGTCAGATGTGCTGCTGAAGATAATCTGAAGTAACGTGGTTAACCATGTTGAAAACTTGTTTGTGTTCAGTCTGTTATCATGTTTCTTGGGCAAATGAGAGAAAATACAGTGTGGCCAGGGACAGTGAGTAAAGACTGCAGCAAAACCTGCAGGTATTCAGACTGGATCCTTACTGAAAGGTCTCAGTTCTGTTTTACAAATGGGAAACGAAACCACAGAGATGAAATGACTTGATATAAAATGTCAACCAAGGCAGTGGCACACTCGGATAGAAATCATCCTGTTGCCTCCATGGGCTTTGTTTCTTCTCAGTATCTACAGTTCTGACCTCCCAGCCTGGTCAGAAATGATTGTGTAACACTCAGCTCTGTGTCCTCTGCTACAAGAATTCTCAACCATTTGAAGTGTGTGGGATTGTCTAGGAAGTTTGAATAAGCTGATGAAGAGCTGTCTTCCTCATCTCTGGGGCCCTCTTCCTACTCCTAAGGATCAAATAAAAAAGAAATTCTCTACAGATTTAAAAATGGGCCACAGCAGTAGCATGTCAGACGTTCCATAATCACTTGTCATTTATCCTTCTTTAGCTGCAAATAAATACCTAACTAGAAATATTGTTTCACACCTGAGAACCCTTTGCTTTACAAAATGGTATATTCTTAGAGAAGGAGAAGAGTTTGGCATTTCATGAGGAACTTTTGTTTCCTTGAAATGCTTCTGGCAATCTCTGTGTGATGCTGGGAAATTTTGTTACTGCTCTTTTTTTTCCTGCCATTCTAGAGATTAGTTCTGTGGAAACAGGTGCTCAGGTAGTGCCATAATGAGAATAGAAAATTGCTGGAGAAATGATTTAATAAAAATAGGTGCAAATGTAGTCTGGCAGATAACAGATGTCTTCATCACAGTTCTTAGCATGTGGCTCCTGCAGCAGGAGATCAAGATCTGTTGCTTTGGAGAGAGAAAAATAATTAAAACACCTATTCTGCTTTTTCTGAGGTTCTGCTTTGAGTGGCTCAAGTCTCTCAAGGAGTTGCTGTCTTTCAAAAATCTACTTACTGTGTTTAAAGTTCCTGGAAGTGGTGCTAAAGAACCACAAGGAACAGGAAGAAGAAAGAGGATGATTATCTGTGAAGCTGATGGAACTCTGTGATGATGTCGTGGTTATAGCTTTTCTTAGCAGAAGAGCCCCCAAGCACAGAACCCTGTCAGCAGTGTGCACAGGCTGGTGTAGATACTCAGCTGGTTAAGTTAAATCATATTAAAAATAGACATTTAGTACTTGAGATATAAAAAAATACACACAATCCAGCTTAAAAGCAGAGTTTGGAGAAGTTATTTG
Source organism: Baryphthengus martii (assembly GCA_013396935.1). Taxonomy (NCBI): domain Eukaryota; kingdom Metazoa; phylum Chordata; class Aves; order Coraciiformes; family Momotidae; genus Baryphthengus; species Baryphthengus martii. Next base: position 377,217 of record VWZK01008996.1, on the reverse strand, counting down.
AACTACAGAGGGTTTGGCTGGCAAACAGTAAAAGAACTAAGAACAAGCTGTTTCTTGCCTTCCTATTTTTATGACTGTCAGCAGATGTGAATTTTTCAAGACCAGTTTTAATGAACCTTTTTTTTTTCTAAACTACAGTTACTGCGGTGTCAGAGTGTTTGTGCTTGGTCAGCCCCTCGGGGCTTCCAGTGTAGTGAATGCAAGTCCATTTTAAAACTGCACGGTGTATCTGTTTGATTCTTCCAACTTTACTTTTGAGTTTTGCTCATGTTTGGTCCAATGTATGTTCCAGCTGCAGAGTCCAATATTTGTTCCAATCTGGAGTGAAAATGGCCCTTAACGGGTGACTCTTGAGGTGAAGCTTGAAGGTCGACATAGATAATTTTAATGCTGAGAGTACATTCTGGTGATGTGACTGGGTCTCTGCTCTCAGAAAATGTGCAGGACTGGGGCAACATGGGCGTTTGAGATGTGCTTGGTAGTTGAGGATACACATGAGGCTTTTAATGTGCAGGTGTTTTACTTGTGGTGATGATTCACAGGAATTCTTTTTTATGTATGACAGAAAAAAACCGATCTTGTCTCATCTCAGCAGCTTTCTTTGTGGAGAAGTACATGCTTGGACTACAGCTATTTTTTAAATGTGACAAATAAGATGGACACCAGACTCTGGCAACTCAGGAGGTCACTGTGCCTTACAGGTGAACAAGGGGAAGTCACTGCTCCCTCACTGTCCATATTTCTGGTTGAATATGAGCCAGTGTGTGGCCAGGTGGCCAAGAAGGCTAATGGCATTCTGGCTTGGGTCAGAAATAAAATGGACAGCAGGAGTAGGGCGGAGATCATCCTCCGGTACTCAGCACTGAGGAGACTACGCATCAAATCCTTGGTTCAGTTTTGGGCCTCTCACTCCCAAAAGGAGCTTGAGGGGCTGGAGCATGGCCAGAGCTGGGGAAGGGGCTGGAGCAGGAGTCTGGTTGAGGAGTGGCTGAGGGAGCTGGGCTTGTTCAGCCTGGAGAAAAGGAGGCTCAGGGGTGTAAGGCTTTTCTCCCAAAGAACAACCATCAGGACAAGAAGGACCGACCTCAGGTTGCCCCAGGGGAGGTCTTAGGTTGGAGCTGAGAAACAATTTCTTCCCCTGCAGGGTTGCCCAGGCCTGGCCCAGGCTGCCCAGGGCAGGGCTGGAGTCCCCATCTCTGGAGGGGTTTCCAAGCCGTGGAGATGTGTTGCTGAGGGACAGGGGTGCCCTGGAGGTGCTGGGGGAACGGTTGAACTCAATATTCTGAAAGCTCTTTTCCAAGCTAAACGAGCGTGTGATTGTCTGAGGGGCGTTCGCGTCTCCTGGCCTCGCTCGGTCGGGCCGTTGTTGCTCCGCTTTCAGCACCTCGGCGAGGGAACAGTTCCCGCCACTCCCGCCCTGTGGGGTTTGCGGCAGCGCCCGGTGCTCCGGGCGGGCTCTGCGGGTCCTGTGCTCTCCGGCTCGGCCTGAAGCTGTCGCAGGGACCTGGTTGGCCTTTGTGCCCCTGGCGAAGCCTTGGCCCTGTCAGCAGTTGTCTGCTTCCCGTGCATGTGTGAGAACTGCTGATTTCTTTTGGAGTCTTGTGCAAGTTACGGAAAAGGGAAGCAGGTGGGAGGATGGACGTTCTTCAGGGTAGGAAATCTTATTTTCAACAAGTTAACCTGTGGGGATGGTGTCTGATGTTAATATGTGCATGAACTGCCGTGCAGAGCTTGTTCCCCACTGAATTAAATGAGGCTACGGTGGCTCTTCCAAGACCTTTGTGGAGGCAGCTGTGGAGTAATTGGAGGTTGTTCCTAACCCAGGACTCACTGGCTGACTTCTGGAGTAGCCCAGAAGAAATTTAAACACCTTGTTTAAAAAATACTGGCCTTGTGGCAAACCCCCTCATTATAGCTCTGAGTATTCTTTGTATCCCAGAGTCCAGCCCTTTCTTTGAAGCTTTTGCTTTGAATGGGAAAAAATAAAGGGCTTTTGTAGGAAGAAAAGGTCTGGGATTTGTAAAACTGTTTTAGTGGGGGGTGGAGGGACTTCAGCTTGCTCTTAAGATAAATCCTTGAAGCACTTTGTGGTAAAAACCCACTGCTCAATGGCTTTGGGTAAAGTACGACCACCTGGGTTGAAATGCAGGCATGTCTCAGGGCTGAGGAATCAGTGCTGTCCACTAAGCAAGGGATGTCTCAACAATCAGCTACAGTTTGTCATAATTCTGTTGTTAATTATCCTAATTACACATTACCTTGTTTCCTGTGCTTCTTGATTTATTGGGGGCCTGGTACTAGAAACAGACCCATATATTACTTTGGAGCTCACCAGGCCCGAGCTGCAGAGGCAGCTTGGTGTTCAGCATTTTTGTCTCTGAAAAGTTCCAGCCCTTCTCTGTGTCTCACCCTTTCAATGCATCTGCTTCCTGCAGCGCTGCAGTCCCAGCTTTCATGTGGTTGCTTCATGTGTGGCCTCTTTTTGCGTAACAACTTAGCCAAAAGGTTGTAAACCACTTTTAGGTATCATCCATGTCCCTGTTTTGTTCCGAGATCGTGGCTTCACCTTATTTTTCTTTAAATCTACTATTCTCTTCTTGTTGTCTTTGGCAGAAAATGGGAAATGCTGTGAAAATTCATCTTCATTGCAGGTCTAAATTTTCTCTTGCATTCCAGGACATTCTGTTCTAAAATAATGATGGTTTAGTTTTCTTTACTCAATGTTAATCCCCACCACATGTCGCTTTCTTCATAAAACTGCAACAAACCACTGTAATAGATTTGTTTTCTCATTCAATGGAGAAAGAAGCTAAACACAAATACTGGTTTCAACTTGTAACCTGTTGAAGGCAGATATTCTATTGACTGTTCCCTCTTCCTGTAGAGTCTACAAACCTCTTGACTCTTAATAATTTTATAGAAGAGCTAATGAAGCACAGCTCAAACCAGCAGAGGAACAACCTGTAACTGTGTAGTTGTCTCTCCGACGTTTTCTGAGCATTGCCCTTGGTTGGCCTCCTAAGATTAGGAAGCTGAGAGAACATTACCTCTTTCTCTGCTTGTCTTTCTTTTGAAGGTAGTTGTTAGTATATTCTGTCAGAGACTTTTTTGGTTTGGAGATACCAGAGCTGGGATCATCTCACTGGAGCACGTCCAGAGCGCAGCCAACTTAGTAACTCAGTACCACGACTGAAGTGCTTTGGTGGTGCACAGAAGAGCAGGTGAAGCTAAAGCATATGTAGAATTTTGAAGCGATCAACTGAGATATTGATGGGCGGGTTTTAGCAACAGCCAGTGGTGATATTCCAGACCACAGTTTTTAGAAAGGAAATTACATTTTTTGAGTATAGTCTTGTGCCTTCACCTTCACATAGGGATATTTTTCCAGACTACAGTTTTTACACATAAAATTAAATTGTGAAGATGATTTTGTGCCTTAACCAAAGTCACATAGGGATTTTTTTTTTTCTTAAAATTTTCAGAAATTCTTAAATTTCTGGATTCCCTTTCCTTTCTGCCTTTTTGTTGGTGCTGCTAAGCGTTGACGATGAAGAATACACCCTAACATTTTTATCTGCATTGACCCAAGTCTCAGCAGCAACCATCTTTCTCACCCTTTCTAGTTTGACGCATTCCTGAGGTTCATGTCCACGCTTCTTGGCTCCCTGGGCGCGTCACAAGCCAAAGAGCGGGTCCAATGCTAACACAGAGCAGCTGGAGAAGGAAGCTTTAATTAAAAAGCCTGAAGCAAAAATTCTTTGCTCCTGGAGGCTGACAAATGGGAAGGGAAATGAAATTTAGCTTGGATTCCGCGTGGTTTCTTGCTTTTTCACATGTGAAGATGCATTGAGGCCACGGAGCAGTGCCCGGCACGGGGATGTGCTGCCAGGTAAGAAGACCTGTTGTCTGGCTGCAGGCCGAGGAAGCCCGTCTGAGTTGGGTTTGGCGACAGCAGCAGAAAATACACCAAAAGATGTTTGGTCAGCTGCTTTTTTTTTTTGGCCTCGAGCACACTGTAAGTTGACTTGAAATCATTGGCATCAGGCACAGGATAAACTTGAGGCAAATTTAGAATATGTGAATTATTTGCGCTAGAACTTTTGGAACACGGAGCAAATGTTAATGTGTCAGCCCAATTCCCTCTTATTAGGCAAGTATTATTTACTGTCTTCGTCTCACTGACTGGAAAATTGAAATTTCAAGGGCTTCAACCTCAGTAATCTTGATATAAACTGGAACTAATTCTGTTTTTGTGGTGTTATTTCTCCCTGGTGCTGATGGAGGTGAAATTTGAAAGGAGCTTTTCCTTTTTGTCAGCGAGAACTGGGACAGCTTACGCAAGCAGATGAATCTCCACCAAACAATGGTGTGGTACCTGTTGATATTGGCAAATGCGCCCAAGTTTCATTCAATATAGAGAGTCTTATTCATTGTTACTGTGCTTATTCTGCTGATGTAACCTCTGCCTGGGTGATTACTGTTGCTGGCTTCAAGAGTTAGCAGGTCTATAAAAGCATCTGTCAGCAAATAAAAAGTTAGGCTCTGAGGAAAGTGTTTTAAAGCTACATCTGAAGCCTGCTGGAATTTGCATTAGATTCTTTTTTGGTTGCATCAGCTGGGACTATATTGTGGCTGCTTGACACTTACCATTTACTGATGCTGAACGGAATACTAATTGAGAGAGGTTTTAATAGAGATGTCAACTAGTCAAAGAACAGCATTTGACAAATGCTGGCAAGTATTTTTACAACAATTATTTTATGTGAAGCTTTTCATGTAGATAAATCCCAAGGTGCTTCACATTAATCTTTCTGAAGGAGGGAGAAAGAGTTATGATTTGTTCTTGCCTTTAATCGTTTAAAACCCTCTGACATTCTGTCTGTCGTGCTGAAAGTTCGCTTATGAGGTCTGCCAGGAGAAAGAAAAGCTCGTCTTCTATATGCAGGGTATTATGGAGCAATTACTTATTCCATAGTGTAGCTAGTTCATTTCTGGTGAGTTCTTCGGCCCCTGCCATTGATTAATACATTCTATTTGTGTTTAAAATTACCAGGGAATGGGGCTACGTGAATTTCTTTCAGAAAGTGTTACATGAAATGACATCTGAAGTACAACACATCGTGTCCTGCTTAAACACAGAATACCTCAAACAATAAAATCAATTTAATCAGTTTAATAAACAGCTAACTGGAAATGGCTGTAAAAATAAATCAGGAAACAAACCAACATCATCCACCACCCCCTGAAATTCAAACCTCCCTTCTAGTGAGAAACCTACGTAGAGCCTTGTAAGATGACCCAGTTCAAGAACAATAAATGAGCAAGTTTTTCTCTATATAGCTGTGAGTTGACCCATAAAAACTGCACTTAACCCAGAGGGGATAGTTGTCTTGGTTGAATAAGGTGTTGCCAAGTGCCTGCCTCTGCGGGTCCAGGGCCCTGACAATAATTCAGAGGCTTAACTTGCTGCTCTGAGTGGTAAAAAGGTGCTTAAGAACTTTCAGCTGTACTGGTTGTCGCTTTGGAGGAGAGTGTAGCAGCCTCATGCTGATGAAGACTTCAGTGGAGGAAGCACCAAGGGATCAGATGTGACCAGAGAGAGAAATGACTCCAGTAGGTTTTTCGCTGCTTGCTCTCATCTGTCTGGTGGTTCTGGCAGATGCTTTGTGCTTTTTACCACCCTTAACATAGTTATACCAGGGGACTTTAGTAGTAGTAGATTCCAACTTCCTACAGAGACAAGTGAATAATACTGTGTCAAATGGGTGGTTTTGAAGAATAACTTAGATTATGGAAATCAGTGTTTTATTCCTATCATCAGGAAGCTGATTGTTCCTGTGCCTTTCCCGTGGGGAGAGAGAAGGTAAATGCCTTGGTACCCAGCGGGTTGTGCCACTAACTGTGATGTGGAGGCAAAGCTGTGTTTGGTAAGGTGCTGTTTATCCAGCGTGCTCTAAGACATTAAACCACACCGGTTCGTTGGAGATAATTAAACAATGACAATTCTCCAGTGTGGTGAGCTTCCCTGTCCTGTAGTGATAATCCAAAGCTTTTCCAGCAGGGAAGAATTGCCAGCTTAACATCTTATGTACCTTGCCAGTTAAATACATGTAATACTTCAGTCTTAATTTGTCTCAGTTTTAGGATAAAATTTTTTCTTTTCTCAGGGGTACAAAGGAAGCTTGGAAGATGAGTTGCTAAAACTTGCATTTTTGTAGTTAAATTACTATTCCAGTGCTTTATAATTAAAGGATTTCTTTGGTACTTTTAAGTACTTTGGGCTCACATTTGATGTCTGAACAATCCCTGTTCTCCCAGCGTGTTCAGATTTCGTTGTGTTAAATCAGTGCAACATCAGCTTAACTTGCAAGATGTTGCAAGATAAGACGATCCACGACATCTCAGCTCAAGATTTCATAGAATCATAGAAAGGCTTCAGTTGGAAGGGACCTTAAACGTAATGTAATTCCAACCCTCCTGCCATGGGCAGGGACACCTCCCACTACAGCAGGTTGCTCAGAGCCTCATCCAGCCTGGTCTTAAATACTTACGGGGATGAGGTGTCCACAGCTTCTTTGGGCAACCCCTTCCAGTGTCCCAGCACCCTCAGAGTAAAGAATTTCTTCCTAATGTCCAATTTGAATCTCCCCTGCTCTAGTTTAAGACCATTGCCCCTCGTCCTATCTCCACACATCCTTACAAAAAGTCCCTCCCCAGCTTTCTTGTAGGTCCCCTTCAGATACTGGAGGCTGCTATAAGGTCTCCCTGGAACTTTCTCTTCTCCAGGCTGAACAGCCCGAACTCCCTCAGCCTGTCCCCACAGGAGAGGTGCTCCAGCCCTCTGATCATCTTTGTGACCTCCTCTGGACCCTCTCCAACAGGTCCATGTCCTCCTTGTATTGAGGGCTCCAGAGCTGGATGCAGCGCTCCAGGTGGGGTCTCACCAGAGCAGAGTAGAGGGGCAGAATCACCTCCCTTGACCTGCTGACCACACATCTTTTGATGCAGCCCAGGATACAATTGGCAGTAAAAATGAGACCTAATAAGAGCAGTTGGAGGGCTGATAAAATAAAACACTAAAAAAGATTGTTGCTTCCTTAATTTCTTTTGTTGCGTAGCACCTCATCCAGTTCTGGACTGGAACCTGCGCTGAAGGTATAGATAAGGCCCCTGCCCGTGCCCTGATGAAGCTGGTGACTCTACTGGCCTCAAACACAACAAAAGACAAAATGGGAGAAATCTCTGATTGTGGTGTCACTTAAAAAAAAAAACAACACAATTAAAATTCTAGAAGAGACGCTACAGAGCTGTAGCCTCAGTTGGCAGGGATAGAATGTTGAGCAAATCCTCTGTTATTAGCATTTGATCCTTAAAATATTTTCATGTCAGCCCTCCTGGGAGAAGCGCAGGACTACTTTCTGAAATGGCTTTATGCTAGAAAGATGCTGCTGAAGCTTTTGCTGATGCTGTACTGCAATTTGATCTTTTTATGCCTCACTGATTAAATTGCCTTTCTGTAGGAAAAATAAAAATTCAATCCCACATCTCCCAAAGATCAGGTTTTTGTGACAGCGTTTAAGAAAGAAAAGAAAATCCAAGCTAAATATTAGCAGTTGAAAGACGTGTCTTGTTTCAGTAGCGACTCCAGTTTTCAATTCTGCCAGTTTTTCAGCTACAGATTTTTTTTGTGTGTATGGAAAATGTGTTTTCTGAACATCTTGGCTCTGCATTTCAGTGTTAAGTTGTTGTAACAAGCACGGAATCCTCTTTATCTTCTTATCTGTTCAGATGGGGAGAGCCGCAGATATACATGCAACTTCTGTTTTAGAAAACACTTGTTACTTTCAGAATAACGTTTTCAGGCTTCATTTTATAATATGATTTCTGGACTCCAAAGTCTGTCCTGAAGATGGCTTTCATTGGGAAGATCTTTTTTTACTTCCTGCTTTTTCTCACTCTTAAAAGTTCAGAGGATCAAATAAAAAGTTTACTGAAGTCCATTTCTCAGGAAGTCGACTGGTATTTTGTTTGTTCAGCTTCAGTTCTTTGGCAATTATTGTTGCTTTTTAATTTTTTCTCCTCACTAGAAATGCAGGGGATACAATTGTACTGAAATAGCATCACAATAACATAAAAATTTTCTTTGACAGCTCTTTCTTCACATGGTCAAAAGGCCTTTTCCTTCTCTCCTTATGGCCATGTTTGGCCTGGAAGAACACAGTTACTTTTTGTTTTGCTGACTTGGGAGTTTTCTTGGATGTCGTGTTTGCCCTTGTTTACTCAGAAAGAGGAAGAAATCCTCAGTAACTCTCCTCTACTCATTCCTGATGGACAATCGCTTCTGTGTGTCAGGAATTCCAGCTGAGGAGGACTGGCTGCGTTGCTGACCTTCATACACTGTGGGCATTTTGTGAATCGCTGCCTTTACACTGTTGAAGCAACAGGGCTTTTCTTATTCCATTGTTTGAATTTGGGAATGGAGGACTTAAAGGCTTTTATGCTTTCTGCAGGAAAGTTTCCAACCAATTTAATTTTCTCAGTGACAATTTAATTTTCTCAGTAAGTCTGAGCTGGTTTTAGAAGAACGGAGACGGGTGGACTAAGGGAGGTGGGGAGTGAAGTCGTGTGGCTGAGGAGCTCAAGGACTCGGCCGTGGAAGAGGCTGGGAATTTATTCATGGTCAGGATGTTAAAACTATCAGGAATATGTATCATCATAAGCAAGGGAGGGAGATTAAGGAAACTAGTAAAATAAATAATTTCTGAATGTAACTGTCAAGGTAGAGCCATGTTCAAAGACTTGAAGTGCAGAGTCCAAAATAAGCGAGGAAAAGCTGCTGTAGTAACTGTGATAGTAAAAGGGCAAATGTGAAAAAGTAAAACTTCAACTAAGGTTGAAAGAAAGGAGGGAGGAAAAACAAAACGCAAAATACCGAAACAAAGTCTGATGACTGTGCAATGGAGACTTAAGTACATCACCCAAAAATGGGAATTTAATGTTGAGAAGTAGACCCAAATTGTTGTGAAGGCTTCAGGAACACTTATTACTAGGAGGAAATCCCATGTGCTTTGTAGAGGTGGATTAAGAGCCACGAAGGCTATCAAGAGAGCTTGACCAAATACTGATTGCCATTCAAGTTGGGGAGATCTCCTTCATGGCCTGTGACTTGGCCAGTGCAGCTGCTGATCTGCAAATACCCTAATCATGGAGCTTTTGAAGTATCTTCAGTACAGAAGAGCATCCCCCTGCTGCTTGTGCCATCAGACCTAGCTGACCACTTTACAAAGACGGTGGTTTCCTTGCTCTCAATTTAGACTGGGATGCAGAATCCAAGGGCAAAGCATTTGCAAAGTGGTAACTCATTTTTAATGTCCGGTTTAGATGCTTATTTTAAGGTGAGTTATCAAGCTTGATTATTTCTGCTGAAGATGCTGAGCCAAGTAAAGAGCTTGAAATTGCTACAGGCGGTGGGAGCTGAAAGGAAACAATCCAGACCTCCCACTTGCTGTGCCCTGCTCCAGTGGGGCTCCCTGGTGCTATTATAAACTGTACTGCTTCAAATGCTTCTCAGGCTCTTAATGGTCCTCGAGAAATACCAACCTGTCTCCAGCACTGCTCTCCCCTGGGGCCTCTGACTGATGGAAGTGTCATATTTAGCACAAAATGTGGTGTTTAGCTCTGATGTTATTCAGCTAGTTTCCTTTCACTCTTTCACTTTGTTTTCTTAACTGCTTTCCGACTACTCCACTTAATTAGGAGGATTAATACTTCTCAGTGGTAGAGCCTTCCTCCCCTTTGGGTTGTGTGCAATTAAAAATACACTATCAAGAGAAAGGGTGGTCTTTATGGCTTAGACTATGGCAGGAGGTATTTGAAAGGCAAGGGCTTGTGTGACGAGTCACTTAGTCCCTTTGTTCCCCATCTGTGAATTCTGGATAGTTATTCCCCTTTCTTTGCCTACCTTGTCTGCTAAGGCTTTGAGTTCCTGGGAAGAGGTGGTCACTTCCAGCGTGATTAGAAGCTCTTGAGAGGGATCTGTCATTTCAACAGTGCTGGCTTCTGAAGGAAACACTGAATGCCACTACCTCTGTGTTTTCTGTCTTTTTTAAGATTTTATTTTTGTGTCTTTTGTTACTCTCCCCTTTTCTTTGATATTTGAGAAAACACATTGATCTTTCCCTCTGGCCTGTCATGCCTGGCAGGTATCAAGCACTTTGAGCGTGCCGTAGGCCATTTCTCCAAAATGTTTTTCTTTAGCTTTGCTGCATTCATCAATTTGTCACCTCCTCTTTCTTTTTTTTTTCTCCTTAAAGTTGGTTTTTTTTGATCATAGGAAAACTACCTTTCCCACTGTGACCGATATCTTCCTATTTTGGGACAACTTTTCCTTTCATGATAATTTTGACACACTTTAATGATGACAAGGACTTTGGAGGTGGCACTGGCTTTTGTCCATTTTTCGCATCAGTTTGCAACTTTTAGATGCTTATTCCAACAGATCCAGGCAGAGATTCTGAACCAGGCTTGTTTGTTTGTTTTTTTTCGTCAGTACCTTTACCAAACTGGTCAGGACTGGATTAGCAATGTTTAATTTCTCCATTACAAGTGGCGGCAAATATTCTTCACATGTCTTCTCCTCCAGGTTTGACTTGGCTGAGAGCTGTTCAGCTGATGGCAAAAGGCATTCAACGGAGTGAGCTTTTCTGTGTATTTGAAATACAGAGACTCCAAAGGCATTGTGCTGAAGAGGTTATCCAGGACTGTAAGTATTTCACACAGTATTCATGACTGGGGCCTACACTGACATGCCCTGTGTTTCAAGAGAGTCTCCAGCAGTACGTGAAGCTTCTCAGAAGAGCTGTGGAGGGCCTTTTTCCATTACAGCCCAGACGTGAGGGGAATAGATTATCCAAGACCTCTAATTACCTTTCCTTAAGCTTCAGAAAGACCAGTAACGCTGCTGCCCTGTGGCAAGAAAAAAAAACTTTCTCTTTCTCCCAGTCAATGGGTTATTGTGCTGGTTCCCTCCAGCCGCTTGTCATTCTGGAGAGGTGCTGACTGGAAGGCGGTGGGTTCGCAGTTGATAACTGACACTTATTGCCTGAGACGGACAAGGGTATAAATTCTCTCTCCCTTGGGAAAGGTGATGTTTGGGGAACAAACACAGGCCAAGCTCCTGTCTGTCACTGAAAGATGAGCTAATCTTTTCCCTTGCCGTGGTGTGAAGCTGCAAGCTGCGGCCCGACACCCTGCTTCTCTTGCCACCCAAAGTCAGAAGAGAACAACTGCAAAGCTCGCTTTGGCAACCGGCCCCCCACCCTTTGCACTGATTTGCTCTGGTTCTTAGAGTGCTTTGGGCTAGTTTCCGAAGCTCCGCTCCGCTTCCCTCCGCGGCCTCACGGTGCTGAGCTAATGGGATTCGCATCCCTGGACAAACTGGAGGCAGGGGGATGTTCTTCACTAAACCTTCAGCTACTGGAAATGAACTGAAATCAGTGCTTAACTTCTTGATGTTCTCCTGCCGACTTGTCTCTGGTGTCCATAGAGCTGAAGCAAGTTAGGTTTTTATGCGTGAAGTTTTTTAAAAACAAAACTTCAGACTTAAGCCTGGCTGTTTGATGAGGTGTCTTCTGCCTGTTTCTTTGAGCAGGTTCCTGACTTTTAATCTAAGCCCTCTTACTCAGGCAGTGCTGCAGCCACACGTACCAATTTACAGGACAACAGGCTCAGGTGGTTTTAAGCTTTATTTTACTTCACATGAAATCAGCTAAAGATATGATCTGTGTATGTAAAATCAGACGTTGTCTTAAGCCCATAATGTGGTGGCTGGGAGGTGTTTCCTTGAGTCCTTGTGATTATTTTTTAAATTTTTTTTTTAATAGGAAATAAGGCAAGTGAAAACATATTTTTCAGTGTATACCCCTAATAAATCTATTAAAGGGATGAAAATCTATTAAAGAGATGATATAGGAAGACAATAATGAGCAGATGCCTACAAAACCCTTTGATAAAGGCAGAAAAGGTCTTTGGAGATAATTCCTGTGCATCATCATCACAGCAACAAGTGCTGCTGTTGGATCTCTTGGTCTGTCTAAAGATGATACTCTTTCTGTGGTTTTTCTTTGTGTTGTTTTTTTTTCTTGTGGACACGTTGCAACTGCATCTGTCAGAAGGACTTTTTCCCGAAGCAGCAACAAGATCATGGTTATAAGGTGCTATGGATGGCAGATGTGGCATTTTCCACACAATGACAGATTGTGTAATTATTGGCACTAGTCAGACATTTTTTCCAAGAAATCTTTTTCTCGAGTAATTGAAAAGTGCTGAAAATACTTCTCTAGGAAGACACCTATATTTTGAAGTAGAACTTTAAATTTGAGTAGGAAGTTTTCAGCTTTCTAATTGGAGTTTCAACGGTCCTGGTAAATTTGTCCTCACTTGTACTGAGTAACTTTTTGGGAGCAGAGGTTTTCTAAACTAGGTCAGCAAAACAATGCAGTGGGAAAGGGAATTACAAAGAGAAAGGGGTATGGATTTATGCACTGGTGTGTATTGGGTTAGTTAATTGCAGATCATTTCACAGACCTACTTTAATTCTTCATCACACTGCCCTTTACATTGCCACAAATGGAGGTAAAAAAACCCCAAAATCCAAATCCTGCCCAGGACATTGCAAACAATTTATTGAGGGGCAGAGAGGGGAATCTCAAACTGAATTTGCCAGTGAAGAAATGAAATGCAGAACTGCTCTCAAGGACTTCCCTCTGCTGATGAAAATAATATGGCCCATGAATAAACTTAGAATAGAATTAGATGTAAGGACATATGGGTTCTGATGCGATGGTGCTGTGGTGGAGTAGAGACATCACAGAATGTTTCCTGCTGGGAGAGTTTTAGAAAGCTGTTCTAGTTCCCAGTGGGGGAAGAATGGCCCAGAAGCAAATGTAGTCCGTGTGGATCTCATGCTGAGATATACGTTTTTACAAAATGGGAGAATTGGCTCGTGCAGTGTTTTTTCTGTATTTCACAGCAAGCTTGGAATTAAAAAGTTGGTTTTTTTCAGACCAGAGCTTACAGGCATATTTTTCTTGTAAAATATGAAACGAAACTCTAGAAAGCACACATCTCCTGCTAGCAGTGCTGCGGTGTGGAGCTCTAGAGTTTGGCACTGTTAGCCACGCACCGAGGTACCCACGGGCCCCTTGATTTCTTGATTGCTCCTCAGGCTGCTGCAAAGCTGGGAATTAGAGGGTAAAGGAAGAAAACAAACTATCTAACTATCTAACCATCTAACTTCTTGAATGACTTTGACCCTGGCTAGAAGTGAAGGTGCAAGTGATTCGTCCTGCAGGAGCTGTGCCCATTCCTATGCCATCCTCAACCAGTGTTTAACTCTGCTGGACTCCTTGCAGTTATAAGTCATCCACTTGTTGGTAAGTTTGGGAGATTGTGCCACAGACCAGGCTTAAGGACACCTTTTAGAGCAATTTGACAGTCTCTTTTTCCAAGTGGAGTGAGTGAGGTGAAGAAGAATAAGCCGTTTTATGCAGCACATGGATTAGGCCAACTTTTGAAGATCTAATTACAAAGTAAAGGAAACAGCTTTTGCTGTTCCCAGAGTACAAATGTTGTCTTTCCAATTGCCACGTGTTCAGGCTGACATCACTCTCTGTAAAAAAAATTCTATGCTCTCTAGTGAAATGGGAGGTTTCTACTGCTGAAATTCTACGTGGCTCCAGGGAAGCTGGCAGGTCATGGATTTGCATGAGTCCAGAAGATCCATGAGGGAACCTGGAGGTGTTAGCAGGACAGCCAGGTTGCATCACAGGGGGGTACAGCTCATCATTACCAGATCCTCTGGCCTGGCCCTGCACCCTTGGGAGGAAACTGGAAGAACGGGAAGAAATTAAGAGGGAACTGGGAGAAGGGTATGGAGAAAACCTGGGTTGGAAGTAGAAGAAATCCAAATTAAGAGGTGAAAGTCAAAAGCACAAGATTGAACAAAGAATTGAGGAAGCAAACATTGTTTTCCAGGTCATCGTGGGTTGCGTGTCATTTACTGGTGTTTGGAAACAGGAGTTGTTTAAAATTAGTGACTCTTCTTTTTGAAGGTGTGACACTTGCAGTGGTGCTCTGCTGGAATTACTTTTTTTTTTTGTCCTCATCTCCAGAGGGGACTGGCTGATATCCTATGATCTAAAAAAATTTAAAACCCCTGTAATTTCATGACTTATTGGTGATGTGTGGAAACCATGCATCTATTTTCAAATTTTTTTTCTTTCAGTGATTTGAATATTTTTCTTTATTGTGAGATGGTCGTTTGGGAGAAAGTATCAGAGAGCATAACTGCCTTAAAAGGAGACAAACTCAAACTTTAGCTCTTACTATCAAAATTTCTTACAGAATTCATCAAGGATGAAGATAATGGGCTCTAAACAGTTGCAAAACCTAAACACAGCAAGGAGTGCGTGTGTGTGGATTCTTGAACAAACTCCCAGCAGTCTGTACGTAGCAGGATTATCTGTTTCTATTGAATTTTCCCTTAGAGGTGGATGCATCTAATAGAGCCCTTAAGTTTCTGTTATTCTCCAGTTTCACTGAACTAAGAGCTGAGAAGTCCCGAAGGGAATTGAACCAGTGTAGAAATTTGGGGAAATTGAGCTCTTGAATGCTGGGAAAAGTAAAACATTTTTTGGAAGAGGTTGGCAGAGTGATTTACCTGCACCCAGCCTCTCTCAGGACAGAGGAGACAGGGGATCAGCAAACAAATGGCACTTTGGCTCCCTGTCTGGTGCAGGCCGAGCCTGTCAGCCCAAGAAGATGAGAGGGGTGCCTGGGGCAGCAGGTTATCCGGGCCCGTTCACAGCTACAACTGGAATGTAAACAGTCTGAGCCCCTGAAAGCAAATGTTATCTTGAATTCATATCCTCTGCTTCAACTTTCTGAGCCTTCAAACCTCTGGGGTATGTTTTTTGCTGCTGCAGCCCACAGAGGAATCTATTTTGCTGTTATTCCCTTCTGTCTCTCAGCCCTCTGAAATGGTTCTCCCATCTTACCCTGCCCTCTGCTTTGCTTCCAGCCTCTGCAGGCAGCCCCAGGAAGGAGAGGGGCTATGAGAGAAGCCACTACAAAGAGCTCACTGTGCAAAGCCCCTCCAACAACATCCAATTACAAAATCGCTGCATCTGCTCTGCAGAGCCCCCCCCAAAGGTCACCTCTTCTCTTCATGGGCACTTCTCTTTCCTTTCAGTGTCTCTAGAGTTTCCTTCTGTCCCTGTTACCCAAAGCCTTTCCTTCCGCCTCCCCCTACCACACACCATAAAATTATTCTGTGTGTAGTCCCTATTCATTCATCTTTCTCTAGGGAACAGACTTCCCCATGGATCTGGAAATCTGCAGTAGAGCTTTGCTGTCTTTAAAACACTTTTCTCTTCTCTCTTTTTTTTTTTTAATTTCTTCCTTCCTCTCCTCTTAGAGCCTACTGCAAAGATACATGTGTGTATGTTCCAGCTGTTTGAATTGTGTATGGCACCGTTTAGTTCTGGCTTAATCCAGAATTTATTAAATCATTCACTGGATCCTTTGTTTTTTGAAAACTGCTTTTTGCATTGGAAACAGAGAAAGACAGAAAGTGGCAGAGGAGAGGTTCTGAAGGGCTTTCAAGAGAACAAATTCTCTCTCTTGTAACTATAGATCTCAGCTGGGATGTCAACAGGTCCTTGCAGAAGTTCTCCAGTACTCCTGAGTCCAGTGAGCAGGCTCAGGACTGTGCCTGAGCCTGTAGCAGGGAGATCTGTGATGGGCAGGAGAGCAGCAAGAGAGGTGGGCAGCAGTTAGAAGAAGACAACTTAGACTTCTCCTGCATATCTCACAAATGTTGACCTTGGCTTTGAAAGACTCTGAAATAGATTGCCTAGAGAAGTTGTGGATGCTCAAGGCCAGATTGAATGAGACCTTGAGCAGCCTGGTCTAGTTGAGGGGTGTCTCTGTCCGTGGCAGGGAGGTTGGATGAGATGATCTCTGAGGTCCCTTCCAACCTGAGCCATCCTGTGATTCTTTCATCTGCCCAGTTTGCGTTTTGTCTCTTCACTTTGAATCCTTCGGTGTAATTGATCTGGATTTTTTATTTTCAAAGCCATTGTGAAGGGTCAGATAAATTCAGTGAAGATGGAATAATGTATAATTTGCTTGTTCTTCAAATAATGAACAGGAATTGCCTTGGCAGTAGGAAGGGAAGGGCTTAACTGGGCATACTTGGCCAAAAAGAGGTTTTTTTTCCTGATCCCCACCGATTGAACTCCAGATGTCTAATAGTAGATGTTACCTTTAACCTACTCCTGGAGTTCAAGTTTGATTATCTCATGTTTGCTCTTCCCTGACTGGGTTGGCATCATTCAGCTTGTTAGCTTAGTACAGGAGGAGATGTGAGCTTGTAGGGACAAAATTGAAACACAGTTTGGGTTGTTTATGCAGCTCCTGGCCTGCTTTAATCTCTCTCCTCTACTATATAAAAGCATCTTGCAAACAAAGAGTAATCTTTGTAACGTCTGGATATCTAGAGCTTCCCTGGGGTATTTATTTCCCTCAGAGAGGACCAGCCTTGAACAGTCAGATGGAAATTACAGGAAGCTGCAAGGGAGAGGGAGGGGAAAAGTGTTTTCTTGTTTCAAACTGAACTTTCTGACATGTCTTTATTTAAACACTTAAAACGAACCCATAAAGCTGTCTTTCCATTTTAACTAGCCCAGCTGAGAGGGCAAACCCCTGTGGCAGCCAAATGTTTTGGTGGCTATTTAACCCCTTACCAGGAAACAGACTTCTTCATCAGAACTTGTTTTGAATGTGGTCGGTATTGTGCTTGTATTGTACTTCCAGGGTGGAAACAAAATCAAAACAAGTCTAGAATTTAATCAGTTAATGAAGGGGCATAACTGAAACCATGTGCTTGGGGCCAGCGAAGAGACCCCCAGGTGGCAACTTCTGCCTTTCTCCACACTGGATGTATTCTACCTGATGGTGGGAACAGCAGCTTACCAAAAAATTAAGGCTCTATTTTGGGATCAAGATTTGTCCTCCGCACAATCCCGATGAACAAAATGGATCACCGCTGATATGTTGCCTCATCATTGACCACTGTTGGCATCCAAATGCACGAGTGCTCTGCTTCCCTCTGGTGATCCTGTCTTCTCTAATCTGTCTCAACTGAGAGTGCAAAGCACAGAGCCGATTTTACTTCTCCTAAAGCTCTGTCAGCTGTCCCTCAGCATCCTCCATATGGATCACACCCTATATGAATGTGTTTGCTGCCTTGAGTGTGGCTGGTGTCACCCTACTGCATTTGACAGCCCCCCATGGAAAGCAGAGGAGTTGGGAGAGACACAGATGTTTGAGATGTGTGATCTTGCAAAGCCCACCATAGTCATTTTTTTTAGAAGTTGTCAACAAAAGCCAATTTTTCACCATTTTTGCTACTGCTCTTAGGAATAAATTCCAGTGCATTGGCTTTGCTAGCCCGGCTTGAAGTTTTGTCTGTACACTGACTTGTGCCCTTCTGTCAAATCCTTAAAGAACTTTGACTCAAGTCCCCCATGGCTGTGCCTGGTGGGCAATGATTGACTGGTGCTGAGTGTGACCGTGGATGGTTACACTGCAGCTCTGGGGGCATATTTAGTTGTTGATTTTCTGTGCATGCTTTGGATTCGTTCTGAGTGGATGTCGTAGGGAAGATTTTCATTTCCACTGAGTAAGAGGCATTATTACAAAGCCTTTTTCTATTTTAAAAATCCTCTAGCTTTAGTATAATCATAGAATCATAGAATGTTAGGGTTTGGAAGGGATCTCTAGAGATCATCTAGTCCAACCCCCCTGCCAGAGCAGGATCACCCAGGGCAGGCCACACAGCAACAGATCCAGGGGGGTTGGAAAGTCTCCAGAGAAGGAGACTCCACAGCCTCTCTGGGCAGCCTGGTCCAGGCTCCTTCAACCTCACAGGAAAGAAGTTTCTCCTCATGTTGAGGTGGAACCTCCTGTGTTCCAGCTTGTACCTGTTATTCCTTGTCCTATTACTGGGCACCACAGAAAAGAGACACGTGGCCCCTTCTACTTGACCCCCACCCCTCAGATACTTACAGACACGAATAAGATCCCTTCTCAGCCTTCTCTTCTCCAGCCTAAACAGCCCCAGGTCTCTCAGCCTTTCCTCACAGGAGAGATGGTCAAGTCCCTTAGTAATCCTTGTAACCTCTGTTGGATTCTCTCCAGTAGATCCCTGTCTCTCTTGAACTGTGGAGCCCAAAACTGGGTCCAGTATTCCAGGTGTGGTCTCCCCAGGGCAGAGTAGAGGGGGAGGAGAACCTCTTTAGACCTGCTGGACACAGTTTTCTTTTTGGTTGGAGGGCGCTAGTTGTTCATCTCTCACCATGGATTGCAAGCAGAGAGCAAAGCTGCAACTGTTGAGTTTGAATTCAGCCACATCTGCCGAATACACTCAAATGATACGTGGGATTATGTAGCCCTTAAAGAGGAAAGTTGCAGGGCTCTATCTAAGGGCTATTTCCTTTCTTCTCCTTGGTGAGATCTTGAAGCAGAGAAATAGACCTGTCTGCAGAAATGCAGAGCCTGGCTCTATGGTTTTGCACACACCTTGAAGTGCCTCATCAAGCCCCCCATGTGTGAGTTGGCCTCTGTGAAGGAGCTGTGCGGCCAGGCTGGTGGGACAACAAGCCTGAGGCTTTGAGGGGCCCGTAAGACTATTAGCCTGATGCAGGCTCCTGTGCAGCCGGCCTCAACTAGGGGCAGAAGCTTGTGGCTGCTTGGAAAGAGCCTTCAGTGACTGCCAGCAAAGAGGATGGCCTGGCACGGGTCCAGTACGTGGAGTGACAGCCACAGTGCCTCTCGGCCGCTGTTGCTGGGCTGTGTGTTACCAGATGTCCAGCAACAAGACTCAGGTCGCTGCCCAAGGTGCAGAGATCTAAGGAAATCCTTGTGCTGTGCTTTGGTTGCCGCTGACTGGGGTTAAAAGAGGAAAGAAAAGAGTGGATCCCAAGTCCCAGCTGTCTGTTAGGGAGGAGGCATCACAATCCTGGCTTAGGGTTTTAGCTCGAGTTTTAATGGCCTGTGTTTTCAGCTCTGGAGGCTGTGAGTTTGCTCTCTGGAGGAATTATTTAGGTGGTGCTGCTTTGAGCAGCTGGTTATGGGGAACTGGCTCCTCTGCAAAAGTGAAAACATCAATATGGCAAATAGCAAATACCAGGTCCTCCTGTAAAGAAATTGAGTACCCTCTGTTCCCCCATCCATGGCCCTGTGAGTGAAGGTCCTTGGCTCCCATATTAAAAGCTCAGACAGAAGTGTCCCTGATTAACAGCTGAGCTGACACAATAATTTTTACAAAATCCCAAGTGGCAAAGCTTATAAATGATAAGCTCACAGTTTTGCTTCAAGTATAAAGAGGGAAGTGGAAGGGATTTGTTGTTTGGATTCTGTTGTTCTTACTTGCTTTTAACCCCAAAGAGCTGGCACGGAAAAAGAATTCTCTGAAGCCTCTGAAAATAATAAATCTGAATATGCAGAATGTTTTCCAAATGAGACAGCAGGAGCCCACACAGTGCCCCAGTTGTGGTGCTCGGAGAAGAGGAACATCAGCAGTCACCTCCAAGGCAGACAGGCATTAATCTCAGGAGCAGAAAACAAAGAGGGAACATTGAAGGAGACACCTCAACATGACTCATTAAGTCGTTTGTCTCAATTAACAGACTGAGACAATGGGCTGATTATCTCGGTAACATTGGATCGCGTTATACCCACCAGCATGCGTTGGAACTGGCCCCTCATCGTGAGGTGGTGCATAATGCCCTCCGTAGACCGTAGCTGAATCATCGCTTGTGAAAGGGGAAATAAATCCTGAAGAGGAAAAGTGGTTAATTGATTAGAGCCCAGGAGCAAGAGCTGGGGCTCCTGGTCCAACCTCTGGCTTTAGAATGACTGACGAGCTATCAAACCTCTGTGTGCCTCTGTTTCCACAAAATGAGATCAGTGGTATCTGGCTCCCAAGAAGGGCTGCCTTTTGACTCTGTTATTGCTGAACAGAACATCTGCTGGGCACAGCTGGATGTACATCTTCATGGCTGGGAGGATCCCCAGGTTCTGATTTAGAGCTGCAAAACTGGCGGAGAAGTCAGAGGGCTGCCCTGAGGTGCGAAAAAGGGAAATGGAAAAAAGGCACAAATGACGTGGACGTCAGAGAGGGGAGGAAGTATTATAAATAGGGGAGTAATGAGAATTTGACTGTTAGGGATTTTTTCTTTATTTTACAGTAATTGATAAAAAGGAAGTTAAATGCATTCTGCATGAGAATAGATGTTTCTTTTAATCAATGAACCATTGACGTTGCACTACAATAATTAATGTCGTTGACGCCCGATTTTTGTAAGAAATGTTTTTATTGTCAATTCCTGTTCTGTCTCCTAGGAGCTGTAGGGGCAGGGATTTATGAGCTTTACAGCTTTTCTGTTTAGCAGAGATTTATTTATGTATTTATTTATTGATGGAGAAGATGGAAAAGGGGACTTACCCTTATTTCTTGAGGTGAGAAGCAAGATGATGCTTCTCTGGTTTACTCTAATTCTATATAACTAGGGAAGCAAACACGAATTTTGGCTGAGGCCAGCACTGCTCTGGGAAGGGATTTTATTAGTGAAACGGATTTGCAGAGACAGCAAGGTGGAAGAAAAAAGTTTTGATTTAGTACTTAATGAAGGTGGGGCAGCTGTTTGCAGTCTTGCTTCTCTAGCGTAAAGAATGTGGTTTATCCTCTCTTTCTGTATCTGTCCTCAGGTTACTTTGGGCTGTGGTATCTCCAGGAGCTGACGTAACTTTGCCAACTGATTTATGTCAGAGTGGGTGGGATGAAGCATTTTAAATTACGAGTTAGTCAGTGGTGTTGGCATCGAAGTGATTTAGCCATGAATATTTACACTTCCTTGCTGGAAATGTGGTGCAGTTACAGGTGTTGATGGCTGTAGGGAGAAAAGGACCAGCTCTCCTAAAGCCCAGTTCTACCGACAGCCCAGAAGAGAAGGTGAACATGGATGAAAATGCAAAAAGGTTGATGCAGCATCCCACTTGGCTACACTGCTTTTTTTCTTTTGAGCCTTTCTCACATGGAAATTACCTAAGAACAGGTTTGAGAGCGAAGCTTTGCTGTTGGCCTTTATGCCACTGCTGTGCCTCATCTCTTGAGCTATTTTACTTCTGCCTTTCAGCGAGTGATGGTGACTCTGCCCCTCAGATCCTGTTGCACTTTCAACACCTCAGCTCTTACTTCTGAATTTCTCCTCTTCCCCTCAGTGGTTTCCTTTTCCCTAAAAGACTATCCAGAAACTCTGTCTGCTTGGTTACCTGAGCCTTACCCAGATGTCCTCATTTAGAGTCCATGAAGATGCCACCAACTAGAATCAGGCCTGTCCAACAGCTCTCCAGTTACGTTTTCAAACTACACCTGCTTAGGGAGTCTTGCATCAGACCCAGATCTCAATCTCCTTTTACATTTTACTTCTCAACAGAGCATGTGTCTCTTCTATTTCTTCCTTGTCTTGGCTCCAGTCTCTTCCTCTGCCTTCCTTACACTGAGAGAACTTCTCCTTTAGTAGTCTGTTGTGGCCTAAATGGCAAAGAGTAAAAAGCTTCTCTAGAAGGAGTGTGGAGTCAAGGACGTGTTTTCCATGACCGTGCAGACAGACATTATTTGCACTAGTTGTGCTCCAAGAAAGCCTGGCAGGAGCCCGTTCAGAGCCCTGTCAACAGAGAGGCAGGGACTTGTGTCTGAAACGATCACTAGAGGTCTGAACCTCTCAGAGCATGAGTCGGAAACTGCTCCAGTCCGTGGGGATATGATCATAGAATCATAGAATTGTCAGGGTTGGAAGGGATCTTGAAGATCACCCAGTTCCACCCACCCTGCCATGGGCAGGGACACCTCCCACTAGAGCAGCTTGCTCAGAGCCCCATCCAACCTGATCTTAAAAACTTCCTGGGATGGGGCTTCCACCACCTCTCTGGGCAACCTGTTCCAGTGTCTCACCACCCTCATGGGGAAGAACTTCTTCCTAACGTCCAATCTAAATCACCCCTCCTCTAGCTTGGATCCATTCCCCCTTGTCCTGTCACTACCCGACATCCTGAAAAGTCCCTCCCCAGCTTTCTTGTAGGCCCCCTTTGGATACTGGAAGGCCACCAGAAGGTCTCCTCAGAGCCTTCTCTTCTCCAGACTGAATAACCCCAACCCTCTCAGCCTGTCTCCATAGGAGAGGTGCTCCAGCCCTCGGATCATCCTTGTGACCCTTCTCTGGACATGTTCCAGCACGTCCAGATCTTTCTTGTAACAGGGACTCCAGAACTGGGCGCAGTATGATCCAGTTCAACTATAAGGCAAGATTTTTAAACAGGATTTGCTACACATCTGTTGTAAGGTTCGTAATGCACTTAGATTCCCTATTTCTTTGGTATATCTAAGAAATTCTGGGCAAAGGACTGAAAGCAAAAAAAATTACCTGAGTGATAGGCCGTCTTATTTCTTAGAGCAGTGGTGAAGTTGGGATATACCAACTAGTCCATATGACAAAATAATGTTTAGACATCTGGCTGAACTAATACTCATAGAAAGGTTTTGGATCCATCTCTGAAGCTTAGTCTGGTTTTTAGACTCTCCCCTACGTGTTTCTGTGTAGGAGAAAGAATGGAGTTGGTTACAGGCTGAGCTACTGGTACTGACATGGAGCCACATCTTGCTCCGAGTACGTTCTCCTGCCAAACAGCGACACAGGAAGGGAGAAGTAAAACACCCGGTGTTGGTACAAACTGGCTGCCCAGGGAACATACATGAGGCTGTGATGCTGTGCAGGGCTCCGTCTGGGCTTGCAGGCTTCTGCTGGGGCTTCCTTTGGTTAATCTTTGGGTATCGCTGTTTCTTTCCCTGCTGGGAAGGGGGGAGTTTCATTCCTTGCTGCAGCTTTCGGGATGAAATGGAGATGTTAGCAGGTAAGCCAAAGGAACGGATCACAAAATGCTCTGGTTTCCAAGGTAGTTGCCTGAAAAGAAAGGAGCCCTTTCTTCAGTGCTATTTTTAAAAGAAACAAGGCAGTTCCACTGCGTTTGCATTTTCCAGCCTCTGCCAAAGGGGATGTCTCTGTGTGGTCAGGCCATGAATAGGGTCCCTTACCTATACAAAGAGCTAACGAGCATCCCAGCTTAGGCATAGTTTTGAATTTTGCTTTTGATAGCAACGTGACTGAAAAGTATGAGGTAGGTGGTGTGCACACGGGAGGCAGCGATTTCCTGTGAGCCAGTAATGTCTTTAACAGAGGAATATTTCAGGAGGCAGCAGGATCGCCGCAGATAGTTGATAGCTTTTGCAGGAGTTGGTGTTGTTAAAGCAAACACCTCAGAGCGTTCCTTGGAAAAGTAGCTTCAGGGTTGAAATTGTGCACTGTGTACAAACTAGTTATGGATACAATAATGTTGAGCGCTTCCAGAAACTCCTGACTAGTTTTTCCTTAAGCGGGGGGAAATTACTTCATGGCAGAAGGTGGAAAAGCCTAAACATATTTGCAGGGAATGTAACTGTAGCGAAAAGCCAGCAGGGCAGGGCAAAGCTGAAGAAAAATCTGCTGGTTCCTGGGTTTCAGGCCTTTGCTCTGGAAAGCAGGTGACAGTGAAACTTTGGTCTTCCTGACTGGATTTGTCTGCTCTTCTTGGATTGCCTTAGCCCAGGCACAGCCGGCGGGACAGGGCCCGTGGGGAGCTGCTGCCTGGCCGTAGCTTTTTCTCCAAACATGGTTATGAAGCAAACGGAAAACCAAACAACTGAAGGGTTTCACCATCTGTCACAAGGAAGTAGAAAACTGTAGAGTTAATTACCCTCTGAGTTTTCAAGGAAAGAAAAAAGAAATCTCCTATTTAGCAACACTTAGATTTTTAGGTTTAGTAGGAAAGCAGTGGTTTCTTGCCTGTCTGCTCCAAGGAGAGGTGAGCTGTTGGTTAAGAGCTGCTTTCCTCAAAAGCTGCCCTTGCCTGCCTGGCTTGCTGTCTTCTAGTTGAAGTGATCATCTGTTGAGGAGACATTGCTGAAGACTTTGTGAGTTCCTGTTTTGTCTACTCCTCCAGTTCATCCTCACCCAAACCCTGAGCTACAGTTGGTTCACAACCTGCAGTGTTGTCTGCCTTGGAGCCTGTCCCCAGAGTCCTCGATTTAATGGTGATGGGGCGATAGCTGAGAAATAATGAGAAAAATGCTTTGTGGTGTTTGAATTCCCTTCTCTTCCTCACAGGTCTTTGAAAAGTAGCTGCTGTGACCTTTTGAGGAAGTCGGTGAGTTGGTGGTTTTCCCCGGGGGGGCTCTGTGAGCAGGGTGCACAGTTGGCCAAGTGAAATGAAGCTTTTGATTGTCACTCCAAACTGTCTTTAAAAGAAGTAGCGGAAAAGCAGCAGCGTCGGTTGATGGCTGAGATTTGGGAAGAGATAACGCTCTACCATCTGGCAGGGCGTTTTGCAGCTTAGTGGTGCGAAAGCAGGGGATCTTCTAGAGAAATCATCCGTTGAAGGCACCTAGCTAGGGCTTAGCAGTTCTTCTTGTCCTAAGATGCCTCAATTCACGCCTAAAATGTGAACCTTCTTCAGTAGCATCTGTGCCTATGAGTATTTGGTGACAGAAGTATTAATGGCAGAGAGCTCTGTTTTACTGAATTCCCCTGTTGTTGTTTATCTGCTGAAGGCCAAAGGCTTGATGTGGATCTCTCTGTATTTTTAGCAGTTTGCTTTTGCAGCAGATGTCTGCGCGTGGAAACGTTCATTTCTTCTCCCGTAGTGCAAACAGCTACAGTCTGAACTTGTTTGTTTACAAATGGAAATGTTTGGATAGCAGACTTCCCTGGGGAGACGCTCTACAGCCAGGGAGTGAGCGAAAAATCTTGTGGTTGCGAGTTACCTCTTTTAATGGAAAATAAGAAAATGAAACAAATCCGATTGCATCTTCTATCAGAGCTTGTAGCTGGTTTCGGTGTTTGGTTTTACTGTAGAGTACAAGAAGAGACTCTTATTTCCTTCCCTGCTAGTGAAGAAAAAATGATGATCAATGTAAAATGGCAATGAAGAGTGCTAATTCCCAGGGGAAGGTGCTGTACAAATGGCTTTTGATTGCTTGTTTTTATTTTTTTTTTTTTCCAATTTGGTAATGAACTGTTTCACAAAGACTTTAATCCGTTCTATACGTTTGTTACTTGATAAATGAGGCTTGAGTCTTTTAAAATTGAAAAGAAAAAAACAAACCTGAAATCATAATAAAAGCAGCTTGATAGTCTTCAGATGTGAAGCTTTCAACAATTACTTTTTGGCCTCCTGCAACTAGATTTCTCCAAGCGGTGAGGTTTGCTGGACAGTCAGATGTGCACCGGTGGTGTGAGAGCTGCCCTCTCTGCAGGCACGCACTGAACACCTCCAGAGGAAAGAGCAGCTGTATTTCAGTAGCTGGTTTTTGATTGTTCTAAAGGTATTTTAAAACCAAGCATCCACTACCAAACCACCTCCAAACAACCGAACAAACTCAAAACAAAGGGAAGCGACGAGAAAAACAGGGCTTCTCTTGATCTTCAGATGTGAAAATGGCCACGGTTCTTTTTTGGCCTCCTGAAATGGGATTTTCCCAGTGATTTGTTTTGCTTGACAGTTTATTCCTATTTGCAGCAACATCTTCAAAAATTCCCAGTCACCCACTGCTGATGGTGTTTCCAGGAAGGGTCAGTGCTCAGTTTCTCAGAGTCAAGCTGCAAACTCTGTCAGAACTTTTTCTCTAACAAGCTGCACGCTCAACTTTGTGCAGAACGTCATTGTACTAACAGAGGAAGGCTGAGGGGATGATTGGGAATTTTTTGCAAAAACTTGGTGCCAGTAGCTTTCCAAAGTCGTTCTTGGAGATGGGGCAGTTTAAACTCTCTGGAAGAGTTCTCTCTTCCTCATTGGAATTGCTCGTGACAGTCAGAGGAAGGGAGGTGTCTCAGGCTGGCCGGTGGATGAAGTCAGATTGAAGTCATCCTCTTGCAGAGGTGAATTGTGGTGCCTCGGTCCCATTGAGGGGGGTCACCAGGTCACCAAAACCTGTGTTCAGTTACTTATTGAAAAGTGGTGCGGTTCTGATAGGAAAGACTCACTGGCTTGCTGGTTAAGATGTTTTATTGAGCAGTAACTTGAACCTACTTCAATGCAATTCGTGGGAGTACAATGGATGCTAATTTCTTACCTGTTTCTTGGATTTCTACATAATGTTATCTGAATAGAATGTAAATGGTTTCATTTCATCCTGATGTGACATGAAAAAAAAATCTCCTCGAAGTTTTACCTTTTCTACAAAATGGATTTTATTTTTTTTTTCTAGTCCCCTGTTATAATAGAATGTTCTGATGTTACTGCAAGTTCCAGAACAGCTCATGTGAGCAGGTGAGATACTGTGAATGTGGTGACATTGGAAGGAATCAGCATCTTGGTTACCAGTCTGTTTGCTGCATTAACTGGCCCAGGTTGCCCAGGGAGGTGGTGGAGGCCCCGTCCCTGGAGATACTCAAAGTCTGATTTGATGGGACTCTGAGCAATGTGCTCTAGTTGCAGATCACAGAATCACAGGATTCTTGAGGCTGGAATAGACCTCTGAGATCAAGCCCAGCCTATGACCTAACACCTCAACGTCAACTAGACCATGTCACTAAGCGCTACATCCAGTCTTTCCTTAAACACCTCCAGGGCTGGCGACTCCACCACCTCCCTGGGCAGTCCATTCCAGTGTTTAATCCCCCTTTCCGTGGGGAAGGGCTTCCTAACACCCAACCTAAACCTCCTCTGGTGCAGCTTCAGGCTGGGCCCTCTCGTCCTGTCACCAGTTGCCGGGGAGAAGAGCCCGACCCCCACCTGACTACAGCTTCCCTTCAGGGAGTTGTAGAGAATGAGAAGGTTTCCCCTGAGTCTTCTCTTCTCTAAACAAGCCCAGCTCCCTCAGCCTCTCCTCAGAAGACTTTCCCTCCAGTCCCTTGCCCAGCCTTGTCGCTCTCCTCTGGACCTGCTCCAGCACCTCAAGGTCTTTCTTGAAGTGAGGGGCCCAGAACTGCCCCCAGGACTCGAGGTGAGGCCTCCCCAGTGCCGAGTACAGGGGGAGAATTCCATCCCTACTCCTGCTGGCCACACTATTCCTGATCCAAGCCAGGGTGCCACTGGCCTTCCGTGCCACCTGGGCACACTGCTGGCTCATGTTCAGCCAGTTGTCAACCCGTACTCCCAAGTGCTTCTCTGCCAGGCCTGCTCCCTGAACCAGATGAGCTTTAAAGGTCCTTTCCAACCCAACCCATTCTGTGATGCCTGCAGCAATAGTTCTTGTCGTGTTACTCTGATTTAGTTACCGCAACACAAGATCTCGTGCTTCCTCTTCACTTGAGTTAGGTTTGCCTGGTATTATTGGTTTGAAAGTGGATGGCAGACGTGAGTTACCTTCCTTCCAACAGCTTGTAGTCCTTGAGAAGTTTGTTAGTGAGATTCATGTTGTAACTGCCACGAGCAGTCCCCTGTGGGTGCAGCTCTGACTTGTCGTAGCCCTGGTGCCGTCATGTGTTAAGCATCTTCATCTTGGCCTGACTTTAGAGCTGAGAAATTTCCTCTGACGTGCGTTGCCGCTGCAAATCCTTTTTGTATGCCTCATATGGAAGAATGGGCCCAAGCCACGCTCTGGGCTAGAAATGAGTAGAACGATTTGGAGAGTAACCCTGGACTGATTTGCTTTAAATATTTGTACGTTCTGAGGTATTTCACAGAATGATTTTTGAGTGTTGCAACATTATTGTTGGTTTTATCACCATTGTTACGGAATAGGAAAAATAGAAAGGAAGACCCAGTAAATTGAGGATTTCTGCTCAGAGTTTTGCTTCTAGAATACAATCTTAAAAAAGGAAGTGAGCAAGTTAAAAAGAGTCTGTAAGGAGAAGGAAACTTAGAAGGAGAAGGATTCTTCAAGAAGTCAAAAAAAAAACTTATCGAGGCTGAAGCATGATTTGGGGTGAAAGATGCTCTTTTTGAATGTATGGATCCAGTTAAAATTGAGCTGTCTTGTGCATACCTTGCTGGCAAGTTGAATGTACCGAGCTGTCTAACAATAAAAATGAGGGTGAGTGGCTAAGACAAGAATTTTTTTCTTTAATAACCAGAAACATTCTGTTTAGGAGAAGAGGGTAAGGTGCCACAGGCACACCGGAGCAACCCTGCACTTTGCTCCTTGTGCAAAATTTGGAGAAGGATTAACAACCACGTGGGACAATATGGGGAAAGATGAAGAAATGTTAAACCCTTCTAAAAATACGTGTCTAAACCCCCTGACTTCTTATTTGAGAGAAGTTTTGGGGTTTTTCTCCTCATACCACACCAGGCACGTTATTTACAAGTGCTATAAATGTAACTGCTCTATGAGCTCTTGAACAGTATCAGGACTGAATAAGAAGAATTCTGCTTTTCTGAGGTCGAATGGAGCCATCGTACAGGCGTGAACCTCAGGCTCTTGGAGAGCTGCACTGCAAGTCATGGCAGGGGCAGCTGTTGCTTCATCTTCACAAAAGTAACTTTGATAATTAGCCCTTTCCAAGGAAAACTGTACTGGAAGTAATTTTTTTTTCCATTTTTGTGAGAACAGAAATGTGGCTTAACGTGATTGCTGCTATACCCCTTGGGCTCAGAGGGTAATCTATGAGTGATAAAGATCACTTTGTCCTTCTGTTTCCTGAGATGCCTGTTTTCCTACGTGGATCGCTCTGTTCCCTCCAGTTGTTTGTTCTGCCTAATTGCGCCCAGTGTCCAGCAGGAGCAGGTGGGAAGTGCTTCAAAGAGCCTTGGTATCCATTTGCCCAACCAGAAGCTGCCTCCGGTGTCGCTAAGGTTTCCATCAAGCTTGTCTTGCAACTTGTCCTGTTTTTCAGAACTAACACTTTCTCCAGAACACACTGATTTTTCTTTTGTCAGCCTTTCAGTTCAGCTGGAACAGAAGCTGCCAAGGAACTCAACTGGTTTTCACTGTCCCTGAGCCCAGTTACGCGGTTTGCAGGTTCTCGTACCGTACACGATAAAGGAGTTGGTGTAGCTGAGCTGACTGCTGAAGGCACCTGGCTGCATCCCCCTCGTTATACACACTCCTGGTGAATCTTGCTTTCATCTCTGAGCACTTTTCTCGTTGCGCTGCAGCTCAGCCTTGCAGCTCTGCATCCTCCTCAGGCAGCAGGGCTGGTACCACTGGAGAAAAAGCAGTAGCAGGTTCTGAGTAAGTCACTATTGCTGTTTGCAACATAATGCACTTTTCTCCAGGGAATGAGGACGGGTGGCTCACAGGAGGGGAACTGCCTGATCTAGTTGTTGCTCAGTGTTTCTCTATGGAAGCCAGTTTAAGTCTGTTCAGCTTGCTGCTTTTTTTTTTTTTAAGTAGGATTCAAGGCTGGTGAGTGTGGAACAAGTTTGAGTAACATAACTAGTTAAAAAAAAAAAAAATCAAGTCTTTATAGTTGTCCTAAATTCACATTGAATCTTGGCTTTTTATTTCACTGAAGTACACATTGTACGTATTTTATTTGTATGTTCTTGGCACACTTGTCACATGCTGGGGCAAAAATAACCCTAACCCTTAGACAAAACAACTTTCCTCTAGATTGAAGAGGATCTCCTCTTCTTTGTAAGCAAGCCACCGTTTAATGTTCTGAGTTGGATGTTTGACTGGCATGTAAAAGGAGTTTGCACAACAAACCATGTTCTTAATTTATAAATGAATCAACATCGTACTGAGAAACAGACCTTGTAAAAAAAATCTCTGTAGCCTGTTGATGTACACCAGCTTTTGTTGTGATGTTGTTTCTCAGGAGAGGCTCAGACTACAAATGGAAAGGAAATTCACTATCCTTTTGAGTTATGAGGAGCACCGTGAAATTAAAGGCTTCATGGTAGGAAAACTTTTCTGTTCCTTTTTTTACCTGCTCTGTCTTGTACAACACCAAGGACCCACTTTTCACACTTTGTCGTGTGAAATAAGAGTTTGAAATGTCTCCTAGATGCTAGATGGGTATTACTGGTGTCTGGTTCAGCAGCTGGATTTAGAGAGTGCTTTGACCTGCTGGGAAAAAACTTCAGGTGAATCTGTTCCCTGTTCTACCCGGTAGCTCTGTAGTAAATTCTTCTGTCTGGCTTCTAGACTTGGATGCGGTCTTCTCTAGCAGCTCGTCTAGGGTGACTTGGTCTCCCATTCCAAATGCTGCACTTGACACGGAATGATACAAATACGGGAACAGCTTCCTGTCCTTGCTCCAAGAAATATTTAGCTAGTGATACAAAGCAGAGCGAATGCATGAGGAGAAGCTGAGAGGCTGCCAGCTGGTAATTAGTGACTGCTGTGGGAGCCTTGACTCCAAGGTTTCTGTCCTTAATCCAAGTCCAACAAAGTTGAGTCTTGGTCCTGAGTCTCCTTCACCCTAAATGGCTTTGGCAGATGACTTGGAGTTGAAGAGGACAGCACTTTGTTGTCCTCTTCAACTCCCGTTGTCTTCTCTGGTTTGTGTGAGATGGGATTCACTTGCATCGGTGCTCTCTGAGGAGCCTGTTCTGGAGCTCAGCACCTCCTTTCAGTGCAGGATTAAACACTGGATTTTCTTCAGACTCCACCTCTCTCCCATTTAATACCTTAGAGATCTGCTGTGCATTATACTGCCTTCTTCCTGCAAAACCTTGTGAGAGACCTCCTTTGTTACTGTGATCATTAATGAAGTGTTTGCATTTCTCAGTAATCCCAAATGGCTGGGCATAGGCTCCAGAACCTGTCCTTATTTACCTCGTTCTTTGAAGATTTTTATTCTCAATGTGAAGTTTCTCACCTCAGCTGCAGCTGGAGGCAGGAATAGATGAGGGGTAAATGAAATGTTGACACAAATCGAATTGAAAAAGTATAAATGAGACAGAAGTAGAATTCAAAGTGATATTTTTTGGCTTTCTCAGAAGTTTGCCTGCTTTTCTTTCTCTGAAGTGTAAATCTCATTGGGCTTGATGTGAAAGCAGCATCTCCTAATCGTGAAAGTGTTTTGCTTTATGACAACCCTGTAAGGTAGGATTGATGTTGGGGTTTTCCAGGTGAGGAATAGTGGCATGAAAGGGCTGTCCGTGACCTGAAATCACACAGGAGTTCTGGTGAGGGAACAAATGCTGAATACACACCTTTAGCTAGTACCTGATCTTTAACTCCTTCATTTTGGGAGTGAAATCTCTACCTATGGAAGAAGAGTAATAAATGAAGGTTGAGCAAAGCTAAATTTTATGCTGTTAATGGCTTTCTCAGCTCAGGTTTTCTGCCATTCCTGTAGTCATCTCAAAGTATTTCAAGTTGTTGTTTGGTTTTTTTGGTGGTGGTTTCTTTTTCTTTTTCCACTGTAATATGTTTGTTAGCATTTGGCATATTACAGAACTGATGACAAACACAAAGTGTGCTCGGTAAGAAAGTTGTAACTAAGGCTGACACCAAAATCTCATCTACCTCTATCCTTGTGAAAGAAAGGTGGGAGAGGTCCCTCGATGTCTTCTAATGTGCTTCATGGCAATGTAATGAGGTATTTTGATCCGACCCTGAGGGAAAACCTCAATCGTGCATCCGGGCAGCATCCCTGGGGCAGAACTAGGATATTGGCCTGGGCAGGATTGCTCAGGAAGCTTGTGTGGTTTGTGGAGGCACAAGAGATTGTACGACGCCGAAAACCGTGTGCTGCAAACTTGGTACCGGATGCACAGTCACATGAAAACCATTGTTTAAATGCTAAACGTAACCTGGTAACGGGGCCCAGAGCTCCCCATTTATGGTCTGACCGGAGCTCCAGCTGCCTTTGTGAGCCGTTTCCCTGACTTCCCGGTCAGAAAGCGAAGCTCCAGCTGTGTTTTTGGGAGAAGGGTGTCCCGCCTTGCCCCAGGAGCGCCGTGCGGAGGTGGCGGAGGAGGAGGAAGCCACCCCAGCCTGGAGCAGCGGGGCCGTGTCGAGGAAGTGTCTGCGCTACC